>KZ308697.1:418002-441857 GCA_000376725.2 Ladona fulva | reverse complement strand
CCAGAAAAATTCGACTATCCGGGGCTCGAACCCGGGACATTAGGGTTGAAGAATATGGTGACCACTACTCCACCGCAACCGTTTAATCATAAAATAAACTCTTGATATGTACGTGTATCAAATATGGAACATGCGCATTCGACTTAATGCGTATTTAATAAAGTGTACTGTATCTTTATTTAATAACTGAATGAATCGATTTCGACGGTGGAGAGGCTCTTTGCACTCGTAAAATGTTTCGGTCGCCGTGATCGTGGGTTCGCGGCCGATTTTATCTTTCTCCGCATAAATATGTACGTGTCTGAGGAGGGATTTCAGGAGGCGTTTTAAATATTCATATCTAGGAAGGGGCTGGAGAGGAACCCTCAGGAAAATCACCAAAATTTGATTCCCAATCACGCTAAACTTGTCTCGATATCGCGTTTTCACATCTCCTGGTGAGTGTATTCAGATCAAATTATCACAGACGTAATATTACAGCTGTTCCATGATTAATTTATCGTGAAGAGGAAGCATATTAAACGGGGATGTCTTTGTAAGGACCTAATGCGTCCTACTGGAAGTAACAGCTTTGGACTTCCCTTTCTTAAGGAGGTTTGCTTAGGTGTACTCGAAGGGAGAGTTGATGAAAAAGTGGGGAAGAGATAGATATTTGAAAAGGGGAGGATTGCCTCCCTTGAAAGCGCATCTCTTCCATCGCTCCCTATTTTTTCCACGCGACCGATATATCGATCGAAAGGCGTCTTTTCTCGAAAGGAGGCGCTCTATCGGTGAGAGATAACGAAGGGAGTTTCGCGCGAATTTCGCCGAATTCAACTCCGCTCTCATGCTAAGTTGCTAAGGACCTGTCGCAGATGCGTGAGGGCAATTTACTGAGCAGTGTAGTTCGGTGCCTTTCTTTTTAATTGTGTTTATTGTTAAATTTTTCCTTTCCTTGACACTTTTGAATAGATTTTCATCGCACTGGATATATTCCAAGAAACGGAAACAGGAGCCTGTCAAATTCTTACGATGATTTTATAATATTTCCGTCGAAAATTTCACTAATATTTTTAACGATTTTGAAATCTATTGTACACCTGTAAACACCGTTGTCAAGAATAACGGAACTTAATTTTTGTTAGAAAATATATCTGCTACTGTGAGCATCCGGTCATATATACATATTCCATCATCATCAGCCATTTTCAATCCTCTCCAAGCGCTTTCCAGTTCTCTCTATTCTGAGCCTCTCGTTGCCACGTTACCCCTAAATACTGAAATATGTCTCCATGTTCCATCGGTCCTTTGGTCTTCCTCTTGGTCTTCTCACATATCTGGGTATCCAGTACAGAACTGCTGATGTCAATCGGTTGTCGTTACTCATCGCAACATGGCCTGCCCACGTCCATTTCAGTGACATAAAATTAGCTTAAGAAAATACTATCAAATTCCAACCGTTAATTCTCCTTTTGAATTTCAAGCGTATTCTTGTAGGATAACTAATTGAGCTCCGCGTCAATAATCGGGTTTGGTAAAGAATAATAAAACTCAATGTTAAATGCATTATAAGTCAATAATGACTTGATACGCAACCAGTTCATACCCTGTTATTTTATAATTAGTTATCAGGATAATTTTAAAGTTAAGAATGTCAGTAGAATTGCGGAAAATTAAAAGTTCCATTTCGTAAATTTCTCTACGCAGTCCGAAAGAATTGTAAATTCGCAGCTATAAAAATATTTTTGCTGTAAAACTCCTTTCTTCACACAGAAAGTATTCCCGTTACTCATCGTAATTTCATTTGGTCATCTTAATCGCGACATATCAACTCATAAGAGTCCCCTGGAAAATCGGATTGATTGATAAACACCCCTACATGGGCGTAAAGTTGTCCCAGCGACTTTTATATGGTACCTACATTGCATATGCTGGAATTTCAGAGTATTGGCTGCTGTTCATAAATTTTTTCATATGTTCCTTACGTTATTTCTATGTGGACTATGATCCTCGTGTATTCTTTTGGGATGATGCATTAGCTAGAATTCAACAACTGTTTTGGTCGTCATGGTGTTGGGTTTTTTAAAACCCTAAAATTTTACAAAATGCGTGTACATTTGATCAAAAAACTCGTAATTTTGAACCTATCTCAATATTTCACGAATTTAATTAGAATCTATAATCAGTTTCCTTTCTTTTGACACTCAACTGGATATCGTAGGACCATTTTTTCTAAACTAATTTTATAAAATAAATTAAGTGTGAAAGACATAAAAATCGACTTTATGTGCATTTCTTATGGAATCGTATCACAAGTTCCTGGGTTCGAGCCCGAGGCTTCTCAAGGATAAGAATAGTTTCGTCTGCCTTTCTGCCTCTTAGAAACACAATGCAGTTTGTCTCATTGCTCTACATGAAACCGGAATATCTATTCCGGGGTCGAAACTACGGAAATTTTACATAAGGAGAATATCCAACTCTTCTCGGTAATACTGACCGACGAGGAAACCTCACTTGGTGTCACCAAAGCCGGATGATAATAATAATAATAANAGGATAAGAATAGTTTCGTCTGCCTTTCTGCCTCTTAGAAACACAATGCAGTTTGTCTCATTGCTCTACATGAAACCGGAATATCTATTCCGGGGTCGAAACTACGGAAATTTTACATAAGGAGAATATCCAACTCTTCTCGGTAATACTGACCGATGAGGAAACCTCACTCGGTGTCACCAAAGCCGGATGATAATAATAATAATAATAATAAGGTCTTTATTAAAGGCGAGATTGAGACTGAAAAGTCTCTTCTTCCATCTAACCTTGCGTCAATGGGGAGAAAACCTTCCGGAATAACTTTTGGAAAGGATAAGTACAGCTTTTGACCCCACTAATTCGAAATTATTCGTAAAAACTCAATTTTTGTCGAAAAATTCAAGTAGACCATTCCAGAAATACTAAAATATAAACATGTTCATAAAACTGAAAATAGGCACCGTTAAGTCATTAACGTTTTAACGATTTATTAAAACGTTCAAGATATCCTTTAAAAGAAGAATTTTGTGCTTAGAAATAATTTTTTTTTTTAACATTTGGACACAAAAATTATATTAATTTGGTATTATGGTTCATTTAATTTTCGCGAGATGTCACTTTCGCAGGATGTGGTGAGTGTATTTTTACGTAATTGATCACAGCAGTCTTATACAATGAAGTCTTTACGTTTTTCAGGTAGTATAGTTACAATATTCTGTTATACAAAACGAAAATTTCTTCATATTTCCTATTCTAATTTCCAAAACCTATTAATAAACGTGAAAATTTAGACTCAGAGCAAATATGTACTTCAATTTAAATTTTTCGAGGGTATTTATCGTCAACGATTTTTGAAATATCTGTATTCCTTCGTGACGGTTGCTAAATTTTATTAAACCGTAAAAAGAATTGCAACACCCGAAATACGCGGTCGCAATATTTAATACCAGATTTTCTGTTCTGTATGAAACTGTAAACCAAGACCTGTTAATCAAGTGTAAAATTCTATACGATCTAATTCTCTAGCAATGTAAACAAACACTAAAACCTTACCCTATCATATATATAAAAGCAAATGTCTGTCCTTCCCCCTATTTATCTCAGAAACGGCTCGACTTACAGATCGGAGACAAACTGTATTGTGTCACTACCCCCCAGGAAAACTATTTCCATCTCTGTAAAGGCATAGAACTTTTCCATAAGAGATGAATGTAAAGTAGGTTTTCGTTACCTTCAGAGGTTGTTTCTTTTACAGAATTAAATTAGAAATAATGGTCTTACGAAAACAAGAGAAGTGCCGAAAGAAAGTGAAATGATTATACATTCTTATTTTAGTCGTAAAATATTGGTATAAATCTGAAAATGTAAGAATTTTGATAAAATACACGGAAAATTCGAAGAATTTTGGGAAATAAACAACAAATCCCTTTGAAGACTAAGGCCATGGTTGAATGTAGATGTCATGAATTATCCCATATAAATGCACGGGGATAATCAGTTCTTATATTTTTCTATCAGAAATTGACGTAAAGTAGGCATTAAGTTTTCATGACTTGTAAACAGTAGAATAAATATTATAAATAATGATAAGAAATATATTGAGTTATTATGATCTTACGACGGACTTTTTCTGGCTTCGGAGGATCAGATATATACGATATTAGATACATTTTTAAACCTAATTAAGTTTCGTCATGCTTGACGGAGGCGTTTACTAGTTATGAATAACATGCATCAAATAATGCATAAAGGAATGACCACAGTGAGTGTTACTTTCCACTCATTCCTTTGTAGTTTTCGTATTATCACNATGTATATTTGTAAGAATTAATTGTTTCTTTTTAGAGAGGTATCTTGAATTTTTTAATATAAATTGTAAAAATATTTATGTTTTAACGGTAATTATTTACGAACTTAATGGAGATGTTTATAATATGTCGTCTGAGATATTGCTGTAACAATCAAACTTTAATTGATAGATCGTTAGGATTTACATAATTTCTTTAGTAAATTTGATGAAAACTCTCTTTCCTCCGTCAATATTCTCGTGATTTCTAACTATTAACGATATGCGACGACAAAATAATAATAATACCTGCAGGACAAAATTGAATTTTCCTCATCAACTTTGTTCATCAACATTAATCTATATATAATGAGTGTTTATAGGAGATATCCTCGAAATTCGCACCGTTTTATTTCGCCTTCAAGCGCCAAAATACTTAATAATAATACCTAACGCATAACCTTATATTTTACTATTTAATACGTAAGCTAACGAAGAAAGGAACATGTAGGATGTGAGAGAAAATCTTAGCAACGTAAGATTGACGAAAACAATCCCTCGCTATGTGTAAAGAAAGGAAGGAAAAGGAAAAAATCTGATATCAAAAAGGTTTATGCCAAACCAATAGAAATATAGAGGTACCTCGACTTACGAACCTAATCCGTTCCTGTTCAAACTTCGTAACTCGAAAGATTCGTCGCTCGAAACCCAGTTTTTCGCAGTATATTTTCGATTTTTTCATTTCATATCTCGAAATTAAGTTCGTATTCAGAATCCAAAAGGGAGTAAAAGGTTCATATTTAAAGTGTTCGTAAGTCGAGGTAAAAATGTAATTCAAAATTCATATTGAAAAGATACATAATACAAAATATCGAGAGTGGGAAATATCATAGCTCGGTTTCTACCACAAACCCTCCCCCATTGGTTACCAGAAAGCATTGGAGAGGGAATGACGCTTACTAGGTGAGGAGTGAGGTAGTTTGGTCTGCCTTTCTTACTGCGTCAGAACCATTTAACGTAAGAAAGTCTCCGTGAGTGAAGCACAATGACCCGATGATTAGCACTTATCATAATAGTATAAAAGGTGTGGCGAGACCGAATGCCATTAATCACTCATACCTCAGAATGTTTCATACTATCTCAGCTACAAAAGGGACAAAAGTAAATGGAAATGACTCTATCCTGCAAACAAATGACAAATGAAAAGAGGTTAACTCATCGCCAAAGAAATTGCACCAAATACTACATTTTTCGCAAAAATGTTATTCACAGAATTGAGAACGCTTGCGCGAGATCTTCAGGTTGGGTTAAAATTTTTCGGGATTTATAACCTGACCTGAGGTTGCTTTTATCTTTGACGATGATTGCAGTAGCTAGGTTCAGCGAAGTCAAGCCTGAGGTAGCCGATTGTAAATGAATAATATTTCAGTCATCAGTGGCATAGTTGTTAGCATGCTATTGCTCCAACCCCAAGGACCCGGGTTTGAGTCCCGGAGAGTCGGATTTTTCTTGTTAGGCGTCGTCTATTGTTGCTATTCACGCCTCTTCGGTAATCGTCCAAAGAATGGATGCTTGCTAGGGTAGCACTAAATACACGAAACAAAATTAATGAACAACATGCGTAGTATTAGACGGATGAAGAAACTTACGCGCCTCAACCTTAAATAAAGGTCTATTATTAGTATTATATAACTACCATTTTTACGTTGGAGTAAAACACAATGTTATTTTTGGATTTCTAAAAAGAATGTTTGCTCTTTAACACCGGCGGTGTCGGAATATTTCGGTGGGCATAAATGTTCCCTCCCGCTTCTCGTCGTACTCCTGCGGGATCGCCGTGGATGCCACCTTTTCCGCCGCGCCCTCTATCCTCGCTCCCCGATGAAATCCCAGTTGGCCTGTGACCGCCGTAGAGTGCGGTCCTTCCACAGCGCGCGCATCCTATCTCTCCCTCCGACGGAGTCACGCTCGCCACGGCGGATGCCTCCCGTGAATTTTACGTGACTCGACGGTGACTTAGAAAACGATAACCATCGTGAGTGAAGTGAGGAAACTGCGAAGGAAATTCTTCCGAAGCCATTGACGATTTTCAGCGGTGGACTTTTGAAAACTTCGGGCGATTATCCATCAGGCGCCTGGTTTTTCGGAATAATCAGAGTTGATTTCCGTATTTGACAGCAGAGTTGCCGACGAGGGGTGTCTATTTCCTCATCCCCGTCTTCGCTGCTTCACATCCCCGCTTGGATTAACCTCATCCACACCTGCATTCGAATCCACATTTGGTTTTCTTGATTCAACCATTACAGTGCTCATTCAGCGTTCGGTGAAATGTTTACCTTCCCATGAATCTCTTCCATTTAACCGTCCGCTTCTGCATTTGCCGATCTGCACAAGTGCGCTGAAGTCGACGTCTAAACCAGGATTCACTTCACTCAAATACTACCGCGAAAAGATCTACATAAGTATCTCCTACTTATTCCCCCGCATCATCAACATTTACCTGCCTTTTTAGCGGCATCGAAATCTGCAGTACTACAGTGATACTCGATATTCAGCGTGTGGCTAGTGGTGAAAACTACCCACACATGAATCTCCCAGTCTTATGCCTCCACCTCTGTTTGTTCGTCCGCGTTTAAAGATAAATATACTATTCCTTCATTGACGAATTAACTCAGCGTGCGGGAGTTCGTTAAAACAACCAAGCCCACTCGATTTCCCGCTTCGTTAAATACCGGAACACTCCGGAACTGCATACACTTTTCGGCATCGAGTGTGCTTTTCGATTTAGAGTGCGGCGAAGGCGTCAAATCCGCGCTCCTTTTTATTTGGAATACATCCGCCGAAATCTGTAAAACCGCGAACGCGTTTACTTCACCATCTCTGCCGGCAATCCACATCTGTCTACGTGCTTTCTCTCGCGGATATCTCCTCGTGTGAGGGTGTCGAAACAACAGTTCGCGCGACGGAGCACGATGCGGCCGTGCCGTACCGCGTTTTGAAGCGCGCCCGTTTCCCCTCCACGTGCGAAATCCCGAACTTCCGCGGCGCACGTGCTTCCGGAACAAGAGCGCATCGCCGGGCGCGCGTGCCGATCCGTCGTCGGCGGAAGCGCCTTCTCTTCCCGCCGAGTAGTTCCTCTCCCTTCGCTGGCGTCCCGATGCGTTAAAAGTGGAGGGGCAAAGCGTTGCTCAGTCCCCACAGCGCAAGCCGACGCTCATGTCGTGCTTTTGCGGTTGCTTCTGCACTTGCTTTCGATTCGTGTTCGCCACGGCGTGCTTCTCCAGGGCGGGGAGGGCGGATGACGCGAAAGAAGTGACCCCGGACGTCGTCAGGTCGTGTCTCCAGGAGGCGGCGGGAGCCAGATTGAATTAGCGGAAACAAAAGTGAAGCGCCGAGAGAAAATAACGCCCGAACCGTGGACAGATGACGCTCTCGATATCTCCGAGGTTGTAATTCTTTCGAGGAATCTTATAGGCGGTGTTTTCCCAAGAGAATCACTCAAGTTATCTCTCTCCCTCGCTCCCGACGTTTTTACGGAACGCGCTTTCGTTGCGTCTTTGTTTTATAGCCGTCGCCGCGTCTTTTCCTCAGGGAGGAGTAAACTGTTCTGGAACGCAAAACTTGGAACGAAAAGAAAATTTAGAGGTTGCCAATTGGAAAGGGTAGACTTGTTTAGGGATCCCAGGAAAGTTTGGTTATATTCACTCTGTGGTAATTGAAATTCGACTCTCTCCTTACCGGGATTTATTCGCCAGGAATTGGATAAAAAGTTCAACGACATATAATTGGAAGGAAAAGCAGGCAGTAAATTGCGAATACAGAAATATTTTTTCCGTTAAAAATTACTTCTAAATTTATCTCGTAACATTTAGCGAACAAAGTGAACTGTTAGCCTACAACGTCAACTTTTAGCATACAACGTAAGATTTTAGCGTGCAACGTGAACCTTTAGCGTACATACTAAGCCGTTAGCGTACAACGTAACATACAGCGTGCAACTTATGCAACCAAGAGAACCACGTAATGATACTCTCTTCCCTTCGAGTAGCACAGCCCTTCTCTCCAGACAGTTAATTCTTGGGTCGAAGTACTCCGCGATATTTCTTCCATATCTCCACTCCTTCTTTCGTGTTTTCGATTGATTGGATTTCCACTTATCAGTCGCACCGTTGACGCGCATGGGAACCAATTTGCCTGAGTGGCTGACCCTTGTTATGCTTCCCTCTCCTATTATAAAACCATCTTTCCCTTCCTGCGTCTCTGGGTACACCCAACGTAGAGGATACTTTCACTCTTTCTTTGACCTCTAACCTCCTGGTAACCTACGCCACCCTTTCGGCGGCTGATATAACAGAGTCTATGACACAAGCCCTCTCTCGCACACTCTTCCTCTTCTTATATATTTACCGCTAGGGATCTCCTTAGGTCGTAAAGCTCGCCTCCGTTTCATCTTTTTTTCTTCTTTGCGGTTTAAGAAGGAGTCCCTTTTTCTGGGTCCTTTTATCGTTTGAAGGGACGGGTCTGCCACACTCCAGATACTCAACTCCTAATTGTTTTTCCCAAACGGGGTCATTCTTTGATCTTCTGGAGCGTTTGGTAGTGTTGTTAATCGCTCTCTTTGTGTTTGGTAAGCCTTTGCTTTGGATAGCGGAGTTACAAACATAATTCCTCGGGCTTTCGTTACCGAGGGTGCGTTCGCGAAATTTGCGGCAGAAAATGGTATGTCGTTGCGAATCCTTTTCTTGCAATATCATTGAGAATTTTCACTTGATCTCTTCCTTTGCAAGAGATAAAACTTGGGTAGGAAACTAGTTTTTCTATTACTCTAGTATCACTGCACTATATATGCTCATTTTGACTCGATCTTCTTTAACTTAGGTAAGCGTTTCTCTTTAAAATATTACACATTTCTTTCAGAAATATGGCAATACATTCTTAGCTACGATATAACATTTATAAGAAATACTCTTCGATCATCGTACTTAAATTGCCTTCGTTGAACTTACTTTAGGTAAAGCCTGAGGTAATAATTGCCTCAATTAGCAGATAGGAAGCGTGTACATTCGGGGATTGATAGTAATAGACGGTAAGTGTTATATTGTGCTTTTTGCATACACGGCATTGATTGAAGCCTGACAGTTTCATAAATTCGTAGTATACATCTTCTTTCGCGCATCTTCTTCTTTCGTAGTCTTCCATCTCTCAGTAGGTTCGTATACTTAGAAATTCTTTAGTAAACGCCCACATTTTCACCTCTCAGTAATTAAGACCTCTTCAGCATTACGTTCCGGCGATATGGAAGTCATGGGTTTCTTGAGCTATTTGCATCAGCTAGAGAAATTAAAATTTTGAGTATTTCAATACATCCAACTACTTATCGCGCATTTTAACTTCAAGCATAATCTTCATTTCTGTGCTCTTCATTTGGGAGCAGACTACTGAGGGTACGCCTGCCACCTCGAGTCTCGCAGGCGCCCGCTTCAATCGATAGGGTTAGTCGCCGGAGGGTCTTCCTTCACCAGTTGGCTCTGCTTATGTCCAACAGGTCTTCGCCCTCTGCCGTGAGCTCCTCGGAGCTGTGGGGATTGCCCTCGCGGTTCGTCGAGGCCCCCCTTTTCCCGCCTCCCCGCGGCCCGCTGCATGCCGGGCCGGCGGGGGATGGAGGCGGGGGACCGCCGCACACACACCCTTGACGTCTGACCAAATCGCGGACATCAAACGAATTTCCTCCTTTACTTCCCTTTCAGTTCCAGCCGCCGCCTTTGTAAACGTCACAGTCGGAAGATGTTAGCGACAGTACTTAATTAGAGAGCTTTATTTAGTAGGAGATTATATGAAATAAGGCGCGCATTAACAATAGTTGAATTTACCGCAGTAACAGTAGAATTAACTCATTACAATGCTTTATGTTTAATTGCTGCGTAGTATTGCAGTTCCTTATACGATTCATTACGGTTCCGCAGTTCTCATTTCCTCGCCAGCGTAGCCGATTCTTCTCAATACACTTTCCTACTTTCTCCTTTATCGCAGGTTCTTCAAAAGCGATCGTTCGTAGATCGTTGCCTTTTGAATAGTGAGAGGAGGTTGCTTTTTTATCGAAGGAGAAGGTTCTTGAACCGAGCTGAGCGTTCAGTTTGATTATAAAAAAATATCCGTGGCCGTGCTCGTCGTGTTTGTTATGTGTTCACGTTTTGTCGACAAAACCAATGGGGAAACTTCTCGCTTAAAAATATATCGTGATTGAGGAATATCAGACACGATACAGTTACCGAATATTGTTCTTTTACTGTAAATAATAGTTTCAGTTACTTCGAGATCTCCGCACCCCTGCCGCGCGCAGCGCTGGCAGACGGTGACTATGGATGTAAATAATGAGACTACCAGAATGTGTTGACGCACATCGTTTAGCACACGAAAGGCCTAATTAACATAAGACTGTAAATAAACAACGCTGTTGTCAGAGTTGCGCGTGAAACAAGTGAAAGTATACCTTTTGATCGTTATTTTTCTTGGCTGTCCTACATAAAACGTCTGTGATTCAGAAGCCATTCCTAGACCGCTTTGCCTACTTAACTTTGAGGTAAAAACAGAAATAGAGACTGCTTGAATCTTTCGTCTAAAAAGATAACTTGGTGATTCTCCGCCTATACTTCAACCGGGTCTTTTTGTACATCCTTTTGCCACGATAGTTCTCTACGACTGCTCAATCACTTTATTTTTTTTTCGATAAGAAATCTGTGAACGTCCTAACGCTGTATCGCCTCGTCTCAGCTGATTAGAGAACACGATTTGTTTCAATAATACTCCCATAGTCGGTTTATTGGTCGGTTCTGCCAATTATTTTCCTTTACCTTACTCATCGCTTGAGGCTTACCAAACAACCCCCTAATACTTTAGGCGTTTAGGGTAAGACGTCAAACCTAGTTATATAAAAGAAAAACACAGACAGAAAGATATCCATTATTTCTCCAAGTGCAGCAATAGCTGGACTAAAGACGCTTTAAAACCTGAATAAACTACAGTGGATAAGATTGAGTTGGAAGAGAGATCAACGGGCGAACTTTTGAACAGGAATGGATAACGTTGAAAATTGGGAAGCAACATGCAGACTGAATCATTGAATGACGCTGAAACATTTCGTCAATGACTCCAGCACCGTTAATTCATAGCGGAGTCTTTCTCTTCTCAATCCTCTCCGTGGACACCGAAACTAAGCAATGACTGTTGCATAGATTCGCCCGGAACTTCCCATGGGGGTCCTGCTTCGTAAGTAGGATATAAGAAAGCAATAAGAAGTGAGCAGTAGTTAAAAGTGTCTCATGTGGTCGGTTGGTGAGTGCGTCCGCTGAAGAAGATAGTTCTTCGTTGGTAAAAATCCACCGCCGCAATACCTCGTCCGGGCCAAAGCGGCGATAGAGGTCGGGGGAAGGGGGAAGAGGCCGTGGGTCCCGCGCAGCAGTTGGCTCAGGACTGGAGGAGGCTTCTGGACAACCTGCGACGGCGAGTGAAGACAGCGGGGGGCCGTGGGGATGGGGGCGGGGGGAAGGCTCCCCCCGCCCCACCAGCACCTGCAGCCACCCCAACGCTCGCCCCCTCCATCTCTGCAGCCGGGGGCAGAGCCACTTCCTCCCCGGACCCAATGAGAGACGACTTCCTGAGGGCCACCATGAGGATCTTCCTGGTGGTCTCTCCCCCAATGGGCAGAATGCAGGTACACTTCGCTCTCACCCAACGTATAGCATTTCTGAAAAATGTCCACCGCCTTTGTTTACCCTATGTGACCTTTGCAATTTTTGGGAATGACGACAGCCAGCGCGTTATTGATCCTGGAGAAGTTTCGTAGCGAATAAAATCTAGTCTCACTTGGATGCGAGCATTATTATTGTAATCGCACTGTAAATGAGCAACAAGTTCGGTTGCAATATCAACACACACGTGTTCAATAATACTATAAATAGTACGAAATACAATGGTGAAAATTTAGTAGATATCGTTAAAAAAATCTAGTATGAGTGAAAATGTATTACTCAGATTCCATAATCTCTTTCGTTACTCTTATTCATTCTTGAAAGAGAGATTAAAGCTACTGAATATTATAAAGATGAGCAACACTCCAAAATCCATCGAATATATTTTTATTAGAATATTTTTGAAGTATTCCTAACTTTTTCCCTATATTGTGCATTCTTGACAAGGGATTAAGGATTCCCCCAAGAATTATAAATGTGGAAAAAAGCGACTTGACTGGCACTCGAAACCGGGCCCCACTTCCCGGACAGCTATCCTAACAGCTAAACTATTATGTCGCATCAGACCTATTGTATTTTTTTTCAAGAGCACATCTCTATGTGCAAAGTTAAACAGGGTTTTTTCCCTTGTGCGTTGTGTGGAGGCCGTCAGGTAATTTTATTCTCCTACGGTTATGGCAATAAAAAGTTTCCAATGTCTCATTTTGGCGAATATGTAAAATTTTACATTATGATCTTTAGAACGATAACATGTTCAGTTTTCAACGCTTCTTAGGTAATATCGTGCGTTAGTTATTTGGTGATTTTCGTAGGAGAGACCTTCCAAACCGGTGTGCCGTAAGGAAGATCTAGGTGTGCCGCTTATTTCTAAGTGTATTTTACGCCAACTGTAGCGTTATTAGATTTCGAGAGAAGCTCCAAATAGCCGTTGTTTACGAGCGAACTAACCGATGGAAAATTCCAACCAGCGGGGGTTAGGGTTCTCAGTGGTCGCACTTTCCATGTATTTTTCTCAATACGTATTCTGCAACTACATAATCATCTTCAGTAGAGAAGAAAACTGTTGGTTTGCTTGCAAAAAACGGCTGTTTGGAGGAATTCCTTATCACAGCCTTCTTCCTTTTCACAATTATTCTGAAGCGTTACGAAAATATTGATTGATTTTTAAAGAATCGAAAAATTAAGCAACAAATGTAATAGATATGCGATAAAATAACAACATTGTTAAATGCTTTTCCGTTATTTCGCTTCTCGATGGTGTGTTTATGATTAATTTAATTTGCTGTTAAGCTCGAGCATATCATTTATCTTTACATGCACTCGTAAATTTATTATACGTAATTGAACATAAAACGCAGTGGTTGACATACTTCACCCATTACTTTTTCTCTCGCAAATATCAGGAAAAATCGACATTGTGGCTATACTAGATCCCGATATTTCAAGTCGAGATTAACCGTGAATCCGCATTATCCGAAGAACATATTTGGTCGGTTTGCCATTTCCACTTACAAACATATGCACCTGCGTACCGCTTAAATTGCTTGTTTCAACTGCACCATGCCAGTTCTACACAGGAAAGCAAACGTCGGCGTAATAATCTGGAGATGATCCGAGAAAAGAAGTGACAACTACAATTGACGTATATATTATGAAGGAAAAGGGAAATTTTTACTTAAAAAAACTTTTCAATCAAAATGATTAACTTATTGTAAATACATTTCGCACTGCGGCAAGGCATGAAAACGGTGTGTTTATTTCAATATTTACGTATGCAAGACGATCCTTCCGTACAATCAGAGTTTTCGATTATCCGAGTTAGCCCCGCTCCTCTCAACAACTCTGATAATCTACTTTGCTCCCTAATCTGTTAGTGTGGCATAAAAATTATTTCCATTAGTTATTCAATGAAATTCAATCACAGGAATGATAACGTGGAATGTTGGTGTGCCTCAAGTTTATATTTGTGCAGCTGAAAACTTTTCATAGCCGATTGAAGGTTGAAAACAGCGATAACTAACGTGTGTTACTTACGCCCAAAAAGTTACTAAGATATAGAATAATCTTTCTGAAGAAAATACTTAATCGATAAGCTCCCTCGCGTCTATTCGTAACTGGTGGCTTGTTAACGGGTTAAAAAACAGTATAGAAAAGTTTTTCTTTGTCAATATTTAAGTAACGCCTTAGTCAATTTTGGAAAAACGTTTTTTAATTAATTAAGTACAATCAATTTAAAAATTAGCTTGATATTTAGTGTAGTTCGAACGCGTGGAAATTAAATGTGGTCACGGAAGTTTTGCATTTTTCAGGAAAGTAATTAGCGCTTTAAATACTCTAAAAAGTTTAATAAAGATGACTCAGTTGGTAAAATTGAGAATTTGCCCAGTCTTTCGGTGTTCTCTCGATCTAACAATTTTACGTAGAAAAATAAATTTTATCCGCGTGGGAGCTTTAAAGACGGAAACAGTGATTCCTTCTACTCCTTTGTCCAATTCAGACGCTAATTTTGTGACGTAAGATGTGTAGCTTTAAAAGCGGAAATGAAAGATGAAGAATTCATTATGCTTTGAATGGCGACTTGCACCCTATGGCAAAAACTCACAGAAACTTATCATTGGGATATTGTAGTAAATAATGATGGTTAATATTTACAAAAACATAAAGGTCTATCTTTTGCCGTAGTGGGAAGCATTAAAAATCGATTCCTTTCTTCCCCTGTACCGATCCCTCGATTCACCATTCAAATTAATGGCAATATATCAATTTCCTCCTAACAGGAGATTAAGTCAGCCTTTTCTATTCTGGTCGCGAAGAGGAGAAGGGTTGATTCATCGCAGTCGTTCCACCGATTTTCATTATTTCTGCGGGAAGGCCTTTTCTCCCCTCGTTATGATTCTTAATACCGTCGCAGCTGGAAATCCCTCTCATTTGATATTTCCGAGAAGTTCTCTTTCATCCCGGGCGCTCCCCGCTAACACTGATGTTTTCACCAATCCATCACTCCATTCTCTTGCCGTTTCTTTGAGATCCACAAATGGGAGGCTTGTTTTCCGTCAGCAGGGTAATCAGGGAGATTTTCTCGGTGTTCCAGTTGGTTTCTGGATTTCTTATGGCGCTGCTAATTATGCAATTTACTAGATAGTTATGGAGAATTTTTTCGGAATTTAGCGGATGAAATAATCAACTTTTAAGTGCCGGAAGTTCTTGCGGGAAATCCTTCATTTCCAAGTAGCTTTCGTAATATATAAATCTCCTAAGATTCCGAATCGAAAATTGTTTTATTACGCCATCACTCTAAAGGAGGTTTCAAAGAAGCCAATGAAGCAATATTTTTCAAATTCCTTTTTCAGATGATTTAACCTGAAGATTTCCCCGATTTGTTTTTAGTTCAACTTCCTGAATATCTGGTTAATTCGGATTTTTCAACAAAATTAATTTAACAAAAAAGACATTTATTTTAATCCGTCTATTTCTTGCACCATAATGTGAAATTGTATAGAAAATTGATATGGTGCGGCGAACGAGAGGCAAATGTCTTCGGTACCGGGACTCGAACCGGGATCTTCCAATTTCCGGGAGGTTGTTCTATCCATCGACCATCCCGGAGAGAAATTTGGAAATTGTTCGGCGAGATAGTTCTATGGATTTAGGGTGGAGATCTGGATTTGTATTCCGGTCCCGTGGACTTTTATACCATTTCCGTATCACTTTATTTGAATTAGTGCTAAGCAGAGAAATTCTCCGTTCGGTTAAATTCGTTTTTAAAAATGTGGTAACTCTACCTGCAATATTTAACTCTGTTAATTTCAATTTTACAATTGTAAATACGAAGTACAGACCAACTTCAGGTATAATCATTATCAACCTTGGTATATACATTTATATTTGCATGAGACAATATTCAACATAGGCTTACATTGTATTACTTATGCATATACGAGGTTCTACCAAATAATAATAGCAAAAATGATAATAAAATAATGAAAAAAACTGTATAGGGACCTGTGACTTGGTTAAGACCCGTCAACAGTACAGAACTAATACCATGAAAAGTGAGAGAAAGTTATTATGGTCGTATTAATCGTATTGGAGCGCTTAGCAAATACGACAGCGTAGGTAACTGAAATGTTTGTAGAATTGGGTTGGGTTACACTGAAATCTTGTATGAAAGTTAACAGAATGGTGGGATTGCATCAGGCGTATAAAGGTAAACCGAACTGGAGAGAGATTCAGAACAGGTTAAAAGGCCAAAGATTTAAATGTAAAAATGATCATTCCTGCAAGATATATATCGAGACATTTAAAAAGGATTTCGGGAAATATTTTTTCGTAAACAGTACTGTAAACGAATGGAATGAATTACCTCAAGATATTCTTAACCCCTTCTCAAGTACAAACAAAAAATTTCGACGAGGAATCGAGGGACAAAAACCCAAAATAAGTTTCATTAATGTTACCAATATATTTATAACTTCACGATTTTCACGATAGTTTGTTTGTTGAATGTATATGATGTTTTTCATCGTCGTGTTTAGATTTTGCCTTAAGACTTCTGTATTGTAAGGTGTGCAGTTTTGTTGGCCATAATGGTAGCTGTGGACTTTTGTATTGGAAGTGTGCAGATGTTTGTTCTTCTTCTTTTTCTTTTATGCATTTGCGACGTTGCCACCTGACAACTAGTAGTAGTATTGTTAAAAGTGCTTCGATATCTATGGCCATTTCGCACGTAGGCTCCCATCGGGAACCGAACCCGGGACCGCTTTCACTGAAGTCGAACAGCACGACATATGTAAACTAGCACAATGTTGGAATACAGCTTTTTTATCGTGAATTCATTACTTCGAAGTCGATTTGGACCCTCCTGCTCACATCCGCCATTATCAACAAAGAGGTTAAAAGAGGGAATGAGGCAACAAAGCGAGATGAGGAGTGAGGTAGTTTGGTGTCCTCACTGAGTCAAAATGCCTTTATAATATATATCCCTTTATAATTGGTCTCCCGATAGCCTAGTGGGCAACGTGTTCGACTTCAGTGAAAGCAGTCCCGGGTTCGATCCCCGGTGGGGATCTATGTGCGAAACGACCTGAGCTGTCGAAGCACTTTTAACGGTACTACTACTACCCTTTATAATTTTAACCCAACAAGTTGAATTACAATAAAAAACATTATAAATGCGTCAANAAGCGGTCCCGGGTTCGATTCCCGTGCGAAATGACTTAAGCTGTCGAAGCACTTTTAACAATACTACTACTACTACGATAATATGGGCCATATTTCTACTACTGTATCATGACAAATAAAGTATTTTTAATATGTTATCGATACTGTATATTTCTATCGTAAAAATTGTGGTTTCTGTTCTTTTCTGTCTTAATCCCGCTAATTCAGTGATAGTAGTAAAGGTTCCTTGTATGAATGTAAAGGAATGAGTAATGCTCTAAAATAAGTCATTTTTGTCCCTTTTTATTGAATACTATGAACAGCGTTCTTCGTAGGTTCCTTTTACTGCACTTACCTCATTATTGTAATAATGGAACAAAAAGTGAACTTGATAAGTTTACAAGTCATCAAACATGCAAAACATCAAATTAATTAAGTTTCTCCTTCCATTTTACCTAAATGTGATATTGGGAACTTGAAACCTTTTCTGCGTGTGTTTTCACGACATTAACCTACTATACCCATTCACAATTTGTTTCTTAAGTGCGATTTTAAATTTATTCTCGAATTTTCGCGGATTTTGAGATTAAGAATTTCGTGGAATCGAAACTTTCCCTAATGGGGCGAATGATCAAGAGCTCCCTTAATTGCCAATTCATTCGAAGCTCTTAGAAACTGGTTTCCAAGGAAATGAATCGCAGATTTGATTTCCGTGGGCGGTCAATATCGCCGCTTCTATCTTTGCATAGACCGAGTTGAAATAGATCACCCCGCTGACCCTCATCTTGATTAAGCGCCGACAGCGGCTGTCTGCAGCTTTCCCTCGGTGAAAAGGGGCTTTACCGGTAAAGGGAATTAAAAAACAGAGAGCCCTTTTTACCGCACTCCCCCCAAGCTGACTCTGGAGCATTTTTAAATGCGCACTCGGCACTTTCCGTCGAGATATGAACTTCGGGGAGCGTAGTCGGAGATAATCCCGCTGCTCATCCGATGGCAGCACCTCCGCGTACATGCGTTCGCATCTTGTGTACATCGCGGTGAATTATTAGGGAGACCTTTCTTGTCAAACGGGGTCCTTAATGGGGTTCATTTCGTCTCGGGCCCGAAGGTTACCCGTTCAACGAACCAAAGGGCCCTGTCTTTCTTGCCCTCAATTGTTTTAATAACGGAGGCGACGGCTCTCTTTTTCGGAGGGCGCAATTTTCCTTGGAATTATTTCTGCTGCGTCCGGCCAATGACACAGGGTCGATGGAATTTCTCTGGGATTATATCGTACCCCCTCGGGTTTTAATTAAAAATTATTTCATCCATCGGAATCCTTTTTTATCATACCTCCGCCTTTATGATGGTAAAAAATTGATTAGTTTCGTCATATTGGTCGATATGAAAATTAACTTTAAAATTGGTTGAGAAATGAAAGCAGAAGATTCTGATCGTATTGATTCTGTATCGTAATGCTGAGAACCTCTTCCGTATCATGGTAGGTTGAAGTGCCTTGAAATCCTCAACTTTGTGCCAGAGTTGCCCAAGGAATGAGGCTCTTGACTAAATAAATGAATTAAGTTAATTTTGTTTAAGTAATTTAATATTAATCTATTCATCTTAGGTGGAAAGACATTTACAATACGGGCATATATTACGTAGCTATTCTGGATTATTAAATACGATAATAGAACATTCATTACAGAGCTGTACTGTAAAATTTCCGGACATTTTCTCCAAATCTTTTGGTGGAGCCAACCTAAATATAAGTTTTGAAATTTTTTAATGTTACGGTTTTCATTGTCCATCAAGGAATTAGCTGCGAGTCATTTCATGAAATAATACCTCAAAAATAGAGAAAAAATTTAATATGTAAATACTTTTATTAAGTTTCGCAAATTTGGGACTACTGGCCAGAAAAAATTTCTTTCGCCATATTTGATGAGGTTTCCAAGTTAACATTATATTACTGTAAAACTCAGCCACTCCAGAAAATAGCTGAGATATTTTTTATCCCTTTTTGTTCAACGAAGCTCATCGTCTGTGGTCATAATGACCTCTAGCAACTTACTATTAAGGGTTAAGTTTATCTTGGTTGGATTGGCAAATTAGCTTCGTAATTCTACTATATCATTCAGAATCAATATTAACATATATGTATCTGTGTAAATTAAGGCTTGGAACTCTCAGTTCTCTCAAGAAATAGCAATAGAAAAATCGCAAGTTACTAAACGTCGACATAGTAAATGGGTGGGTCAAATATAAGGAGGAGAGGGATTGCTAAAGAATTTGTTTGAGGATGGAATACCGGGGGGAAAAGCAAAGGGTAAGACAAAGCCAAAAGTTCTTAGAAGACATAAAGGGTGGGGTAAGTTACCAGTAAGAGAAAGAAATGGAGTTGAGTAGGGAATATTTACGCACGTGAACTGACCGAAAGGTAGGAAACTTATGTGTGTGTGAGTCGCATCGAGACTATATTAAGAACAGCGCGCACACCCAAACCCTGCATACAGTGACCCTTACATTGCACTCTATGATTTGCTCTCTTGTTTCTTATACCTCCTGAATATCAATCCAACATATTCTGCATTTAACTTCCCCTCTGCCTTTTTCGTCGCAACTTACTTTCAATTAACGTATTTTCTGGTAGATAACCGCGTGTTATCTATACAGAAAATATAGAAAAATGATAAAAATAATGGTGCGTGATATACAACGGAAAATCTCGTTTCATTGAATATCTTGAATATTGAACTCGGAAACAAATGACTAAACGACACACGTCATATATCGCGGAAGTCACGGAGTATATACGTACTAGGGCAATTTTACTTCAACCGACATATTGTAAATGTTAACGTAATCAAATAATTCCACTCAAAATACAAGAATAATTATCATAATTATTACAGTAGTGAAAAACATTCTCGTCAACATAATAACAATTTTGAATTGCGCGTTATCAATGCATTTATCACAAGACATTTTTGAAATGCGTGTCATCTATACATTATCACAGTGAAGAGATCTTTAAAATGCGTGTTATCTAGTTGGTGCGAGTTATTTACCAGAAAATACGGTACTTTCTTCACCAATCCATCCCCTATATATATTAGCCCACCCGTTTTTTTTCCCTTTGTTGCATTTCTTGTACCAAAACCCTTTCTTCTTTCTTTTCACGAAGTCTTTACACGAAGTCCAGCTAAATAAGATATAGTACATTCCTTTCTTCTTATTTAAAAATGATAATATGGGCGGGGCTTCCGATAGCCAAGTGGGCAACGCGTTTGACTTCAATGAAAGCGGTCCCGGGTTCGATTCCCGTGCGAAATGACTTAAGCTGTCGAAGCACTTTTAACAATACTACTACTACTACGATAATATGGGCCATATTTCTACTACTGTATCATGACAAATAAAGTATTTTTAATATGTTATCGATACTGTATATTTCTATCGTAAAAATTGTGGTTTCTGTTCTTTTCTGTCTTAANTAACAATACTACTACTACTACGATAATATGGGCCATATTTCTACTACTGTATCATGACAAATAAAGTATTTTTAATATGTTATCGATACTGTATATTTCTATCGTAAAAATTGTGGTTTCTGTTCTTTTCTGTCTTAATCCCGCTAATTCAGTGATTGTAGTAAAGGTTCCTTGTATGAATGTAAAGGAATGAGTAATGCTCTAAAAGAAGTCATTTTTGTCCCTTTTTATTGAATACTATGAACAACGTTCTTCGTAGGTTCCTTTTGCTGCACTTACTTCTGCAATGTACAACATTATCTTAGATTAACGAGGAAAGGAGTTGTATTTTTAAAAGTACCTCGATAGCTGTGGCCATTTTGCATGTATGGGCACCAACCGGGAATCGAACCTGGGACTGGTTCCACCAGAAGCGAACAAGCTACCTACTTGATAACCCGCTAGGAAAGGAGGTGCAAACTACTTGGCTTCTTATTTAGCCCTTATTCCTAATTAATTCTACAGGAATATTGTTTGGAGGGATGAGGTTCCTACTAGCGAAGGCTAATGCTGTCACCAATAGGACACTATTGCCCTGCTTGTGTCAGTATTGACAGACCACGGCAGTTAACCGAGACATTTTGCTTTGCCGATTACCATAGCTTTTCATGTATCAAGAAATGTTTAGAAAATAATTTTGAAATTTATCTAGAGTGAGTGATGCCCAATTATTGCATTCATTTTGTTCACTAAATATTGAATTCTACGAGTATGTAAGGGCTCCGCTTCTAGAAATCATTAGAATAGACCACAACTGTATTAAGGACGAAATTAAAACTGTACATTCTTATCTAACCCCTTTTAATTTTAGAAAATAAGGATAGCGGTAATAAATAGACAACAAATAATAGTTAATAATACCAAGGTAATGGCGAATAGAGATCAGGAGGTTTGAGGTGTTTTCCCTCCGGTCTCTGGGCAAGTTCCAGGTTATAGTATAAGACTCCTCACGAGCGTCCGAAAATGGCCAGAATACGAAATTGTAACGTAAAAGAATAAATGCATACATACATACATCGTCTATATAAGGCGAAAATGGTACAAGAGAGACCCATACTCCATTTAACCCTTCTCATAGTAATAAGATATTAAAGATATTAAACTTCAGTATATATAATTTTTTAACAATCTCAGTGGAAATGGGAATAAAATAAGGAACAAAGAATTTTTCCGCGAGGAAAAAGGTGATTTTTTATCTCAGAAAAAATGTTTCCAATGCATGAAGAGCAACACAAAGGGTAACTGTAGTGTGAAAAAACCTTCGAAAGTTGAAGAAGAGAGTTAAAGAAAGTTAGATTATATAAGGGATAGTAAAAATTACATAAGATGTAATGGTATACAATGAATATTAGAAAATGATTGATCTTCGCCATTAATTGTTGAATATAAAGGAAATTTAGAATAAAATCGAATAGAAACGTCTTTATTACGGCCGCAAAGGACTAACATGTTTCATTTAAACCATAAAAATGTAGTGCATAGTGTGGGGATTGGATGGACTGTCGCGTAAATACGTAAATAATGCCTGCCGAATAGTACGGTAAAGTTTTTTTGGATTAGACCGATGAAAAACCGGGTCGCTGCGATCCTCAAGTACTATTCTTCGCATACATTTTCAATTCTGAAACGCTTCAAATCGTTTAGTACCAGAAAATAATGAGGGTGGGGAAGTGGAACGAGCATTGCGATTGGTCTATGTTTCCAAAAGTGTCCACTGCAAAAACGCTTGGCAGCGCGCGCCGGGTACTAAAGGAGAAACGAAGGGTTGCTCGATGGGTGCGCGTGTTCACGACTGTGAGATGGGTGTGTATGTGGATTCATTAATGACGATTTCTGCGGGTTTGCGAGGGAAATGCGTTTCCATTGGGCGGAATTCCTGGCCTCTTTCGTGCGGTATTTCGAGCGAAAAAGGAGTGGTAGAGATGGCGACGGGTGATATTTTTAAGCTGAAATGCTGGTCGAGAGGCATCGAGAGGGGGAGTATGAATTATGCATTTTAACAGACTGCTGAAGTAGAGTCGAATGAATGTTGATCCTCGTAGCGCAAGAATTAGCGCTCTGTTTACGAAAATGTTTAAACTACTACGAAAGGAATTCACTGGTATCTGTACATTTGTAGACTTAAGGGGGCAATGATAGTAGACTCAGTGTGTCTGATCTACAAGCACTCCAAGGAGAAGACGGTTTCCAATGGGAGGGCGATTTAAGACAATGTCCTTATTACCTCATCTCCTGTTCACTTTTTAAACGTCATTTTATCTTGATGTATGTTGTAGACGTATAGTGATCGTGGATGAACTTCACGACATTTCGTTTCTTTGCCCTCGTCAAATCCTATGCAATTTGCTGGCACTGCAAAGTGTAGCCCCCACCCCCTGCATCCACCAATGAGACTCGGTGAAATCTCCAGAAATCACACTCGTGAATAATTTAACATGGAGTATCTGCATTCGTAATGTGTGGATGGTTATTTGAGAAACGGATTCAACGAGAGAATGGCAGATAGAAGGGATGTTTACTTTCCGCCAATAAAACCCTGTCTAGACCATACAGGCAGTATATGGATGATGTGGCATTTGTGAATTTAAAAAAGTCTATAGTCCCAGTATTCTTTTACGAAATTGCCACGAAAAATCAATAATTCCATTAAGATGCTCCTTGGCATGGAATGGGATTTGTTAAAAAAAGGTGATTGAATTTTAGCTTAGTGAGTTTTAAGTTACGCCAATAGATACAATTTGATGTGCAATACAGAAAGAACACATAGCAAAATACTTAAATATCTTGTGACATGCGGAAGATTTAAAAAATCCTATTGGGATAGCGATGGTCGTAATCAAAATTGACAAATCATGAGAAAGAAACTGTATGTAGTATTTTTTAAGTGCTTCGTCTGCCGTAATTTGGAAAGTGAGTCCCCACCGGAAATCGAACCCGAAACCGCTTTCACCGAAGTCGAACGCGTTGCCTCTATGGCTATCTAAGTCTCCAGAAAAAAATATAAAAGTCGTTTTATTAGCTGCGGATGACATATTTTTATAAAATCAGAGCGGTGCGGCTTTGTAAGTGCTTACCTGATATTTACGAATATTCATTAAATTTTAAATAAAATATTATAATTAATGCTATTAAGAA
>KZ308697.1:381977-417876 GCA_000376725.2 Ladona fulva | reverse complement strand
TATATAATGTTTATTGACAGCTAACGGTATAAACATTACAATATTACAATATTAAAACAATATTACAATATTAAAAAAGGTCTCAATACGGTCCCCCTGAGCCAAATTGGCTCATCAGGAGGTGCCTGGGTTTACACACATTACATTATCATGAAATACATTTGAAATATCCCCAATATAAAATTCAATCAAATGCACTAACTTTAAAATTGCACTAAATTTAAAATCGTACTGATTGTAAAATTGCACTAGATGTCAACTTGCACTAATTGAACATTTTCACTACTTGTGAAATTGCACAAATTGATAAATGCACAGATTGAAGTATTACACTAATTAGAATTGCACTAAATTAAAAGTATCGTAATTTAAATATAACATAAAATTTTGGTTGCTACACGTAAATTATATATAACATAACTTATTTCTATACATGATAATTGCATTTGTATTCTTCTTTTTGCGAAGTATGGTGTGGCAGCTTTTATAGATGTTTTTTTTTAATTCAGTCTATTCAGAGATAATGATTTCCAAAATTACATAGAAAATATTATGCATATAGGTAGATCAGAAACTTCAAAAAGTAGATAATTAGATAATTCGAGTATAAGGTTCAAATATTCATATCGGACAATACGATACACCTCGTATTAGAGAAGCATTATTATAAATCACTCACCTTAAGGTTACACTGGGACCAATTTTTTCGATAAAGATATCTTTAACATCATAACATGATAAAGGTATATGTAAAGACATATGTATGTACCACTGATACCGTCCTCAAAGTAAGGTGGAACTGAATACATCAGAATTTAATTTCGTGATTCGCTTTTTGGTAGCTTTTGGTATAAGGAAAATTTTGTTCTCCGAAATTCGATTCCATTCCAATCCTTTGAGTCATTCACTCAGAAATTATTGCGATTCCTGGATGGCGTGGCCATATTCGCCTTTTCTGCAATATTTAAATGCCTTTATTCAGCAATAAACAAGTGAACATCACTTAATTTCGCGTAATTTTTGAGATACATGTTATTCATTAAAATAATCGTTGCTAGGCAAGAAAACTGGAACACGGATGTTAATGAAATAAGAGGTTTAAAAACACTACAAATTACGGCAAATGGAACTTGCGATCGAAGAACAAAGTGGAAGTTCCGAATTGTCCGGAATGAACGGAAATCCGGATTCCAAATTCAAGTTCCTTCTTGGAAACCAAATGCCCATATCCCTTTGAAATCTTATAAATCAGTTATTCTGAATTCCTTGAATTTTTTGAAAATCCTGGAATAATTAATTCCCAGATATAAATAATACCTACACCTAGAAATCGATTATCCTGAACCTTGTCGTTCTTCTATTGCGAGTTCCACTTGCCGACGTACGATTTACGGAATTGTTTAAAATCTGGTATAAATTGCTAGGAAAAATAAAAAGTAGAAACCACTGCTCCCAAAATAATAGACGCTATTCGATATAAAAATTCTGCAAAGTACCAAACAATCCGAGGTCTCTGAAAAGCAGGATTAGTTTCGACGCATTAGCGTCATCCTCATGACGGATCTATTTCACTGAGAAAAGTGGTTCCTGTTTTTTATTTTTCCCCCATCATGAAATACCACAAACTAGCTCGGTATTCAGCTGAACTTACTCTTATTAATTATTGTTTCGTGGCTCAAAAACTACGCGCGAGTTTGCAATGAAAGACAAACTGTCAGAGAGTAACATTGTGAGACATGACAGAAGTATTTTTCGTGATTAACTCGGTAATTTTTTCAAAACGACACAAAGAATTGCGTTATTCGAAGCAAGTTGAGCCTGCGAAGTCTATTCTTCCGTCAAACCCAACTTCATAATACACCCAAACTGATAATAATATCCTTCCGTTAAAACAAATTTGAATAGAGTTACCAAACAGGAATTGAAAGGAATTATCTGGAGGAATACTATGCTTTGCAATAATTCATCATTTGTTATCGTTGTTAAGTGTTTCGTTGAAGATTGATTTCGAAAATACGTCCTGAGAGTCATGCAGTTCATTCACCTCAAGAATAAATTTCCACGTTAACCTCGTATGTAACTTGAAACATACCGCAAGGCAAACTTTAGTTTTTCCGCTCAGTTTTACACTCTCGCATTCTGCAGAATTGAAAACTTTCGTGGTTACCGCAGAAAGCCTCTTTCATTAAAATTTCATTCATTCTGATTCAACCAATCCGGTTTTCCTCCTCGCCCTGACCACTACTTTTTTTATCGTTTCTAGGAATGTTTTCATTCCTCCGTTCGTTTAGTCTTACTTGAAAAGTAAAATTGCGAACGTAAAATGTCGAAATTTCATTGCAACGCTTCCTTCTTTAATTTTCACGATAGACTGTGCGCAAGAATTTTCATTTACAAACAGAGCCAAAATTGAAGTTCGTGATATTTTCATTAGAACATAATACGAAGTACTAATTATAGAAATTATCGTAACTTTATGAATCAGCTGATAGATTCAGTTGGGATTGTTTGAGAAACACATAGCAAATAAATCTTTTATTTGGCCCAGTATCTTTTACCTCTGCCATGCAGGCGAGTTGTCTTTCAGGCGCTTTTGGGACTCATTCTTTCCTCGTCGCTCAGCCGTCTCAAGCGTTGTAATTTAATAATTTCACCCTGTCTTCTTTCATTAACTGGAAAAGCTTATGTTTTTTTCCAAAATTGCCTTCTTTCTGCGAACCAAACTCAATTCCGGGCATATATCTTTAAAAATGTCCCTTACTTTCAAATATTACCGTAGTGTTCTGTTATAATTCCAGCATGGTCCATTTATAAATTTGGCAACAGGTCTCTTCAATCATATTTTATTATTAACTTCACTGTTCGGCTAATAACTTTCTATCGGAAGGCTATCGTAGTACACCATATTATCTACATTAATTTTCTTGGATATTCATTGAAAGAATAGTATCATTACTATTTTCAAGCTCCTACTAACATATCATGATAAATGAAATATTTATCATTTGTCTGGGATAGAGAGAAATTTATTTTTCATTTACTTTTGTCTCAGTCTTGTTCATGGCTGTGATATTATGAAAGCTACTGAAGTATGCGTTATGCATTTATTAAGGTTTCTCTTTATGCAATGTTACGAGAAGTGTCAATCACAGTGTCATTGTGAACGTGAGCTTGTTCTGCTTATTCTGCATTCTCGTTCAATGAGGAAAGCAACGGCAAACTACCTCACTCCTCAGCTTACCTAGTAAGCCTCATTTCCCCCTCTAGCTCTTCACAGCTGAGGGTGGAGGGGAAGAGGTCCCAACCGGCCTTCGGGCTCAATACTTTACTGACAGACTATTATCAAAGTCTATATACCGATATTCTATCTTTATCGAAATCGTGTTCATGGAAAGTTTTATTTCTAATAATGAAACAGATGAATGCCAAAAGTATTTGCGTGTCTATGAATTTAATCCGATGGTAAGTCGGCGGCGGATATTCACAGTGTAAGTTAGATATAACTCCAGTCACGTGCAGTCACGCCGGACAATTAAACCTATCCAAAGGCCGTGCGGGGCGGAAAAGTTTTGAGGATGGTGATCTTTATTAGAAATGAAATACCCTTATTCTGTTGCATTGGCAGTTGGCGAAAATAAAGGACGATTTTAGATTAAGCTTTCCATGGATAAAACGTTCGTAATTTTCTTTTGGAGGTGTTTTGTTTCAAAAAGAAAGAAGAAAATGGAAGGTCCGAATAAACCAGACTCCAGATTCCCTCCTCTCGTGATCTTGCAGCAGTGTAGCGAAGCCTAAGACTATCTGAATTTATTAAAATATAATAATAAACTGTTATTTCGGACTTCCTACTTCTGCTGTACTATCTTCGTCTCGCATTTATGCTTCATACTGTCGATGGAAATGCACGAACGTAGGAAAGGAACTATGATTTCCCTTTTTAACAGCAGAGGGAGCGCCGCTGCAGGTTTTCAATAATTCTGCATCCGATAAGAGCTGTGCTTAACAGTTCTTAGCGGCGCTGATGAAGCGGGATTCGTATCAGCTTCGAGAGTACGTTTTCACTCTTGCAGCGGCGATAATTACTGTCGGAGGGAGCGCTCGAGCGACTGGGGGCGGAACTATTGGGCGATACTCCCCGAATGACGTCATGCGGGAGAGAAAAGGTCAGCAAAGTGTTTGTGAGAAGGATTCTCTCAAATTTCACGCTTGGCCACAGGCGAAAGGAGTCTCTGTCCGCGGGCGGATAAAGAACGCTGTCCGCCTCTTGTGTCCTCGTACATTCCTTGTGGACTCTCTCTTACAAAGGAGCATCGCGGGCCAAAACCTTTTCTGCCACGAAGACCAAGTGGAGGATTAAGCGATTCCTTTTAATTGAAATCTCCCAAGTCAAAGAAGGATCAAGTCCTAAATCGATTGAAGCTCTCAGGATTGCCTCATTATGTATAAATAAATACCCCATGCGATTTTACTACTGATACTCTATATACACTTTTGGTCTCGACAGTTTTCTACTTCATATTATCTGCACCAAGACTCGGCCTTTATAATGAAAAATATTTTTGATTATATTTTCAATATTTTTAATGAAAAATCATGCATTTTTTTCAATTTCTTTTATCATCTTGTGTATTTCGTAAATTGTTACGCCTCCATTCTCTGTGTGGCTGTTATTTCGGTTTTTATTATCGGACGGCTGGATTTTTTTTTCAGACACGGCTTCAATTTACCCGTGCAAAATTTTTATTTCTTTCAATCCACCGATGTTATCTTTTTGGACACTCGCCCTGATTCGGTCTTGTAAGAAAATTTCTAATTTTTTTATATGAACCGTTGTATCAAATTTATTTTGTATTTCTGATCACATTTTATCAATACTATTTCATTGTGACAGATGATACATAATATGGGAATATTAAGTCTTAATTTCGCCCATGATAGAATCACCTGCATATAATATTATTTATTCGGTTCCGTAATGTAAGTATAGTAATCTTAAACTCTGCACCATTACTTTTCTCGTGAAAATTTTTTTCGTGATTATATAATGTATAGTTTGTCATTTAGTACTTATTAATGTAACTTTGAGCCATCACTTTTTTCTGAATTTCCTTAGTTTTCTGCTGTAACACTAATTTTGAATTTGGTCTTCCGTTTTTTTATGTCTTCGCGTATGTTTTTCGTCCATCACCAGCCATATCTAGTGTTATCCTCCAGCGTAGTTGTGTTCACTATCAACCTCAAGTTGCAAATAATCTTCCCGTAAACCTACTCATTCGTTTTTATTCATTGATTCTTGTACAGAAATCCGTAATGATAGTACAGTAGTATTTAAAAGACGAAGACTGCATGTTGTCAGCCCAAAGACCTCAACCCATCTGTCATCAGCTATCAATAGCTCTTGAGAAGGAATGAGGCTTACTAGGTAAGATGAGCAGTGAGGTATTTTGCACTTCCCTTCCCAACTGAGCCAGGTTTCTATAAGAAAAGGTCTAAAGCAGTCAACGGGTTGCACTACGAGGAATATGATTGAGAGTTTTCATAGTATTGAACATGAGAAGGGAAGAGGATGAATTCGTTTTCCTAGTATCACTAATAAGACGGTATATTTTCATTATTACAGCTATGAATAAGACATAGATAAAAGTAAAAAAGAGCCATTTCCCTCTGCCTTGAATTAAGGAGAAAATGTGGAGTTGTGTTCGACAAGCTATGCTAATGGAAACAATGGTGTCGTATTATAATACGAGTGGTGGAAAAGTGAGATGTCGAACGACAAGAATTCAGTCGAGATTTGTGATTGAAATCCTGAGGAAAAGAAGCGCCAAAACGTTCAAAGAATAATAGGGAATGAATCAGAAGACGTTTAGAGTTGTCTTCGCCTATTTATGCATGCAATGATTGGAATATATAGAGGAGGGTTGTGGATACACGAGACATGGCGGTCTGTTTTCACCCGAAGGGAATATCATGAATGACATGTTTACGCGCTGAAAGTGTTGAAAGCATCTGTAAAATCTAGACGTAAGAAATCGGATTACTGAAATCTGACTGCCTGAGATGGTGATATGAATCGGAATAATCCTAACTTTAGCTCATCCAAACTGATCCCTTCAACCAAGGACAGGATTAGAGGAATTATACGCAAGGCACCTTAAGATGAAATCCCATCCAGCGATGGGCAAATCTCCTTACGTTAAAGCACACCTTCCCAAATTTCTCCCCAATCTTAAAGATACGGAGATCTTTGAAAGTTCTAGTAGTCTAATTCTGCCATTGAAATGGAGACGTTTTATTCTTTATGGTGAAAAATCATAACTGAAACGAATTATGGGATATTTGTTTTTTCTCTTAAATGCCTTCCGTGAACCTAATTTCACGAATTCAGTTTCAGATCAGGCTCAAGTTAAAAATATCGAATTTATTTATCATAATCACGCACATATATATGTATTATATACAACAGGGTTGTACAACGTTTCTTCCGAATACCTGCGTTTGGAATTTCAACAAACAAAAATTCGGGTTAGATAAGGATACATAAAATTAGATTACTATTCCCTTGTAAAAATATATATGTTTGTAATTATTACAACATACCCGCTGCTGTTTGCTTTTGCACCTTCATACAGTATATTAACAGTATTTTTATTAGCTGCACAATTATAATAGGGTTTGCAGTGCATCAAATCATAATTACAATACATTTACATCCATTAATAAATAGTATAATACAGGTTACCATAAAAGAATTACAAAATAAAATATACATCATTGTTACATGTACGGAATAGCCGACGAATTTTCAGCCATTACAAGTACGTAATATGGCGCTGTCTATTTTTCATAGTACAATATAACGTTATAATACTGCATAAACGTTTTTGCAGATTATCCTCGTCAAATAGGGTAAGCCTGTTTAGCATTATATTCCATAAATTCTCGAATTTAAAAGATTTATACACTTGAAGGGAGAAATGGTTATAAATTCTCGAATTTAAAACGTAACCAAGTCATAAATATCGCGATTGTAAGATTGTTGGGTAAGGATTGTTTCTTTCTTAAAAGGATTCTTTCGATAAGCCTTTAATAAAGCAAGGAGTTCCAAGAAACGTGTTCTATATCAATCTGAATCTAAGTTATGGTTAAAGTAACTTTTCTATAGGATACCTGATTCACGATGGTGCCTTTTAGATCGCGAATTCGAGACACGTGGAATGTAACACGCACTCGGTGTTTGGAAGCTCTGAAAACACAAAAAAAGGTACATCTTTGAATCGGGAATGCCCGTTATGTCATTCATATTCAAAGATTTTCACTGATAACATTTCAAATGTATAGCTTCGTAATATTTAAAGCATTAAGACTTATGCCACGGCGCGGATAACTGAATTTGTGGGCCTCGAGTTTGCGGCTACTGAGTCACCGGTGTGCTGTGAAATTCAAGTCATCCTTCGGACTTAATACCTCATCGTGAATAGCGAATAGTAGTTGCACTCAGGGCACCGTACTGAGGTTATGAGTCACACATAAGGGTATGGAAAATAAAAAGAGATGAATTGAAGTCTTCATTAATAATTTGAACAATTAAACTATTGAAAAACTAATATTTTTCACGTACAACTTATAATCGATAACCGTAGAAATATTTAGATTTTGCGGATGTTTATTTTCTGATATATCCGGCTAGCTTGCTCCAGATGTGCTTCCTGAACCTTTTGGAGTTCATTGCAATTTCAAAAAAAACACAGTCATTTGCCCAATTGACATAGCGTTAACTGAGATCAATGGTATTTAATGTGAAAAACTAAGCATACTAATGATGAAAAGAAGAAAAAAACAGAATCGCGATACTCCTGCTAAACACGGTCTTTGAATCAGAGTTTATAGCATCCTCTCACACTAGCATTATCACATTATTTTACTCTCTCACGTTTATCTTTCTCGTAGCAGTGTTACATTATAAAAAATTGACAACTTACCGATACATATCTAGTATATAGTATTCTCAGGGATACAAATGTCTTACGGACGAAATTGTTCGTGAAATGCAAATGTACGAAACTGCCCGTTCTCGTATTTTTATGCAATCTCCAGTTGATTTCCATGTAATTTTTTTTATCATCGATAGTGTAAAGTAAGTATATCAATAAAACTATGAATGCAAATAGAGTAAATAATTCCTAAATACAAATAAAGTCAAACTTTATTGAAATAAGAATAATGGTATGATTGTTTACTGTTCTCGACTCGCGGAGCCTTTAATTTAATTTGAATTAATTGATTTAATTTAATTGAAATCTCCCAAGTCAAAGAAGGATCAAGTCCTAAATCGATTGAAGCTCTCAGGATTGCCTCATTATGTATAAATAAATACCCCATGCGATTTTACTACTGATACTCTATATACACTTTTGGTCTCGACAGTTTTCTACTTCATANAGCCTTTAATTTAATTTGAATTAATTGATTTAATTTAATTGAAATCTCTGACATCGGAAGTAATTCACCAAACCTCGAGAAGATTAGCGGTCGAATTCTACAGCGGGCCGCATTCTGGCCCACGGGCCGTATTTTAGACAACCTTGATGTGTAGCCACAAACTAGTAGATGTATAATCACATACTATCACAAAAGTTTCATCCCATAACGTAAGTGAGTTGAATGTTAGTCCAGTTTAATTACTAAGGCCATTTATTTTTTAGTTTATTGCCCGACACATTGAATTCGGCGATTGAAATTGACAACGGCTTCCAATTAAGTTATGTAAATGGATTTTAGTAGTGGGTTGGAGAGATTCCATTATTTGTCTGCCGATCGCTATCCCCAAAGAGTAATTCAGGTTTGTTTTTTATTTTTATATTAGTAAACACCCCCGTCAAGCATGACGGAACTCTATCTTATTCTAAAAAAAACTTTTATCGTATATAAATGGTCTTCCTCAGCCAGAAAGTGTCCATCGTAAGACATTAATAACTCAATATATTTATTACCGGTTGATGGTATATTTAAGCCATAAGATCAGTTATAAAAAATTCTATCTAATTAATACAATAAATATAAATACTACCTACTACAACGTACCAGTGCAAAGAGAATCTCTAAAATAAACTGATTCCTCAATTAGCGATGTCACTTACAACCAACTTGTCCCCATCAATCGATCGCCAGCGCATGCGCGTTGACATCGATATTACATCAATTTGTTGCACATCTGTTATTTCTCTATCCGGCTCATCGTGGATTTTTTTTCCGTTTTTTTAATTTCCTATGAATGTTTGTTACCTCGAAAAGTCTGCCATCATTACTTGCGTCAGAGCGTCTGCTTCATGTATTGTAAATTGACTTCCACATCCTGATCGAATGCGCCTGGCCCATTCGTTTTTTATGCAGTTTGTATTTCTGCGACGCACTTTTTCACGCACGTGGAGGACCCGTTAAATGAATCTTTACGATAGGTTTTATTTTTTCAACTCGTTAGATGGCCATGTTAAATTTTAAATGCTATTTTCAGCCAATATGTGCTTAACGACGGAAGTTTCGAATATGTAGATGATCTAGGCAGTAGATTAACCATGTAATATCTCTCAAGCAGCATTCTTAGCTTATCGATTGCTTTTTACTCGTATTACTTCCTTTGGACGTGTTTCCATTTAAACCACGTTTACGTTTACAGACGATTATTGTTTACAGCCGAAATCGCATGTGGACTACGACGAATTTTGTTCTACTTTTGTTTAAATGCAGACGATTTTGAGTGCGTTGAGAACCTTTCTTCGTATATTTGTTTTCTAAGCATAAGTAAAAACGCCTTCAAGAGTTTTCGAGACTGAAATCTGGCAGAATATACGAATGAAATAAAAAAAATTCCCTTTCAGCTACATAATTATATACTAATCAAATATTTATCACCGTAAAATTTTACTTCCTCTCTTTCCTGACGAATTGACAATGATGAGCTCTCATTCATAACTCTAAAAACCTTAATATTAAATTTAAGTCCAAATCCTCGTTGGTGAGGTTTATCTAAAAGAAATTAATTAATGAATAAAAACGAAGGTTGGGTCGATAGGTTGGGAACCCTCTAGAGAAAAGAGATCAGAAGCAAGGCTGCGATTGATTGATAAATTCAGAGAAAGTACAATTTGCGGAAGACGTAATCGGTATTATGTGACTACGTTAGCCAATTCGACAATGAGCGTAAAATAAGAGAAAAAGATGCGAGGACAAGTCGTTATCGGGACTCATTCTTTCAGGGAACGATACGCGATAATAACAAGATAAAGAAATAGCTCAAACATCCGGTATTTACACCCCCTGCCACACGCTGAAAGGCGGCTTGCAGGGTATTTATGTAGATTTAGAAGATGCTATGATATGAAATATAGTCTAATTCTACTTTGGTTGAATGTACGTCGAAATCTTGAATACATAGAATATAATAGAATAAGTTTTTTTTTTTTAAAGTTGTAGGCGAGAGAGGATACTGCTCGCTCAAATAAGTATGAATCATTCAGTTTAAAATTTAATGAAAGTTGTTTATATATATTGATGTTGGAAATGAAATGACTTAGCATGGTAAAGCCGTGCGGCTGATTCCCCAGTGAATAACAGGTATTTTTGACATGACTGGGATTCCAACCCAGGAGTCCCACTTTTCAGGCAGGTATTCTAACCACCGAACTACCATCGCTAAGGGAATGCTTTGTGGGTGAGGCGGGTACCTCTACTTAGTGGCCCAAACTACCACGAGGGGGCCCTCACCGAGGCGAGGTAGCAATATTGCAAAACAGAATATTTGTGGCGTTCAGTGGTTAGAACACTTGACTGGAAAGTGGGAGTCATGGGTTCGAGTCCGAATCACGACGCTCTTTTTCACGCCTGTTTATCCTTCTTTATCTATGTACATTTATTTTATTTTCAATGTCTCTGCATACATCCAATGATTGTACAATTAAAGAGGATGACGTAAACAGTGACAATGTACGAGCGCACGCAACCATTCCCGGACCAGAAAAATCCCATCAGCCGGGCGTCGAACCCGGGACCTTTTGGTTGGAGCTCTAACCTATACATTATATTGGCTTTGTGTTGAATTTTGGTTCCATAATCTGCCGGAAAGCTCGATCATAAATACAAGTAACGTTGAATAAGACAGAATTATATTTATCTTTGCCTGACGCATCTCATTTTCAAGTTCACTGTTTTATTTATTGCATACAACAGAAAAATTATAATTTTAAGTGATGATGTAAAAATTACGAGAACACAATAGCAATAAAGAAAGAAAAGGGAAAGGGTTTAGGTAACTGGTACGATAAGGCGTGCACCTAGGAAAATTCCCAAGGACATGAAAGAAGTCTGGCTGGACCGGGACTCGAACCCTTGTCTCACAATTTCCGGTTGGCTATTCTATCCATTCATCAACCCCACCGGAACATCTCTGCATGCCGTCCATTCCCGTCAGACTTTTTTCTTGTCCGTTTCTCCTTGTGAAAGGAATAAAAATAAACGAGAATATTTGACAATCATGACAGCAATTACAGTGACCAGGCGTAAGTTAAACATTATTTTACAAACGTCCTTTAGGTAAGAAAAAGCATTAACAGAAGGAGGAACGGAATTCAGCAAAGAAGGAAGGCGAAAGAAGAGGGATCGCTTGATAAGTAAGGGTGTAGGTGCGGTAGAGATGTCAAAAGGGCTTATGCCTGACGGTCGAAATTTGCCATGAATATAGTCCGCATCTCGGGTTTCTTCAGCGGTTCCTAGGTTGAGACATAGCTGTGAATTCATCACCCTTTGGCTCTTCCGTTACGGATTAGTTGACATCGCATGCTACGCGACCGAAACCGATGTTTCGTTGAGAAACAAGTGCTGCGTGGTCGTGCTCTCTCATAACATGGGAGGGGTGTGTATCGTGACTACACGTGCCGAATGTGAAATGTCATAACCCCGTCGCAATGAAACGGGAGTAAAGGGAAAGTCAGATGTATCCAATAAGGAGAACGGGACGACTACTTTTATTTCGCGGATTTAAATATTTTGCCTGTCCAATTATCTTTGATTTGTTATCTTTTTAAGTCGTCGCTACCTAGCAACGACGGCATAGACTTCCAAATTAGCGCGAGGAGCTTTGTTATTCGTTAAAATTGAATTTATTGCGGGAGCGAAGGCAAACCGATTCACATTTCTCTTCTAAAGAAGTATTTAACACATCTGTGGCATTTTCGCTAACTTCCGTGGCGATTCTTTTTTGTATTAACTGAGGATAATAACGGTAGAGGTCTCTCTTTCTGATTTCATTTTCCTTGGCGGTGATTAAATAAGTTTGTTTACGCCGTTGCCGTGAAACAGTATTGCGTTATTTTATCCACTTTGTTGATATGTTACATTTTTGTGCGGAAATTTTTTCATTCGTATAATGGTCCAGGATGGAGAAATATCAAACTCTAATATACTTTTTTCTCGGCATTTTTCAAGACTGAGAAGGTATGTAAGCTACTAATGAACGTGTTCTATTCAATAATGGCACTAATATTAATCAATCCTTATTGTATGATGTGTAATCTGGTACTCATGGATTTATTATGGTGCACCTATGTAAGAATTTTTCCTCACATGTGATTCTATGTTCAGAGATGCAAGCAATGGCTAATGACCTCATCTTGCCTAGCAATCCTATCTTTTTTGCAAAGCTCTTTATGGCTAATGGTAGATGTTTTGAGGATCCGACCATTCTTCGGTCAGATTATTGTACAGTTCAAGCACCACAACACAGCATATAAGATAATTTTTCTCAAATCAATGCTCGTAACATCTCCTGTGCTATTAATTTGAAGGAGAGAATCTAATAGTGCATCCTTATGTACAACTCTTGTGAACCCGATTCTGTTATTGATCGAATGTGGAACTTCACAGAAATTTCTCCAAAGCTTCTATGGAAGTCCTCTTTAAAATTCCATCTGCGTAATTGGGTGGTAAATCATTGCTTTATTAAATTTGTAGGGAAGTAAATATTTATAATGTTCCTAAAGGAAATGCTGCAATAAATATAAATGCATGCAAGTGAATACTTTCAATAGTTACACAGTGTTAATTGTTCTTTTCGTAATATTACCAGTTTTCTCTGCAATTAACTTTTCACAAAAGGAATAGTTGAAACTATTTTTCACCGTTCGATTCCCAATAAGCGAAATTGAGGAATTTTTCGTAAATATAATGTAATGTATACTAATTACGCGAAACAAAGTGTGGATTTAAATTCTCGGATTATTCACAATATCTGACCCTAGCTGTCGAGGCACCAATAAAAAAAACCAATTCTAATTCTATTCACAATATCACTCCTTTAATACAACATCTCTGCACTTTTTACAGCCATCTTTATCACAAAGACAACTATTTAATTCAGATAAGTTCATGCTAACAAAAAGATATTTTCCCTTTGATGCATCGCTAAGTAGAGGCTTGAAAATTCGTAGCTAAATGAAAAACACTGAGTGACACTTCGTCCCAAATATTATTAAGGGAATATAAAAAAATATTTCCGAAAGTTAATTTAGACATTAATTGCATGCTATCAAAGGAGACTTGCTCTTAGAATATCTTTTTCAGAATCAAATTCTTATTATATAAAACTTTTCTTGCTAAAAGGAGATTAAGGGAACGTCGAGAATATCATTTCATACAGTGACGCGTCTAACGATATTTCTCATACCTTATGCCCTTACCTTTTCGTGGGCCATTCAATCCTCTGTTTATGTAACTAAGGAAGGCAATGGAAGACTAAGAGTTAAAAACGAAAGCAAAGGAGAAAATGGACATAATGCTGAGATTTAAATGGCTTTTCTAAAAACCGCAAACCAGAATCGATTCAATTGTTTTTATAATTCTCAGTTATATAGAAAATTACATATTATAAATTTTCTTTCTCTTAGTTTCAACCACAATTTCAATACTCATGGAAAATTACCTTACTCCCCATATAATCTAATAAGCCTCATATTCTGTAAAGGGATTTTCGCAGCTAATGGATGTGGGTTTATGGTCCAAGAGGCTTCTTGGCTGAATGATTTATAGATAGACTTAAATGCACACGTGTCGATGGGCTTACATGAAACAAGGGAAAGGAAAAGCTGGTAAACTTTGCGCGTAGAAGTGTGCGCTTTAAAATTCATGGCTGTTTATCCTTGAGCTCACATGACTTTTGATTAGATAAATTAAACTTCCTACACCGTATTCTAATTTATGATTTTCACTAAGCCCAACTTGCATGATTAAAAAAAATATTTTATAAGCACTTGGTATTATAAATTATGATATTCACCAAAAGAAAGACGTACAAGCTGAGCAGTACTGACGACTTTTTCTCCCTGTGCAGCAAATATTTTATTGCCCTTGACAGAGATGCTTCTGGCGCTGAGGTAAGTTAATTAAGCTCGATTTGGAGGTATATAAAAGGTATTTAATAAAAGGTGGATGAATTTTTGAGTTTTATTTCTGTAGTAATTTAAAAATTTTTCTCTGATCTTTTAATACTATACAGGTCCTGTGCAAAACTTCGAATTGCTTCAGCTAACTCTATTTTGATCTCGCGATCCTTTATTATGCTACAGCTAAGCCTCTAATTTTCTCCTCTTTCATAATATATATTCGTTAAATTCTCAATCAACATTTACTATTAATATTTTCGAGCACTCGCAAAACGAGGAAGTTATCGGGCGTTTTGAATTCGTTAAATTATAACTTACATTTTCCGCTCCCATTAGAGGTTTCGCCCTGGGCATGTGCCTCTGTAGCCTCACCCTCACTAAGGCTCTGCATAGAAATTAACAATCAGAGTTTATCGGAAAAAATAGAGCAGATAGCATTATAAAAGTAATGACAGATACATTTTCATCTATTCAGTGGTAAACAATTGTATGTATGCAGTAAAAGATTTGTTGACAATCATTATGAAAATAGCAATAAATATGACTCCTTGAAAACCTTAATCCCAGATAGCCAAAAGGGTAGTGTGTTCGCTGTTAATGAAAGAAGTTCCTGAATCGGTTCCAGTGGGGAGCCTATATGTAGGAAATGGTCTCAGCTCTCGAAGCTCTCTTAAGGACTGCCGCTGCTGTAAACCTTTCATGCTTTTATTATTTTATGGCAAAAAATTGACACGTAGGTGCAATGGCGTAGCCACGATTTTCCCATAGGACTGGAGTCGTGGAGTAAACATCGCATTGCGTAATATCCATAGTCAGGAATTAAATCTACCTATGAAAATACACTGATTTATTTTAATATGCATGCCCTATTTTAATATGCATATGCTGCTATCTCCAGCGGTGTTTTCTTCCCTGTAAATCTCAAGCTGTTTTTGTTTGGCAATATTACAAGAGGCTATCTTCTCGCGTGCTTTGGTTTTGAGTAGGCTCTGTTCTCATGGAGGGGGTTTGAACCCCCAAAACCACCCCCTTGTCTACCCCTCTGCGTAGATGCGATTAATTTTATGTATGTTTCAACGAATAACTCAATCACAATTTATCATAAATTTCGCTTATTTCTGTTTAATAATGTCTAGCGCAGTTTCGCGACATCGAATAAAATTCCCTCTCCAAGCGAAACGGCGTGTAATTCGCGGAAAATCAATTTGGATCCTTTCGCGAAAAGGCAAAAATGCAAAAACGGAGGAAACGGCTGCTCGAGGTCCATATTAAGAGTCTTATTTGGACGGAATGTTCTTTCCTTGATTTCCGGAGTGTTTGCCGCTGGGAAGAATGGGAAAATTTCATTTGAGGTACCGTTTGCAAAGGAGATATCGAGTAAACAGAATTAATAAGGGAAGGAAGAAAAGATTTTCGCTTTTTAAGGACATTCAGAGAGAATGTTCTGTTTATTTAACACCTTCCATGCAGATTTCATCCCTTCGAATCCGGGTTTTTTTAATCGAGGAAAGTTTTGACAAATGTCAAGGCTCCGCCGCGTGGAAATGTATTTCCTTTCGATGATTAACTATTGTTCATAGTGACAATAATAAACGACTTATTAAGATTAACACTAGTTAGTCTCTTCTTAAATCTAACCCTGTGTCATAGAAATATTTAAAGAAAGAGCTCCTGGGAGTTAAATAAAAGAAAAGGAATGAAAGAAGGAAATACTATACGGGTTTAAATACGTAAGTCAGCACATAGGAAAAACGTAACACTGCAGGAAAACACCCATAAGAAGGGGGGAGTGAAAAGCCTGCGAAAACTTCTGACGGAAGCATTCAAATTTTAAAAGAAAAGGGGAAAATAATAAAGAGGAAAGTATCAGCAGCAATACTGGGAGTAGTAGACGATATAAATGCTCTCTCATCGAAAATACACATATTGACAGGTGATTCATTTATTGTACAAGAAATAAGTGGCAGAATATGGTAAAAGCATAAGAAATAGAACAAGGAAAGAAAGAAGAAAAATACTTAATAACAAAGAAATATCAGAATAATTAAAAAATTATGCAACATTTATTAAACGATTTAATTTTTCTTAGGGAAATTCGCATTTATTTTGTGGTTTAATGAGACGAAATTGTTTGACAGATGTATGTATGTACCTTCTTGGCGAATTAAATCGTTTGTAATGTCTGCGGAACATTCTGATAATTTCAATTCACTTTTCATATAGTACTTGGTTATTTACCAGGATCTTCCACTTTGCGGGCGTCTGCTCTAGCCAATTGAGCTATCTTACCAGAATAACTAGGCAACCTCTCGCCCTTGCCAACAAACTCTCCCGAACAGCATTTCTGCATTCATGGCAATGTATCTGGCATGATAGCTCAATTGGCTAGAGCAGTAGCCCGGAGAGTGGAAAATCAGGGTTCAAGTTCCGATTCTGTCAGACTTTTTTGTTTCTCTTTGTAAATATTGCTAGGCGTACACCTTATAGTGAAAAATTTCCTATCAACCTTTTCCTAGTACTTGATTGATAAATGATACGATAGATTGTTATGGTGAATAATGGCAATCATCCCGGTCACTTCTTATCGAATCTCATGGAAAAAGGTTACTCAGTGGGTCATTTGATCAACATCACTTGGACTTGTTCCACTCATAGTATTCCGGCTCGATTAGTGAAGCAAGGGCGTATTACCTCAATCCTCATCATGCCCAGTAAGCCTCTCTCTCTCTCTCCTTAGCTCATGATAGCTTATAGTGAAAATGATAAGGATTCAATCACCTTGTTTTCTGACGAATTTACCGACATACAGTTTGTTTATAAATGAAATCAACACACTTGGAGTATTTAATCGTATGCATGATAGAGTAGGAGAAACAAAACGTTAAACCGATGAAACGAATTCATGGAAACGAAACAGTCAGCTCGTGCCGTGCCCGATCGATTTTTACATCCGCTGGTAGTACGCGTCCCACCGTTTATGAAACGGGTCTATATCAATTCTCCGCGAGATACTGTTCGCCGCCGCCACTTTTCCGAGTCTATTCTCTATCATCATTTTATCGAATAATATAGTCTCATTCATGGGGGACTCTAAGCGCCTTTTGCATACTAAATATTCTCCCCCTTTAACCCAACTAAAGAACAGACGCTACAAAACCCACTTTCACGGTATCATCTTTTAGATTACATTTGTCGCAAAAATCAGATACCTATGTAACTAAAGTAAAAATCTATAATATTCTATAAAATAATATANAATATTCTATAAAATAATATATATTTGTATAATATAAAATACTTATTATATCATATGATATTACTAATATTTATGTATATTATATATTTAACATTTGTGAAGCAATATTTTAATTTCTGAAACATTCGTGCCGTCGAAATGTCCCTCGAGGCAAATTTTCGGTGAAACGTTCCATTTCCTAGTGGAATAATCTTCATCTAAAGCTTGGTTAATTTATTTTTGAGGAATGCGTTGTCCTTCGAAAAGGAAATGATATTGATTATGCTTCCCCATCTTTTCCTTCAACGCCCTTGATATTCCGGAATCGATCTCTTCATCGCATTTCCTCTTTAAGAAGATAGAAAAAGCATTAACCTTTCTCAGAACCAGGATTAACACATCCGTCCGAAAAACAGAACTTAAATTCTAAGCTTGTTTCCGCTCGTGCAACTTCCGTGAAGCCTCAAAGAGACTCTAAATTATTAAGGAATGTTATTTCGAAGAGAATCTCGCATTATGCCGAAGGGAACGTTGGTTTGTATTTGCTACAGTTTGCTATTTGAGTTTTTTTTCATAAGCTAGAACTTACATGTATAGATATAATGATAACCTGCTTCCGAATTGCTCGACAAGGAAGATTCTTTCGCTACATTACAGATTCTTCATGTTTTTGTGCATGCGTGGGCATCTAAGCATGAGCAGTAAAAGCAAATATCTCAATGCCAAAGAAAAGGGTAAAGGTGACTTACCTAGGAAAAAAGAATAAACTGCTCCATTTCTTGGCATTCACCCAAGGACGGGAGGAAAACTCCTCCAAAGACCTCCCGCTATCGAACAGGGTTGTGTGTTAAACCATCTTCGTTACCCGAGGTACATCTGCATGTTTACCCTGCAAGCCGTCTTTCGGCGAGTGGCAGGGGATGAATACACTACTCATGACTACGAAATAAATGAACTAAATACTTTCCTAATCCATTACTTTCGAGGGTTCTCGGGTAGCCAAGTGGGCAACGCGTTCGACTTCAGTGAAAGCGGTTCAGGGTTCGATTCCCGGTGGGGTGGGGAAAATATCTCAGCTGTCGAAGCACTTTTAAGTACACTACTCCTTCTATTACTTTCGCGCATCGTTCGAGGAAAAAATGAGTTTTTGATACGACTAGTGCTAGCATTTATACCCCTGATCTTCCTCGCAGTATCAGAACGGCCTATGTAACAGAAAGAACTCATAACATCGGCTACATATTCTAAAAACTTACTAGGTAAACTGAGCTTCTGTTTAAATCTTCCGTATCGTAGAGATCCCATCTTGCGTTCTGAAACATCCGAATAACACTCACTTGTTTGTCGTGCCTATTCTTTACGAAACGTATCACCTTTCCTACTTCTCGAATACAACACTTCTCACCCACTACACGCATAAGCAAGGTGAGGCCTAACTAACGGAAGGTAACACCGCTCACGGGCATTTTCTTCGCTCCAACAGACTACTCTCTCGACGCAATCTGGTTCCTTAAGTGCTAGTCCATATGCATGTACGTATAACGGATTTGGGTACCCCAAGTTAACCCGTGAGTGTAACTCCAAGATATTTCACCGAGTATGAAAAAGTGAAATCCCGGAGAATGTTTTTTATTTTATTTAACTTGACGTCATTAGAGAGACAGAAATAAAACCTTCTAAACATTCGAGTGTTTCGCAGTAGGATAGAATTTTCGTTATAGATTTCTAACGTGTTTCAATATAAATTTATCAGGTATTCTCTGTATTCCCATTTTGGCGGTTCTGTAATTTATATTACTCAATTGTTCTGCTCTTATTTAATTTTCGAGGCATATTATTATTATTATTATTATATAAAAAGGGTGATCACAAATAAAACAGAATCAAGCATCATAAATACAATAACATCGACGTAATAAATCCGCAATAAAAACAACATCATAAGTACGATACAGAATGCTTTAACATAAATCACTCGCAAATACATAACATCAACCAAAAATAATTAAATTACATTTACTTTTACAAAGTCAAAGTTACTTATCAACTCGTCGATAAAAAACAGGATTATTAAGTACGTAATTTACACAGACTAAAATTAACCTTGTTTTTAAATTGTCGAAACTTATCAGGAAATTGCTCAAAAACTTCCGAGGGTAAAACATTCCATTAGTCATTAATTGTTCTATTATTTTGTTATATAACTTTATAATATTCACATTTACTAAACCACGCACTAAGACAATTACGATCAGGGTTTCCAGCCATGCATTTGCATATATAATCATGATGTGATAATATCTCCAGGTGGACGACGTGAATCACATGTGTTACCTACTATCGGGGGACATAACGACTGCTTTCGGATTGTAAATCGCTCTCTATTCTACCGGTTAAATTGGCGAACGCAATCTGTGGATCCGAGGGACCTCTCGAAAGGGGTTTCTCATACGGGCTGTGGATGGGTTCGGCAGACGCTCAGATCAAATCGATCGACGGAATATATTTGGGTCGTTTGTTACCCGCTAACACGGAAGCTATAAGGTCGCCCCATCGTCCAAATCCGAATGTATTGACTCTTAAATCCGCGATTTGAAGACATCCTGGAGGATTACCTCAAAATTGCGTAATCGCTCTGAGGTGAGTTTGAGGGATGATTTTCTGAGAAGATTTTCTCCGGAAATCCGAAAATTTTCCGGGTTTGGTTAGGTCTTGCGGAAATCCATCGTGTTAGATGATTGTATGAGAAAAAATAGTTTTTCGGCAAATTTAGCGAATGTTAGATAACGTACAACGGCGTTTTTATACGTTATACGTCCCGTTACGCTCTACCAAACGTTGCTAAGTAAAGATCAACTTATTTTACATTTGCGAAGGAAAACAAAAGAATGTTCGGATAAGTTTCCTTGCTGACGTGTTAATGATCTGTCGAAAGAAATTCCATTTCCCCATTTCCTAAAGACATATATTCCTTATTGGCAAAAAAACCCTGAGTAAAAAGTTCAGAAGCCCGATTATAAGATGACTATCCAGGTAGAGGCCTAGAAGAGGGTAGTTTTGGGGGTTATAACCCCCCCGCATGAGAATAGAGCCATAAATATGCGAAAACATGCAAGGTGATCGCCTTTCGAAACTATGTCTTAGAAAAACCGCTGGAGATTCGAAGGGTATACATGTTAAAATAAATCAGATTATATTTCTTTTAGATTTTATGGGGAAATATTCCTACCTCTGAATTGTGGGCAATGCAGTTTTTACTTAATGGCTTTAAACCCCCCACGGATAAATCCTATCTATCCCCTGTCTCCAGGCATAAGATTAGGCTTCATAATTACAAAACGTTTAAGAGTGCTATCACTATAACCACTTGAGCTTAACCTGAGGAACTTAAAACATAAAGTTCAGAATTACACAACTGCGTAAACAGTTTAGATGTCATTGCAAAAAATTTAAGACTGAGATAACAGTATTGGTGATCTACCAGTGTGAGTACGAAAGATAATACTTTTCAGTTATACACAGAACTATGTGGTAATTTGGTGAATCTTGCCTGAAATATTGAATTTATGGTGAAAATTTTCCTCAAGATTTTTTAATCCTGTTGAAAATTACAAATTTTTTACCTTTCATGTTAATTTTTTACCTTTCCATCAAGTCACGTCTTCTTGTATTGATTTTATCAATTTAAGAAGGTATTCGAGTTAAATAATCTCTTCCAACATCGATTCGTTAGTTTTTCGCTTATGATTTGCATGGCATGTGAATAGCACAGACTTTTTAGATAGTTTGTTTATAACAGTCAGCAATGACGCAGGTAGGAAAGAGGGTGAGAACGGAAATAGATTGGATACATTTTAGTGATTAATTAAAGTTATTACCTGATTTAAAATGTCGCGTTAGGGTAATCAATGTAAATTTTAGAATACTTGCTCATTAAATTATAATTGAACATCGTAAATGTTATTTAATTGGTCAACGTAATCAATTATCATAATGCCTGCCCCGCCTTCTTTCCCTTTTTCCATTATAATTTGGCATACGAAGATCGATAAGTGCCTGTGTTAGAGGGCGTTGCTGAGTGATGTTTTGTAATATCTTTTTTCGCCATAGGATTTTTGTGTTTCAAATGGCTGTATATATACGTAATTTTAGGCTAATTCAACTATTAATTTTGATTCGAAAACCTACAGTAATAAACACGATACGTATTTTTCCACGAAACTCAAATGGAGCTATATACATCTCTAATTTGCTTTTTATTTCCTGGGGAAGAAAATGCGAACCGATGAAAGTTGAGTTTCGAGTGTATTTCTTTAATGTAATTGGTATGCAATCCACTAAAATCAGTGGTATGAATAACAGTTTTCTGGATAAAGGATATTTTTGCAATATTTTTATCTCGTTGCATCATAAACGTCAACGAAAGCAGTTTTTCTCGTTACAGTAATTTATTATAGTTCTGTATGTGAATAATAATATTCCCTCTTATTCTTATTCCCATGTAAGATGAGATAAGCTTGTCTCAATATCGCCCTGAAATAAAATCGTTTATTATTATTATTATATAAAAAGGGTGATCACAATACCGCTCATTTTGCTTTCAGGCACTTACTGATAAGCTTTCTAGCTCAGGAGGACCTTATTGTCCATTCTTCCATAATTTTTTACTGGTAGTCAACTTGCTGACATATTGGTGTAAATAGTTGATACAAAAAGGCATAAGATTTTACATAAATTATAACGTTAACGCATGACATAAATTTTAATGTAGATGTTTTCTACTTTCTAACGGGATTAATGTATAAACAGAATGTTGAATAAATAGCATATCATTAGTATTAAAATTTTAAAATTATTATTAAATCATCTATAATTATACTAATATAAAATTATTATTATATATAATCATTATATGTACATCATCGTAACTATCATAATTATTATTACCATTTTTATCACTTATGTAATCGCCTTTTGATTTTTAATGATATTTTGATTTGGGAGCTGACTTATACCACCATGTTTCCTCCCTGCCGGGACCGTTATACCAACACACAACCATTCCTGAATGAGAAAAATCCGATCGGGAGGGATTCGAACCCGGGACCTCGGATTGGAGCGCTAGCACGCAAATAACTCCACCCCAGCAGCCGGTTCCTGATCGCGTAAATGTAATGAAATAAAAAAAGTAAAAAGGCTGGTAACTTCTTGACGAATACCTCAAAAGACGCCAAAGTTTTAGTAAATCCTATTCCATGGCGTGGTACTTAGTTTTGGTTCCACCGAATCTTAACCGTAGCCTTGAGTTCGTCTCAGAGAACGAAATCGCTGTTTTCATTCTGAATAAATTAAATAATGCTCTCCAGAAGAATACCAGAACAATACGAATGAAAATTGTTATCGCCGCGATCTCCAACGTAGGCGGGGGAATTCATTTTCGAGTCCGAAATGATAAAAATCAGGCGTTTACTTTTCGTGATTCTTGGTGTTCGTGGCAGAGAGATAGTCCCCGCTCACATTTTCTTGGAATTTGAAACAATTTTCAGGTGCGGCATCGGGCATTTCGGGAGATTTTGCGGTATGGGCACTACCGCTCCTAACGAGACAACGGAACTCTGGCGATGGCATTGATTACCTCAACAATTTCACAGACACGCACCATCCGAGTCCGCGAATTCGGCATACATATCGGCCGGTGTGAACGGTACAGGTGACTCTCCGGTAGAGATGACTCCCTTCTAAGAGGGGAATCATTTGTACCTAGGTACAGATGACTCCCCTCGATGATTTTGAATCATGTCTACCCAACTAACTCGTCTATCCCTAACTTCAACACACCGTGAAAATTTCGTGCGAATCCTCTGGTGCTCCCCTTATAAGAAATAAACGTTACGTTGAATTTTCGTTTCGTTGAGGAGCATATTTCTTAAGTAAATTATAATAGAAATAGTAATCTTATATAATGATCATATTTCAAGAACCGGAGATATGTAGATATATTGAACTCGTATTCCTTAGTAAATATTGTAGTTTTCCGGTACCTTAAGCTGTGTAGGCCTTGAGTTAACTCATCTTTTTTTCCATCTTGATTCCTATGAATACCAATTTAGATCACTGATAATTTCAGTATCACCATCGAATCTTTCGAAATGCCCTCCTACAAAGCAGCCTTACGATGAATCTTTTCTAATATCGCGTATAAAAGAAGCAGAATCCATTCTCTAGAATAGTACTCTAAAATTGTCGAAGCAAAGTTTTACAAGCTGGGAATAATATAGCAATACCTCTCAAGCCAGCTATTTCTCAGGTTTCCATCACGAAATGAAGTATTCTGAAACTTTTGTTTAAAAGTTTAATACTTACCGGTTACTTAGGCAACTACTGGTTTAAATAATGGAACCTTCCAGTCTCTGAGTTACCAAATAAGCCGCGGTTATATGCCAAGGAAAATTTTCCACCAGTTCAGAAGCCACACGTAATTTTTATGAACGGAAACATTCTTCCGGAAACTAGAAATGTTTCTACGTATTACTTAGAATGAGAAGCCAGCAAAGAGAGTAATCCCACCAAAGAAAGTAAGTTAGAGAAATAAAAAAAGTCATCTGCATAATCTAATACACATCCGCGCTGCAACGTGGAGGGAACCCGTTCCCAAACTTAGATATTTCGAGAGAGAAAAATTCATTTAATATAATCCCTCCTAATCTTGGCGAAGTGAGGAAGGCGTAGGCGCAAATAACTTGAGAAAGAATCCCAATTTTCCAGGTAATTTCCCGGAACGTTTTATCCGCCCAAAGTTTACCGAGTTTAGCCCTCTTTCCGGTAGATTATCCTCGAGAATATTCATTTGGTCGGATTTCTTTTCCGTCGCTTTTAGCGATTGTCCAAACTTCTTTAAAAGTTCCCGCTTATCTTATTTTTAAAAGTGTCCTAATAGACCTTGGGATAAGTTGAAATGCATTTTCCGTCGTTACACTCACGATAAGAGCTTCTTCTGACGTCGATTGATGAATTGTCTACTCGTGAATGAGGGAAAATGCTCCCATTTTCAAAATTCTTAAGTCTAAGGTGCTTGCTGAGGTCCGCCATGTAGATTATTGAAAAGTTTGCGTCTCTCGGTGCATAAGTTTGAGTTTCAGGCTGGACGTTTAATTCCATAAATGCAACGGATAGATTTCAAGAATCAATTCCTTCGAAATGTGTTTAAATGAGACGGAACAAGTATAATGTACACGAGTATTGTTTTGTACACCGGCCGTTGTGGGGGAGAGGTTAAAGTGCTACACTCACAAACCCACTGGCCTCGGGTTCGAGTACCGGCTAGTCGGATTTTTCCGGATGGGGTATGGTTGTGTTTGTAATAATAATTATTATTAAAATGCATCTAATTTGGACCTTCCTTTTTCCATTAGAAATATTTTACATCTTAAAAGAATGAACAATTTGTTATTTCCGTAGCATATTTTTATTGACCAGTTTCATCAACCAGTTGACATCTTCAGGTCCTCATCATTCTGAAGATGTCAACTCGGTGACGAAACTAAAAACTTTCTGTGAAAATTACGAATTGATTATTCTTTTGAAATGTTTGCTAGTCCTACGAAGTCATACTTTACCATATGTACTTCATTTCAGTTATTATTATTTTTAATCGTGACCTTCATATTCTTGAAAGAATGATATTTCAAGAAATGATGATTGGGCACAGTGGGGTTGAAACGAAGAAAGCCAGCCTAAAGGTCAAAAACTTGTACCATTAATCATGTAAATAGCGTTTTGATAGCTAAGGACATTTCACACATACGGGAATCGAACCTGGATTGCTTTCACCGAAGGCGAACACTCGAACCACTTGCCTATCCGGTAGCCCTCGTTTATTGTGCTGGTCTTAAAATTATGAACAGCTATTCACAAAATACTTGCGTATGTGATGTTCTAGATTATTTTCGATATCTCTATTCTTTATTGAAAAGATATAGAGGGTCTGACAAAATATACTGACAATTTTTACCGTGATATACACGCGCAGGGCAGTAGTTAAATATGCAACTGGCATTCGATACGCATCCACATCTCCGTGTAACAACCAAATTCCTCTCCAACCCGGGAAAGGGTTTTCAAGGGAACCTCAGTCTGTATTTCGAGGGAAATTTCAACCTCTGTATCGGTTGCGAGTTGAAGCATTCCCTTATTTATGGCCCTTAAAATCGACTCGTCTGACCTGCATTCATCCTTCCCCATTCGTTTTCGTCCGCTCCACTAGCTCAACCCTTCAACGTGAACATATGGCGACCTTCGGCTCTCCCTGCACTTGTCTCCATTGATACTTTCGTCCGCTATTCCAAAGCGCACTCATCTTCTACGAAACACTAATTTTACTTCATTATTTCATTCTTCGACCACTTTAATTTGCCTCAGTTGATATGTTTCCATGGCTCATAACAGGGGATTTGGACCTTTTCCATTGGATGTGCATATCGTTCCGTCGCAAATGAAATCATCAAGCCTCACGCGAGCGGAGAATCGAACCGTAGAATTCTTAGTTCCGGTTTCCACTCCGGTTAAATGAAAAACACAAATCTCGGTTCCGCTCTGTCTGCCGACTTCGAACCGGTTTCTTTTGGCTCTGAAAGAGTAAGGTCAAAAGACGACAGAGTTCATATATAAATTGAAAAGCACGAATTTCATTATACGCACGTAACCGCTACGCAGAACCCACACGAAGCGAACCGTACTGAAGCCGTGCATGAATCTGTGATTTCTTGTATTTTACTTAAGAAAAAGCCTTTTTTCCGCCAACCCAACACCGCTTTCTTCCTTATTTGGGAGAGTGCACATAATTTGCGAAAACAGTAGCTGAAAAATTAAGGTTTAGATGTAAGTATAGACTTTATAATCATCATCTCGCCCGAATAAAGTCTTATTATTCTTGTTATTATTATTATAAGAATCAAAATCAGAGAAAATTACGAGGTTTATTACTTATCCCTGGTTTCCCACGAAGCCGTGCATAATCACGTCGAGATTATTATATCCAAGTATTTTAATAATGAAGCAAATATAGAGGCTCGTTTATAAACATCTTGGTTGCTTATACACCAAGAGCGTTGCCACCTTGCCAAAGGGCTAAATAGCAACGTATTTTCAAATAAATAAACATCACCTTTTTCAATGCCACAGGAGAAATGAAAGGAAAACTGGACCCAAGGACGCAGTGACTTTATGTAGCCATTGAAGCTCGTATCCAACTACTTTAGCACGGAATAGCAGTAATATTTTATTCTGAAAACTGATTAACCCTTGTCCTTGGAGGACCGGGTGATTGATAAAATTCCCTTTTTGTCCCTCCGGCCGAGAGGACGGCCAACCCCGTTGTGCAGGTGGGCGTGTGCCTTCTCTATCACCCTGGACGAGCCATCCTAATGAAAAAGCGTCGAGCCATCTTCCATAATTTTCCCGCTTTTAAAACCTCTGCAACAGTACGGCTCACGTTACGGCCCGTTGATAACGGAGGGGAATGAATTTTCCGCCGTCGAGGGGGGTCGCATAATCTGCGAAGGACCTTCCGACACACGTTTGGGCCCGGAAGATAAGGGGCTGAAAAATCATTGTTCGGCAACGCCCCCTAGTGGCGACGCCCAGAAGCACACGTTGGCGCCCGTGTGTCAGGACGCCATCTGGTCCTCCCAAGGAAATCCCTTTTCAGGGAAGCAAATATCTCCCACGGGGCGGCGCTGTTATATATCACTCGTGGAATGGGCGGAGGTCGAAGCTCGCTTTTTCGGAGATTTAAGGGAGTGTGTGTGAGATAGGCAGATGATGCATTTAGTGGGAATCTTGGATGGGAGAGGAGTTAAGCTGAAGCAGAGACTTCTCATGCAAACTTTACTAAGTGTATTTCCCCATCAAACGCTCACTTTGGCCCCCTATAAAACCAAAACGCTCCCTTCAGCAGTGAAATGTTAGCTCGCCGTCTCTCTCTTGACTCCAATATTACGTACCTATTCATCTGGCTTGGCACTACGCGAATTCGGCCAACCGCGGAAGTAACTGCAGGATAACGTTGATTTTGACGAACCATTATATCTCATTTTATTTGCGTTACTAGGAAACGCCCCCTTCAAGCGTGACGGAACTGAATTTACTTTAAAAATCCATCTATAATATATCTGGTCTTCCAAAGCACAAAGAAATTCTGTCCTAAGATCATATTAACACTATATTTCTTACCGTAATTAATAATATTTATTCTAGTGTTTTCAAATCATGAAAGCCTTATTTACGTACATTTCCTATAGAAAGATATAAGAACTGGTTATCCCCGTGTACTTATATAGGATAATTCATGAAATCAAGATTCAACAACGGCCTTAGACGGCAAAGGGATGGGTTGTTTATTTCGCAAAGGCTTTACGGATTTTTCGTGTATTTTATCATGTTTCTCGCAATTTCGGAGTTATATGAATGTTTTATGACCATAAAAAGATTCTATGATCATTTTCCTTTCTTTTGCCACTTCTCTTGATTTCGTAAGACCATTATTTCTAATTCAATTCTGTAAAAGAAACAACCTCTGCAGGTAACGAAAACCTACTTTACGTTCATTTCTTATGGAAAAGTATTATGGGCTCCTGGGTTAGAACCCGGGCCTTTACAGAGATGGGAATAGTTTTCCTGGGGGTTTCAGCATCGTAGAGACACAATGCAATTTGTTTCAGATCTCTAAGTCAAGCCGATTCTGAGATAAATAGGGGGACGGACGGACGAACAGGCATTTGCTTTATATATTTATGATTAATTGAATGTGACTTCGGGTATTAATTACGTTTCATCTCGTCGAAACGTAATTTTTTTTCATGGACATTACAGCTATAAATAATGTTCATAAAAAATAAACAGAAAAAGAAAGTTCTGAAGTACATATGTTATGGTTCCGAAGCATGTCGGTATCATATACCAGTAAAAATACCAAACGCGAGGAAAAAATACGCGAAGTTAAGGAGTTCATTTCTGGTGAACATCTTTGCCAATGACACTCGATAGAAATTCTTTGGATTTATCATAATACTAAACTAAAGACGTCAAAGATATTTGGAAACTAAATATTTTTTTTCATCGAGAAAATGTGGAAGTGAACGGTGTATTGAAACGTTTTATCCGATACTGTGCACAACTCATTAAAGAGGCGGTGATAGTATTGTCCGTTCTCAATTCTTGCTTCAAACGAGATTTAATGGGTCAGTTTGGTGCACTTCGAAAGCCCATTGGGACACGACCGTGAACTGATTAACAGGAATCATAAATAACCCAGAGTTCCCAAATTACCCTCACTCTATGTGCCAACTATTGTATTCTATGGCTTTAGGGACCCTGGAATTTTAAATGAGACTCCTTAAACTAGTTTCCACCCGCTTTCCACGTCATGGAGCGGGAAATTCCTAGAAGAGAAAGTACACAATACTTTTCGCATGGGCCCGTTTCTCATTTCCCCGTTCATCCCACAACGGCGCACGTTTATCAATTATGAGAGTACAAGTTGCTTAATATTGCAAACTCCCACGTCGACCATGACAGTAGTGAATTTCACTTTTTTCATTTATTACATCACAATATACAACTGGGCCATCTAAGCCGATTTAATGTAATTGGAACTCTCTAAATATTAAAAAAAATTATATATAGGTCTTATTTCCTCATGTTTTCTTATGTTAAAATGCATGAGCTCCGATTCTCCTTACGCGTTGGTTGTCAAGGGGACGGGTTGTTTACAAACAAAAGATTTTTACCAAATCATTCGTCTTTTTTCATCAAAACTCTCACAATTTTGAAACGGAACCGTTATTTCGCGACCAGAGGCGTGACCAAGGGTGCGGCTTTGGGGGTTCAACCCCCCATGAAAACAGAGCCAGCAATTAATGAAAGTGTGCGAGAGTCCTCTTTCAATTATGCCATACAAAATCCGCTTGAGATTTACAGGGTAGAAATATTAAAATAAATCAGTTTGTATTTTCATTAGATTTGGTCAGGAGTATCATTGCGCCTGGATTGTTGGTAATGCAGTATTTACTCCATGGCTCTTAACCCCCCTTCATGAAAAAATCCTGTCCACGACCAAAATCAGAAGATTTAATCAATTTCTTTTCTACNTTACAAACCTTTTTGATCTACTCCGCCTTCCATACAGCGAGTTCCATGCACGAAATATAATAACCTAAACGAATTATTCATAATACGTGCATACGAAATGTCCTAGCACCGAACCTGGGTCTATGAGGACACATATTCTTACAGCATACGAAAGAAACCCCTATCTTCTATAGATGTAGCGAATTTCAACATTCTAACTGACCGGGAAATCCCGTAACGAATTTTTGAAAATTTGGGCATTCGAATGGTCCTGGGATCGAATCTGGATCTTTAGGGCAAAAATCTTTACGGTATACGATAGACAATCATCATTTCTAACAACACCGTGAATTGCAAGTTTCTATCTTAACGGAAAATACCCTGAATTACTTCGTGACTTTCAGAGTGGTTAACTGCCCTAGCATCGAACTAAGGACCCTCAGGGTATAAACCTATAGGTATACTATAGAGGTGTTTGCGCTCTATCGATGCCGTGAATTTGAACGTTCCATCTTACCTAGAAATACCCGAAATGATTTCTTAAACGTTTTGCACTAATAATTTACCTAGCATCGAACCTGGGGCCATCAGGGATAAATCTTTTGCGGCCAACGGAAGATAAAATCATTTTCTAACGATTCCGTAAATTTCAACGTTCTATCATTACGCTAAGTACGCGAAATGAATTTTTGAAAATGCGCTCAATGCATTCTTATGGGAAAGTGGCCGTTTTTGCGGCCCCCTAGAATCGAACCCATGATGCGTAGAATGGAAGTCCGCTTTTTTCCTAGATGTCCAAACCCGGGACTGTACGGCAAAAAATCGGCGGCTCCGTAAGGCACTTCCTTCTGCNCCGATTTAATGTAATTGGAACTCTCTAAATATTAAAAAAAATTATATATAGGTCTTATTTCCTCATGTTTTCTTATGTTAAAATGCATGAGCTCCGATTCTCCTTACGCGTTGGTTGTCAAGGGGACGGGTTGTTTACAAACAAAAGATTTTTACCAAATCATTCGTCTTTTTTCATCAAAACTCTCACAATTTTGAAACGGAACCGTTATTTCGCGACCAGAGGCGTGACCAAGGGTGCGGCTTTGGGGGTTCAACCCCCCATGAAAACAGAGCCAGCAATTAATGAAAGTGTGCGAGAGTCCTCTTTCAATTATGCCATACAAAATCCGCTTGAGATTTACAGGGTAGAAATATTAAAATAAATCAGTTTGTATTTTCATTAGATTTGGTCAGGAGTATCATTGCGCCTGGATTGTTGGTAATGCAGTATTTACTCCATGGCTCTTAACCCCCCTTCATGAAAAAATCCTGTCCACGACCAAAATCAGAAGATTTAATCAATTTCTTTTCTACCGGTCGATTTTGTCGATCTCGTAGGTTCATCATTTCAGATTTCATGTAGTAAATGTCGTGAAGCCTGCAAAAGATGTCAAATATTTAATGTGTAATTATCAAAGGAGCTACATAAAACATTCTGGAGTCGAACCTGGCACTGTTCGCTGCATATGATCTACGTAGATTTCTGTTGTTAAGGCCAATGTTTGAAATCGATGGGTTGTTATAGAGGAAAAGGTCCATAAATGAATATTTGCTGACAGAAAAGCCGACTGCCAGAGACATGAAAGGAACTATATAAACGATAAAGAAGAGGAAGAGACAAGAGATTTTCCGCGCCACGAGGCAAGCCTTTTCAGTCTTCACATGTGTTTCAGCTCGTTATCCATGGTCGTGACAGTACATGCATAAGTGATAATCACGCTGTTCTCTTACCGTACGGGGGAAGCGAGCTGAAAGCAAGTTTGTATCGCATAGGTCTTCACGAATTTTCTTATGTACCGCAGGAAAAACAAGGCAAACATTATAGGTGTCAATTGTCTCCGGAACTAATATCGAACTACTACATATAGTTGTTTTTTGCAGTTAATGCTGATGCAGATGTGAAGATCGTAGTTGATCTACAATATGGATTGCCGTAGATATTAGCTACAATATTCCCTTTTTCTCCATGCAACTTCACCACATACATAAGAGATTAACTATAATCTTCCCTTCAGCCTTAAGGCTAATTATCCCGGAAAAAGTCACGATTTAATTTCAATAAATGACAGCACTTGGGTCTAATTTCCTTAAATGCTCCTTTGTGAACGGTTCATCCAATTTTCAATCTGCAAACGGTTTTGAACATTAGAAAACCAAATAATTCCGCTATAAAAAGAAAAAAATACTTATGTACTTAAAATTTTTGCCAGTTTTCTGGAGAAAAATTTTCTTATAAAAAATGTATAACAAATTTCGCCGTAGTCAAGTTGAACAACTATTTTTTTAACACGCAGCAACTTTTGGATCCCTAGATGAATGTATGGTTTGATCAGGAGAATGTTTTAAGAGACCAAGAAAAATTATATTTTGCAACGCCGCCTCGACCGTGGCGGCAAAACAGATGTTTATGATACCCTTAGAGAACTTGCTTGAGGCTTGAGAAAACTCACACTAACAATCTTGAGGAATGTTTGTCGATCCTACAGCATCGGAAGGGTGTTGATTACCTCAAATATATTTTCCATTTTCGCACTCTTCCTTGTTTTCACTTGGAAAGATTTTGAGAGAAATAAACCAGAAATTTAGTTGGAAGGAGTTGCTTATTGTGCGATGAGGAGAACATTAGTTAAAGTCCATTTTAATAGTGCATCATAATCGTGCATCATAATAGTACAATAATAAATGTACATCATAATGTCGGACCAGAGTGTTTCCGAAGTTCGAATGCGAATTATTAATGACCTATGTGAATTGTCCCACACGTTTCTGCATGGATTCCATGAAACTGGGTTTTTTTTCATTGCTGATGAAGAAAATGACCAACAAGATATGTATAGTCTTTTATCCATGAATATTTTATTTTTAATATCTTTAATTGTATAAGGTTTCGTATTTTGTACGAGTTACCAATCCATTAAGTAGATGTAAATATTATTTTTATGTTTTACTTTTCCGGTACGGTCCTCCTCTCCAGTCTGCAGATATGGGTTGGATTGAGTTACCAAGGTTGCTATTTTGTCGCTACGTTGTTGCTGTGTAACTGTTTATTGAGTATGCATTGTTGCCTGCGCATTTGACATCAGATGATATATTTAAGTAAAAAATAAAGCTGGGTTTCTTTTACGAGTGTAATTTTTAAACTGAAATTGAATTTTTAGCTTCTTTTTAGGGTTCATCTTGCGACATTATCAAAAGTATATTGGCAGCTCTGCTCTTTAAGACCACAGTGCCACTTTAAACACACTTCGAACTGATTTGCATCGATCTGTATCCAGTGTGCACTTCAGTAACGTTACTTGGCGTTTATTATCTGCATACCTCGTGTGATATATCGGTGGGCTGTGGCTGCCGACATTGAGCTCGCGGTTTCGAACCCCACGCACGCTATTGCCTCTTTCGTATATTTCGCATCGGAAAATGCGTTTTAAGACCCCCTTGGGTGTGCATTTTCGTTTCCACGGGAACAACATTTTTCGTTACCGCGGAAACAATCAATTTAGGTTAAAAAACACGGTACGTCAAATAGGATGACATAGATTTTCCGATATGTCGGTAAACTATTGAAGAATAGAGTCCCAAAAACCTCGCTGTGTCTGAAATGTGTATGAATTTTATGCGCGGGTTTCTACGTCTACATCTACATAGATACCCTGCAAGCCGCCTTTCGGTGTGTGGCAGGGGGTGTCAACACCAAGCTTTCCTGTTACCTCTTTATTTTACTGTTATCACGTATCGTTCGCGGAAAGAATGAGTCCCTAAAACGACTTCTCCTCACATCTATTTATCTTATTTTACGCTCATTGTCGCATCGCCAAAGTATCAGGGGAGTCGCATGATACCTATTACGTCTTCAGCCAATGTACTTTCTCTGAATTTATCATTGATCTGAATTTATAATAATAATAATTATTAATATTATATTTTTATTATAATCATCATCATCAACATTGTTGTTGTTGTTGCTGTTTTTATTATTGTTTTTATTGTTATCACCATTACCTTTACTACTACTATGTACTACTAAATACAACTCCAAGACGATTCTCCGCTATGTTGCAGTAGGGCACAGCTACAGCTTCTTTTTTTCTTGTCGAATCCACTTCGTTAACCTTCAAATCAGGACTTTTCTTCCAAGGTTACGTATCCCCCAAATGTATCTGTTTATGTATTTTTCCATTTTCATCGCTCCACGTAACGCTCTCACAAGGTAACTCGTTCTTTCATTATCTCTCGCCCAGTAATGACGACTTCGCTGATATTCCTCTGAGGAACTTCCACTCATTACCCACGAGATTCTAGTCTCTCGTCTTTTTATCTATTTTTTCGGAATCGAGAGCGCGTCTCTGAAACAAAAGAAAGTTGTTCGTTGGATTCAGGTCAAAAATCGGTTCTAGGTCACTGAAGAGGGGGTCCATGCGAAAAGGCCACGGAAACATGGCGGCGCTGCGCAACCTTTGCAGAAACAAAGGGCGAACAGAATGGTCTTTAGTTACGGGAGGAAATATGGTAATGGCGTTCGAAGATAAAGCGTTTACTCGTAGCCCTGGGAGCTTTGTCGTCCCTCGGCTGTCTCCTATCTGTGAATCACATATCTATCTTGCAATACGTACCTCTCTCTACCTCCCTCTTGAATCGTGGTTAATTATTTGTCGAAACTGCAGGTATAGTGGTGTGGAATTTCGTAGTCAAGTCGACCGTCTATAAAAATAATTATGTTAAATTCTATTATGTTCCTGAAAAGATTATAAAAGACAAAAATATATAATAATTCAAACAAATGACCGTCTCACACAAGAAACGCAAAGAAAGCTGGGGAAAAAATAAAAAGAAAATAATTGAAATAATATCAATCAAAGGTAAAAAGAAAATAATTCAAATAACATCAATTGGTAAGAAAATTAATAAAATTCTACTAAAAGGTAATTTGTGCAGTTTACAATAAAAATAAATGAGTGTGGATGAGTTCCTTAAAAGAAAGGGCATAGAATTCCGAAAAGCAGAGGCAATTACGTGGGACGATTTTAATTAAGTGTTGGTACCTGACAAGAAAAGCGACTTGGCCTGGAAAGAGTGTTCACTGAAGACAGTTCTTTTCTAGGTAACGAGTTCAATTTATTTGGATTGCGATCAATCTGTTTTATTTATCTATCCACCGTAACTTCCATAGCTATTCATCGTTTATATTTTATTTTCGTTTTCAAACAAGTAAGTTCATTTGTAGGGTCAACTTTTAATCTATTTCTTTTATATCTTTCTTCTCTATATGTGATTGGTCGATCTAATATACATTTTAATCGTTGGAGTTCTAACTTAGAATGTTAGACTTTACTATCCGTAATCGATTTACGCAATTTCCCTAATTTTCGGAAGTGCTACCCTTCATACGCTTGACTTGTTTCCAATGTACACAAACAGAAATTTTTACAGCCGTCTATTAAACTCTAAACCTGTGGTCTAAGGGACCGTAGCGATTAATAAAAGTATTTGATTTTCAACATACCTGTAATTTATGTTACCTTCTTAGATATTTTTATGTTGGATATAGCATTATTAATACTTTGTTTATCTCTCATATATTTCTATAAAATTGCAATTAAACACTATGAATGGTCTGTGAGACCTGGTCAAATTAGCTGTTTCGGTAAAAACTGCAATAAATAAAATGCTTTTCAATAAGTGTTTATTATTCAATACACCAACAAACACATGAAAGGTATTACTCCAAAAAAAAACGCTGATTATAGGTACTCTATGCCATTAAAATAAAAATACCTTTTCTTTCAAGTTTTTTACTTTTTTCAGGAAATGATGAAAAACTGAGAATTTTTTGTTGTAAACATAAAACTAAATTGAAATCCGAATTAGTGGATAACAGATGAAGTGTTTAAAACTTTAAAATGTCACTTAAATCATCATTCGATCAGATTATAAACATTAAAGAACTTGCTGTCTCCCAGGGCGCACGTCACTGGTTAAGGGTTAAATTAGTCATTTTAAAAATTTATCGGAACTAGTAAGGGGTGAGATGAAATAAGGTACATATCTCCCCATCATA
>KZ308697.1:358485-377117 GCA_000376725.2 Ladona fulva | reverse complement strand
TATATATATATTTCTGTCTTATTCAGTTTGATAACAGTTTTCAGTGAATATATGGAACTGCTGAGGTGCGAATAATGCCTAGTTTTTGCACACATTTTGGCCGATTCTTATTTATCCTTATTCTTACTCTATGATCATTTCCGTATTCGCACGGACAGTACATTTACCCAGACGTTTTCTGGCCCGCCGACGAAAGCAAGGGCAAAATACCTCACTCCTCACCTTACGTAGTCGCCTCATTCACTCTCCAGAGCTCTTTTTAGTTAGTGGTAAAGGGGTTGAGGATCCAGACAACCATAAATGTAATGATTTAACACAAAACAAACAATTTATCGAGTGACGATATTATAGCCCTTGAAACAATTCACTCAATGTTTATTCTAAATCGAAATCATACTTTAGAAATAAAAAATAATAATTTATTCGTCATTGACCCGTCATATTATAAATAGATAAAGATGACCGTGTCGTATAGTTTAAAGTTTAATCGTAACAAAGAATAAACAAAGAAATATGACAAATAGACGTTTAAGTTTCCCAGCACTCAATATTGCCATACAGAAGGAGGAGGTTTTAAAAAATTAAATTAAATAATAGACTATTTAAATTACAGATATCGAAAAGGATATATCTAATCCCTACAAGAACTCTTCGACGCTTCTCACCTGTCGTTAAAATTTAGCACCAGGCGATTTCATACCATTAACACCACGTGATGGTTCGAGTGAACTCTAACGAGCGCCAAAAATCGCAATTCGATGACGTATTTTAAAAAACCCGAAAATTTTCCATGGATTTTATAGAAGCGGGTCTCGAAGCATCGCCTCCAAATGGCCAAAAATCATTTTTTAACTGATAAACATCACCTGAAAATGTCGTCGCCGCTGCGAAAATATTTATCCTGCGAATGGATGTGACTTTTGGGACATAAAAACAACACGGTCGGGTTTGTTTCTTCTCCGAACAAATAATGCGGATGATTTTGATTTTCTGGAATTGCTATGGAAGCGTCGAATTCGGAATTAGTCCTCCCATTAGGAGTTTAATTTCCCTTCGAAAGTTTTTCGAGCAGCCATTCGTGTTTATAAATGAGTTTTCAGGCACTTCTCAACGTGATAATTTTCAGCGGACTGCTCTGTTATTCGCTCCAAAGAAGGAAAGGTGGCGGTTATAAGTGAATGCGATGGTAGACGCCAACATGGTAATCAAAAGACCTATCGTCAAATTTTATGTACGACCGATTTCAAAAGCGGGCGTGCATTTTCAAATCACACCTCGTGAAACCGGGAATTAAATTTTACGAGGAAAAGTAACGTCCTTTATCACACAATAAACTGCAGATGATCCGTGGACGGATTATCGGATTTGCTGGTTATCCGGTTTACTGGCCATTCTTTTTTCTTATTATTCGGTTTGTTGACTATCATGTCTGCTGGTTTTCCGGTTTACGGGTTATCCGGTTTGCCGATTATTCGGTTTGCAGATTATTCTGTTCACGAGTTATTCGGTGTACTGACTATTGTGCTTTCCTACTATCCGTTTTACCTTTTATACTGTTTATTGAGTATCCTGTATGCGGGCTATCCGGTTTTCTTACCTTCCCGGTTGCTTAATATTCTATTTGTTGATTATTCTGTTTGCTGTTATTTTATATATAATCACTTATCTTTTTGTCCGTNTCGCTGTGTCTGAAATGTGTATGAATTTTATGCGCGGGTTTCTACGTCTACATCTACATAGATACCCTGCAAGCCGCCTTTCGGTGTGTGGCAGGGGGTGTCAACACCAAGCTTTCCTGTTACCTCTTTATTTTACTGTTATCACGTATCGTTCGCGGAAAGAATGAGTCCCTAAAACGACTTCTCCTCACATCTATTTATCTTATTTTACGCTCATTGTCGCATCGCCAAAGTATCAGGGGAGTCGCATGATACCTATTACGTCTTCAGCCAATGTACTTTCTCTGAATTTATCATTGATCTGAATTTATAATAATAATAATTATTAATATTATATTTTTATTATAATCATCATCATCAACATTGTTGTTGTTGTTGCTGTTTTTATTATTGTTTTTATTGTTATCACCATACCTTTACTACTACTATGTACTACTAAATACAACTCCAAGACGATTCTCCGCTATGTTGCAGTAGGGCACAGCTACAGCTTCTTTTTTTCTTGTCGAATCCACTTCGTTAACCTTCAAATCAGGACTTTTCTTCCAAGGTTACGTATCCCCCAAATGTATCTGTTTATGTATTTTTCCATTTTCATCGCTCCACGTAACGCTCTCACAAGGTAACTCGTTCTTTCATTATCTCTCGCCCAGTAATGACGACTTCGCTGATATTCCTCTGAGGAACTTCCACTCATTACCCACGAGATTCTAGTCTCTCGTCTTTTTATCTATTTTTTCGGAATCGAGAGCGCGTCTCTGAAACAAAAGAAAGTTGTTCGTTGGATTCAGGTCAAAAATCGGTTCTAGGTCACTGAAGAGGGGGTCCATGCGAAAAGGCCACGGAAACATGGCGGCGCTGCGCAACCTTTGCAGAAACAAAGGGCGAACAGAATGGTCTTTAGTTACGGGAGGAAATATGGTAATGGCGTTCGAAGATAAAGCGTTTACTCGTAGCCCTGGGAGCTTTGTCGTCCCTCGGCTGTCTCCTATCTGTGAATCACATATCTATCTTGCAATACGTACCTCTCTCTACCTCCCTCTTGAATCGTGGTTAATTATTTGTCGAAACTGCAGGTATAGTGGTGTGGAATTTCGTAGTCAAGTCGACCGTCTATAAAAATAATTATGTTAAATTCTATTATGTTCCTGAAAAGATTATAAAAGACAAAAATATATAATAATTCAAACAAATGACCGTCTCACACAAGAAACGCAAAGAAAGCTGGGGAAAAAATAAAAAGAAAATAATTGAAATAATATCAATCAAAGGTAAAAAGAAAATAATTCAAATAACATCAATTGGTAAGAAAATTAATAAAATTCTACTAAAAGGTAATTTGTGCAGTTTACAATAAAAATAAATGAGTGTGGATGAGTTCCTTAAAAGAAAGGGCATAGAATTCCGAAAAGCAGAGGCAATTACGTGGGACGATTTTAATTAAGTGTTGGTACCTGACAAGAAAAGCGACTTGGCCTGGAAAGAGTGTTCACTGAAGACAGTTCTTTTCTAGGTAACGAGTTCAATTTATTTGGATTGCGATCAATCTGTTTTATTTATCTATCCACCGTAACTTCCATAGCTATTCATCGTTTATATTTTATTTTCGTTTTCAAACAAGTAAGTTCATTTGTAGGGTCAACTTTTAATCTATTTCTTTTATATCTTTCTTCTCTATATGTGATTGGTCGATCTAATATACATTTTAATCGTTGGAGTTCTAACTTAGAATGTTAGACTTTACTATCCGTAATCGATTTACGCAATTTCCCTAATTTTCGGAAGTGCTACCCTTCATACGCTTGACTTGTTTCCAATGTACACAAACAGAAATTTTTACAGCCGTCTATTAAACTCTAAACCTGTGGTCTAAGGGACCGTAGCGATTAATAAAAGTATTTGATTTTCAACATACCTGTAATTTATGTTACCTTCTTAGATATTTTTATGTTGGATATAGCATTATTAATACTTTGTTTATCTCTCATATATTTCTATAAAATTGCAATTAAACACTATGAATGGTCTGTGAGACCTGGTCAAATTAGCTGTTTCGGTAAAAACTGCAATAAATAAAATGCTTTTCAATAAGTGTTTATTATTCAATACACCAACAAACACATGAAAGGTATTACTCCAAAAAAAACGCTGATTATAGGTACTCTATGCCATTAAAATAAAAATACCTTTTCTTTCAAGTTTTTTACTTTTTTCAGGAAATGATGAAAAACTGAGAATTTTTTGTTGTAAACATAAAACTAAATTGAAATCCGAATTAGTGGATAACAGATGAAGTGTTTAAAACTTTAAAATGTCACTTAAATCATCATTCGATCAGATTATAAACATTAAAGAACTTGCTGTCTCCCAGGTCGCACGTCACTGGTTAAGGGTTAAATTAGTCATTTTAAAAATTTATCGGAACTAGTAAGGGGTGAGATGAAATAAGGTACATATCTCCCCATCATTATTTTATAATGGATTCTTAACATTTATTGCATGATTGGCAGCGTTTTTATTCACTATCTCTATTCGATTATGATTTATAATTGCGTTAATTTTAAATACGTTGACGTGGAGGGAAAGGAAAATATGTTTAACGTTACACATAGAGGCGAGCGCCTTAAGAGCCAAAGATGAACAGATGTGAAAAATAACCACATCACCAGGACTCGAACCCAGGTCTCACACCTTCCGAGTTGGCCTTCTAACCACTAAACTACCTGCTGCGTCTATTCCACACTTAAATCAATCCCTTAACAATGTGGGTGACATGTGGACGACTGGTAGTTGGTTAGAATACCTACCCGGAAAATGAGAGACCTGGGTTCGAGCCCCAGTCATATCACCACTCTTCATGTTCGTTTAAAGATGACGTGGGTGGTCGATGTATAGACGGACTCACAGGTTCCAATCTCGCCCAATAAATACGCCAACTCCGTCTTTCCTCTCGTTAGTATCCCTCCTAAATCGTCGCCACGCTTCGTTCATTTGTTTCTCGTTAGCCTACGGCGCGTATCTTAGTTACATACAAAAGAAGGGAATTTCGTCGTTAATATTGGCCATACCTTCCAGGAACGAATTCGTTAGTTGAAGATGTAAGGAAACATGTAAAGCAGCAGTTTCCAAACGCATTGAGACCCTTACGGGCAGACTGATCGCTAATTAAACGGATGTTGTAGGGAAAGACGATGAATCTCTGGGAAATAACTGAATCAGAGAAGAATCCAGGAGGGAACGAACGTTCCGACGTTATAATCACTTCACTTTGATATGTTCCTGTGGCAACCGTGTTGTTCAGCTCCTCTCTCACGCCAAAGCTGATATTTCGGCGCGGCAGGATAGGCCGATATTCCGAAATTCCGATCGTGCTTTCGTTATGAGCCAAATTTCAGCAATAAACGTCAAGGCAAATGAGGTCGAAGGGCTGCCGGGGAAAGAAAAAAGCGTGTTATAGGAAAACGTGCTTTTTTTGTCCGTTCCTCGCTTCGGAAAATTGCTGCTATCGGAGTGGCCTCAGCCCCCACGACTCATTTACTCATTCTATGAGTTTTCACGACTCATTAGCTCTCAATCCCATTTCAGATTCGCTTAAAACCGTTGGGTAATCCCCGGCATAGGTGTCCAATCTGCAGTATCCCGGTCGCCTGCTTCTTTTTTTGCGTTTACTGGCTGCTTGATCATTTCCGAATTGATTTCGAACGTTCCGTACCATTATAGATTATCTATTCCTGGATTGACCAATCCTTCCCGTATTAGAGCCACGTTTTTAATGAAATTAGAAATTCAATCAAAAACGCCGGCTAAGAAGACCCCTCCTATCAGGCTAAATTTCTCTTTCACAAGTATTTAGTATGGACTATTTAGTGCGAATTTCTTACGAGAAATAGCATATAGATATAGCAAATAACCATTTATATCATTACTAGTAAATAATAAGAAAACGTATTTATCAGGGCGAGATTTGGACTAGACAGTCTCTTCTTACATCTAACCCTTCGTCATAGAGAGCATGAAAAAAATAGCACGGAAGAAAACTACTTAGTGGGTTTAAATACCTAAGTTTGTGCTTAGGAAAAAATACACCACACCAGGAAAACAAGTAAACACCCCCGTCAAACATAATCGTAGGTAGCTCGTAGGTTCGAACCTGGGCCTTTACAGATATGCAAATAGTTTTACTGTGAGTTTTAGCATCGTAGAAACATAATGCAGTTTGTTTCAGATCTATAAGTCAAGCCGTTTCTGAGATGAATAGAGGGACGGACGGACGGACAGACATTTGCTTTTTATATATATGATTATGACAATGTTCGAGGAAAGAGTAACAAGTAGTTCAGTACACGTGTATTGTTATGCGTGTAGTGTATGGGACCCTGCCGAAAGGTGTTGTGTTCGAAAATTGGAAAATGTACAGCGAAAGGTGATATAATTTGTGAATAATTGGTACAATAAATCAGCGAGAGTAATACAGATGCTTCAGCGAGCGTTATACAGATGACTCAGGATGGGAGTCTTTAAAAATTAGAAGCTTTAGTTAAGGGATTAATTTACTAAATAAGTTCAGAGAAAACACGTTCAGAGATGATGTAGCCGATAAAATGCGTTTACCATGTTACATGGGCCGCTTTTATCAAAGGATATGAATTTCTGAGATCTAAATTTATTTGCGATGCTTCGGGAAGATTTGCGGGCTGGTTTTGAGCATTCAGCTGTATCTTGGATACGGAAATGGACAACCATGGTCACGCGGAACATTCTGATTGATATTTGCAAAGCTGCAGGAGATTTAACAAAATTCGTAGGAAATGAAATAAACAAGGTGTAAAATACTTTGGAAGTTGAGCGCTCTAATGCCTTTTCATTACTGTTTCGTGCACAACCGGTCAGTAATAAATTGACGCGGTTGCGTGGCAACACAGGCCTACAGGGTTTCGGTAACATCAACGTAAGTAAATATTTCTCACCGTGTTTTTCGCGCTTTATTCAGTCATACGTGTGAAAATTCTCCACCACACACGGCGTTCAATGATCTTGCGTTAACATTTACGAAATAAAGCAATTTCCATGTTTTATTTTAAGGTTTCTGACGCTGTAAAATTCCAACTACAATTAGAGGTTAAAAACACTCCAAGAGCCGTTATTTTAGCCGTTATATTCCCTCTGTGGCCGAAAGAGGGTATTTATACCCAAGAAGAAACGGACATGAAAAGGTCTGGCGGAATCGGGACTCGAACCCGAGTCTCCCAATTGCCGGTCGGTTGCTCTATCCATTGAGTATTCCACCAGAACATTTCTCCATGCTGTTTGGGAGACTTTGTAGGTATAGGCCGAGTAAGTCCGGGTTCGAGTCCCGGTTCCGTCAGACTTTTTTCATGTCCGTTTCACCTTGGGAATTTTCCTAGGTGCCTTATCATGCCAAGTCACCAAAACCCTTTTCCTTGAGGATATGTATATAGATGTAATAGCAATGCTATCATCATCAGAGGTCGATATTTTCATCGATGTTCATATATCTATGTTTCCTGTTTAGTTCACAGAGGGAAATATGGAATAGCGGCTCTTGGAGTGTTTTTAAGCCTATGATTCTAGTTGGACTTTTACGCTGACTTGTGACTGATTTTAGTTGGACCTTAAAATAGAGCTTTATTCTAGTGTAGAATTTTGATTCAATTTCTAAGAATCTATTTCTGTTTTTAGGCTAAATCTTTTTCACTAATCTAAATCACTAAATTTTCTTTGAATGGTAAAATGGAAAAAAAATTTTTATCAAAATAATATTGATTATAATCGATTGAAATTTGCCGCCGTCTTAATTGTTGAGCTATTTCTGGTTAGACTAATAATCAGTTTCCATGACAGTTATTGTCGCGTAACACAGGTGTAAGGATCATTTATCGCCATTTATATATCTCAATTACAAAATTCTTAATTTATGTTTGAGTTAATTAACGACAACCGTCTTTGGTAGCTCACCAAATAACTAATTAGCATAACGAGTTAACCTTTCTTTTTCAGTTTGAAAATCCACGTAGTTAATCATGGATCGAAGTGACATTATATATATATATATATGGGACATAATATATGATATGAATTAAAAATGAAAATTCAGAAGATTTTTTTTCGAGCTACCCGTTAACCATTCGATTAAAGTTTTGAAAACCTCGCTATTTGTTGAAGACCTTAAGTGCCGTAAAAGTTTATTAATTAAAGAGCAACATTCGACGGTTGTAATTTTTGTCGGGATGATTTTATCTGCAAAAGTCAACCTGCTGAATTCGGCGAAAATTCATCACAGTTGATTCCTCGCGGGCCCATTCTTTCATTCTGTCCCTACGGAGAATCCTCTATAGGGAATGTCGAGAAAGTGAACTCTAATTAGAATAGCTCTCGAGTTTTCGTTCACGATAACATACGAGATTGAAAACATTCCACTAAAATTTTGAGATTTAAAAAGTCACATTTATTTGTTGCTACAATATGCTGATCGACAATGTAGATGTGGTTGTAAATGTGAGTCGATTATTTTTAAGTTGCCCTTTGGATCAAAAGAGAGCAAAATTTATCTTTCTATGCAATCTATATATATATATATATATTTCTGTCTTATTCAGTTTGATAACAGTTTTCAGTGAATATATGGAACTGCTGAGGAACTGAATAATGCCTAGTTTTTGCACACATTTTGGCCGATTCTTATTTATCCTTATTCTTACTCTATGATCATTTCCGTATTCGCACGGACAGTACATTTACCCAGACGTTTTCTGGCCCGCCGACGAAAGCAAGGGCAAAATACCTCACTCCTCACCTTACGTAGTCACCTCATTCACTCTCCAGAGCTCTTTTTAGTTAGTGGTAAAGGGGTTGAGGATCCAGACAACCATAAATGTAATGATTTAACACAAAACAAACAATTTATCGAGTGACGATATTATAGCCCTTGAAACAATTCACTCAATGTTTATTCTAAATCGAAATCATACTTTAGAAATAAAAAATAATAATTTATTCGTCATTGACCCGTCATATTATAAATAGATAAAGATGACCGTGTCGTATAGTTTAAAGTTTAATCGTAACAAAGAATAAACAAAGAAATATGACAAATCGACGTTTAAGTTTCCCAGCACTCAATATTGCCGTACAGAAGGAGGAGGTTTTTAAAAATTAAATTAAATAATAGACTATTTAAATTACAGATATCGAAAAGGATATATCTAATCCCTACAAGAACTCTTCGACGCTTCTCACCTGTCGTTAAAATTTAGCACCAGGCGATTTCATACCATTAACACCACGTGATGGTTCGAGTGAACTCTAACGAGCGCCAAAAATCGCAATTCGATGACGTATTTTAAAAAACCCGAAAATTTTCCATGGATTTTATAGAAGCGGGTCTCGAAGCATCGCCTCCAAATGGCCAAAAATCATTTTTTTAACTGATAAACATCACCTGAAAATGTCGTCGCCGCTGCGAAAATATTTATCCTGCGAATGGATGTGACTTTTGGGACATAAAAACAACACGGTCGGGTTTGTTTCTTCTCCGAACAAATAATGCGGATGATTTTGATTTTCTGGAATTGCTATGGAAGCGTCGAATTCGGAATTAGTCCTCCCATTAGGAGTTTAATTTCCCTTCGAAAGTTTTTCGAGCAGCCATTCGTGTTTATAAATGAGTTTTCAGGCACTTCTCAACGTGATAATTTTCAGCGGACTGCTCTGTTATTCGCTCCAAAGAAGGAAAGGTGGCGGTTATAAGTGAATGCGATGGTAGACGCCAACATGGTAATCAAAAGACCTATCGTCAAATTTTATGTACGACCGATTTCAAAAGCGGGCGTGCATTTTCAAATCACACCTCGTGAAACCGGGAATTAAATTTTACGAGGAAAAGTAACGTCCTTTATCACACAATAAACTGCAGATGATCCGTGGACGGATTATCGGATTTGCTGGTTATCCGGTTTACTGGCCATTCTTTTTTCTTATTATTCGGTTTGTTGACTATCATGTCTGCTGGTTTTCCGGTTTACGGGTTATCCGGTTTGCCGATTATTCGGTTTGCAGATTATTCTGTTCACGAGTTATTCGGTGTACTGACTATTGTGCTTTCCTACTATCCGTTTTACCTTTTATACTGTTTATTGAGTATCCTGTATGCGGGCTATCCGGTTTTCTTACCTTCCCGGTTGCTTAATATTCTATTTGTTGATTATTCTGTTTGCTGTTATTTTATATATAATCACTTATCTTTTTGTCCGTCGACGGATTATTCTGTTTGCGGGTTATCCGGTTTGCGGGTTATTCGGTTTGTCGGTTATTCGGTTTGCGCGGTTTGCGGATTATTCTGTTTGCGGGTTATTCTGTTTGCGGGTTATTCGGTTTGCGGGTCATTCGGTTTTCGGGTTATCCGGTTTTCGGGTTATGTTGTTTGCGGGTTATCCGGTTTGCGGGTTATCCGGTTTGCGGGTTATCCGGTTTGATGGTCCGCCTGTTTGCTTATTATCCGGTTTACCGTTTATTCAGTTTGCTAAATATTCGGTTTGCGTGTAACTCTGTTTGCTGGTTTTTCGGTTTGATGACTACCCTCTTTGCCTACCATCCTGTTTACTAATTATCCAGTCTGTGGATTATACCTGCATAAATTCTTACCCTTTCATCACCTGATATTGAAAAAATAAATACAAAAATCACATAAGCCTTTTTACATTCTAACTTACACGTAAGCAGCCCTTATGTAATACCTTTTTTATGGAGCAGTAGGAATTCTGTTACAATAAAAATATTTATGCTGAAAAGATCCGCGATCGGCTGAAGAAAACCCTCAATGAGTTCACGAAAATAAAGAACCATGGGCTAATGTATTGCTAATTCGCGAATGTCATGAGAAATAAAAGTAATTGAATAATCTTTGTTTTCTGGTGAATCGTGCACACTCTTCCCATCATTAGTCCGGACAATCGAGAGTTCACTGTAGTTGTGTCTTTCTATGATATCAAGCCATCTAATATCGATTTAGATTTCATAATCAGTAAGATTTTAAACAGATAAGTAATAGGATTAAACAAACGAAATTGGGCAAAAAGATGTCTTATTTAACTGGGATGCTATATTATGGACGAAATGGAACGAGAATAAATAATTTGTAAGGTATTGAAAATGCTGGTTTGTTGTTTTAATGCAGGATAATCTCTGGAGGGAAGGGATTTTAAACAGGAGGGATAAAATAGACTTGAAGAATGCTAAATTACCATTTAAAATCCAGGGGAATAGAGTGTCATCAACTAAAAGAATTGCGAAACGCATTTTGCCAGGAAAATATTACTGTGGAATAATTTACAGTGATGGAGGATTTATTTGGAAATACTGCTTAAAAACTGTAAGTTCTGCCCATAAATAATATGCACCGTGGGACCGTAAAAAGTCAATATTGACTGTGTAAAAGTCAATATTCTAGCCAAAATTTTATTCCATGCACAGTTTTGGAGGAAATCGTCAGACAAATATTGGGATATAATCGGAATAATGGCGAATCCTCCGAAGTATGACAATCAATTGCTCCTTCGGGGATTGGAATTTTCCTCCGGTTCCGCATTCTAGACTGGAAATCCACTAATTTTGATAAAATCTTAATAACAGATTGAAGTGAATTGGATGAATGACTGCTTAGATATAAGCCAATGAGGCACTAAATTTCGTAAATTTGATGAAATGATGAAGGTACGTATTAAAACCCAAAATAATCTAGAATATCTCAAATATGTAGTCCGATTATAAATCAGTCCGGAGCAACTTAGAATAAAGGAAGGGAGGCATGGGTTTGAGAAAGGAGGATCGCGTGTCTCAGATGGAGAATTTTGAGAAAATTAATGTTACCTTTATGATTTACAAAGAGTATTAATTTAAAAATGAAAACATGCGTCAATAATCGATCTTTTATCTAGCATTTTTATCACTATAAGCAAGTAGAATTTGGTAATTTTGAATAAAATGTGAGATCGATATCTTCAAAATGTCTCCACAAGAACCTATTCTTATTTTGCCTCTCGTCTTTGAATTTAAATTCCTTACTAATTTCTGTAAGTAATCTCAAATTCAAAAACCTTTCCGTGACCCACAGAGCGAAACCTAGCCGGTACCGGACTTCCTGTGTCCCGTGTACCGTGACTTGTATATGGCTACCTTAAAGAGTAATCAATGCATTTTTTATTAACGTAGATGCAATGTTAATGTTTTAAATCAACAAATTCCTAGGTCAATTTTAATGTATGTTCACAAAAATATACAACTCAAGTTTCGCTTTCTGGAACCCAAAAACAAGTGCATTTCAGTGTTTTATGGGTAAATTAGTTGGTTGAGAATGAATATCACACCCAATTTTAGTGCATTATTTGGATTACTCTGTATAGTTTTCCGGTGTTTCGTAATTCCCAACGGCCGAAAGCTTCATTTTTGCTTTTTACGTAATCTTTTAAGAAGCTTGTGTTAGGCTACTAATCCTGATGCCTGCGATATAATCCCTAAAACTAAATTAGTAATTAAATGAAGAGAAAATTAGCTTAGGAACTAAAATAAAATAATATGACGGAAGGATGGGTATAGTTTTTTTCTTGTATTTTCCCTGTGCAGATTAAAACCCCTTAAAAACCTCTCACTGAATACAAAGCGTTAAACGGCCTTAACGGAATGAAATGTCTTTTGCTAATTTTGAAACAAACTTCATCCAGAGTGTATCAGGTATACAAATGAAATTTTACTATCAGAGCTATCCTTTGATTCGTTGTGGAGAGGATTTTTTCATTTTTTGTCACAAAAATACAAATACGTTCTTCCCATTCTCATTTGATTGATTTCGGGAATAATTATTACTTAATAAATTAATTATGAAATGTCCTTGGATATTCACGTTTCTTTTAATTAAACTTTCGTTGCAACTAAAGTAAAGCCGGTACTTAAGAAAATATGAGAAGGAAACAACGTTATTTCTTCGTCATTCCTGAAATATATGTTATAGTAACAGAATTAGATTCATCAGTGAGGGTTATTTTTAATACAATTATTATGATTGTTCAATTCTGACACAGGATGACACAAGATCAGGTGGCGACGTTACATTATTCACATTCTACAACTAACACTTAAGTTATTCGTATAAAAATATATGCATTTGTCTATAATCACCCGGTCCACTAACTACAATATTTTACAAAACTTACTAATTTAAATTTTAAACAGATACGGTTCCATAATACAATTGAACATGATTTCATTTTTTCAATTTAAAAAGCTTTGACTTACATATTAAAATTATGTGTGAGTACAAATTTACATTGTAAGCAGCTATTATATCCAACTATATTACTCTACAACAGATACATACATACAACAGCATGTATATTTGACAATCCACTTAAAACTGCAATACACTACTTCTTCAAAATCCTTTCATACACTAATATCAATACATACAGAATATCAATATGTGACAGTTTCCCATCGAGCGCAAAATCTTCCAAACAGTAATTTTAAATAGATATAATTTCTCTTACAAATTTGTCATTTCCTTGAAAAAGCATTATTACCTCTTTTCAAGAATTACTTATCACGTATGATTTTTCAGCGTTCCTGATTTTTCTGGTTGCCGTAACAACCATCGAAAATAGTTGGAAATGGCCGAGAAATTTATTTAATTTTTTATCGCATACAGCAGAAAAATGCCAATTTAAAGTGATAATAAAATAATTGCAACAACAAAGAAGCAGAAAATAAACAAGAGAACGATGAAAACGTATGGACAGCAATTAAAATGATCTGGCGTGAGTTAAACCTCATTTTATAAATGTCCCTTTATTTCGACGATGTCCTTTTATGTCCATAAAACGGCATATGAAAGACCTAATTTACCTTTTAATTAAAATTAAGACATAATGAGATCAGTATAGTTTCAGTTAACAAAGCAGAGATGGATTAAATAACTGTGTTTTAATGGCTAAAGCATTAAGAATTATGCTCTGAGAAAACGAAATAGAGCATATCAGCTTATCAAATCATATTATTTATACCTGGATACTCTTTAAGGTTATTCCGGGAAATTTAGGGGCTTTCTATAGTGTATGAACCCAACACATTTTACTGCTTTCCCAATAGCAAACGACCTATGAAATAGAGGATGATACAGACGGCAGGGCGAACCCTACGATGATGGTAACGATGACCCTATTTGACCGAGTGGAAGAAAATATCGGCAGTATTTCCTGCGCCGTACGAGGTTCTTACGCGGTTGAGGGCATCAGGGAAACTGCTGCCATTTTTAGTAAGACGCGGTTACTAAATCAATGATAAGAATCCGTGAAATTACACGCGATTTTCCACTTTCCGAGATACTAGGTCTTTATCCTTTCATCCATTTAAATACATGAGTGGGATAGGATTTCCAACCCTCTTTGTTGATACGATGGCTAAAATAAAAATAAATTTTGTGTTAAGCTCAAAGATGCCATCAATTTGTCATTTGTTTTGAAATATTTCGATTATTTTTTACACTTCTCAATTGAAAAGGCCATCGCCTTCGTTGTCAACGAACCAATGACCGATATAAATCAACTCCGAATTATAATGTATAAGAAAATGGACTTAAACTCAATGGATTATGTTTAATCTCTAATACCTGTGATAGATTATCAGGGAGATTAATTGTAATGTTCTCTTTGACTCTATCAAATTATTGTAACATCAGGCTTTATAATAAAGTGAACATAAGCTTAAGTATATCTGACCTGAGAGTCATAAGAGTTGTAACAACCAATATTTCATCGAGATCAACGTAAGCATTTACTAAATTTACTACTTATAGTCAATTAAATATTGATATATTTCATCAAAGCTTTAGCCATCTAAAATCGAAAACAGCATTTAGTTATAAAAGTAAGAATCTGTTTTTTCAGTTCTCCTTCGTAAGTTGTCTTTTTTGGTTATTACAAAGTTTTTACGATTGAATTTTTCAAAGGAGAAAATATCTACAGGTAAAATAAAAGTTACAGTCATGTATTTGCTACGATCATCTCTAGCAAGAAATGAATCGATATGTTAGACGGTGGTGATTGTTACATGACAAATGTTTTTTGTATCAATAGACTGACAGAGGAAATCGTTGTGCACATTTAACGGTTGCATTGCCTCTGTTTGCTTCGAAACAAACTTTCCATGGGCAAAAAACGTCGATATTGTTCTCCTTGCGGGGCAAATGTATAAGCAAGGTAAACCCAGTAAAGCAAGTTGGAGCAGTAAAATGTTTGAGGGAATGGGGACGAGTGGCAAAGGAAGAGCGCTGTCCATGGACTCATTTATGACGACTTCTGCGGCTTTGCGAGGGATACGGTTTTATGCGTTTGGATGCGGTGAAATTTCCGGTCTTCAGCGGGTGTTTGACGCGAGAGTAACGGCATAGAAGGGATAGCTATTTCACCAGAAATCACCTATTCACCCCCTGCATTCTTCAGCATTAGCGGAGGAAAATGTTTCAGTTTCTTGGTACCTCCTTGTGAAAATTATAACAGGTCAGAATTAAAGAAGCAAGATGATTGGCAAATTGTAAAGGAATTTGCGAACATTTTTTGTAGCATTTCATGAATGAGTTGTAAATCGATTCTGTAGTCCCGAAATGCATCCCGCCCAATTCGAACCTATTGAGTGAAGAATACTTTAAAATCTTCTATGACCTATTTCCCAATATGAAATGGAATTTACCGTTCTACTTCCTTTGCGAATTATTGCTATAAATTTTAAACTTTTGATCTAATTATCTGTTTATTCGGCGCATTTGCTATAAAGGCTTCTTGAATTCCATTTTACGTTTCAAACTGCCTTTAGGCAACAGAATGATCCGAACTTTTAAATTACGCAATGTGTTATTTTAAGGAGCACAAAGTCAAGCGTTCTGGGAACTTGAATGTTTGGAAAAAGAACTTAAATAGTAACATTGGTTGTTCAAAAACAAGCTACTCATAAGTTATTTTGAATAACAGCCTTAATTTCGGTGATTCCAAGTTGTTCCAAGTTATTCAGAGGGTCCTTTAGTTTATCTTTGTTCAAGTTAATCTCTTTTTCAAGTTTAATACTTAAGTTAAAATTAATCTGTTAAATAATCGACATTATTTTTTTCCCAGTCCGAGTACGCAGCCTTGTGTTATAGTAATATCTTTAGTTTAATGTAGTTTCAATAAAATAGTATTCTTATATAGTAAATCTTATCTATGTCTATGTATACGTAAATAACATGAAAACCTCTTTTCGGCGTGTGGCCGGGGGTGTACGCAACATGACTCTACCTCAAAAATCGATTACTTACGCGTATCGTTCGCGGAAAAATGAATTCTCGAATCGAATAGAGTTCTAGCACCAATTTCCCCGATCTTTCTCGCGGTATCAGAACAGCCTGTGACATGGAGTACGTATTATATCGGCTACATCATCTGCGAACGTGATTTCTCTGGACATATTTAGTAAATTAATCCCTTGTTTAAAGCTTTTAACTTCTAAAGATTCCTACTATACCGCTTGAAGCATTTTTGTAGCGCTCCCTGATCTATCGTAGCAGTTCTTGACGTAACGTATCGCCTTTCGTAACACCTTTTCTAATTCCCGAATGTAACACTTATCTCGAACACTACACTCGTACCTAAATAATGCAAAGTAACATCGCTCGCGAACTTTTTCTTCGCTCTGACCGACAAATATCGCTATGTACTTCGTTGCTAAGGAAAACAGCTCCGGCGCAAATGGGTTGATATCTTATTTATATTCAATAACCTAATATTATTATCGATTTCTACCCCACGAAGCCCAGAAAGTAATCAGTCATTTGTTTTGCAATTACATAATGCATGATACAAATTTACCAGCACCTCCTGCACCCCAGGGGACATCTTTTTCCCTTTAGAACCAAAATTTTAAAACTGGGACGATTTTGGGGAGTGCCAGATCTTTACTTATCGGAATTATTTCCGGGCTTAAGAATTCGAATTAATCCGCAAGGAAAGGTTATGCGTGCTGATGGTTATATGAAAATGGGTTTTCTGGAGCCGCCATCTATGAATGGGTTTTCGGTATGCAGAGTGGGAAATTTTTCATAAGAGGGGCGGCGGGGGAAGGGTCCTAAGTCTTGGGTTTTTTTTCTATCGGCAAAGTGACGTGGATGGATGGGAGGAAATGAATAATGGTAATCGCCTTTCCAGGGCAGAGGACGTAATCCTCCTTCGCATAAAGGTCTCGTGTAGGACATAATGGCTGAACACTGGAAACAAAATGGCTCCTTTGAATAATAATTAACTCTTTTCTCTCAGACGACACTCTCGCGAGGTTGAAAAATGCACGTCACGCAGATAAATGCAACGTCATCACGTGAATGGATGGAATATAATGCTTACATCAACCTCATCATTGAGGATGACTCTGGATAGGATACTCGCAGCACAGGATCTCATTATCCGCTTAAAGCAGGCATTTTTACGTTTTTCTAACAAGGAACACGTCAGGTTTGTGCCCCGCGGATTTACACGAAACTTTCAGGCACGTTCCTTGCACAAATTTAACAGACAACAACTCAATGCGCCATTTTTTATGCAACGTGATCTTTTAAATCTATCGGCCCAAGATTGCGAAGCGCTAAATTTTAATTCATTTGATAAGAATTATAGGGCCAAGTCAAAGACACTTGTAGTTAAGGATGAGACTCCATAACCTACATGTAACAATAAGTTACTAGAGTATACTGGAGACTTGGGTCTACCACCATGATCCTGAATCAAAACAAGAGGCTAAAGAGTGGTGTGAACCCGGTATTTCGGCTCCGAAGCGAGTTAAGGTCCAGAAATCGACCAAAAAGGTGTTAGCATCAGTTTTTTGGGATGAAAATGGAATTTTGTTCGTGTATTACTTCCAAACTGATAAAACAATCGAACCTTTTGGACCAGCTAAATGTAAAGATTCGTGTTTTTCTTATCGAACGACGAAACTTATTGGACAGCCTGAAACGTATATTTGAATAAATGTTGATGAAAAAGGTAAAGAATGTCTGGAAGGTAGGAACATGGAATTTGATAATAGGTTGTTTGAGAAAGAGAAAACTGGATAAACTTTTCTCTAAATGGAAAATGTGGCCATATGTATTGCAATGCACGTGCGTTGCGTGGTTGCCTAACTTAGATTTTCAGTTGCAAATTTTGCATAAACAAAGGCGCACTGAGTTGAACTGCCGGACACGTTTCTGTTAAATTTGTGCAACGTTAGATTTAAACGTGTCCTGAAAGTTTCGTGTAAATCCGCGTGGCACAAACGTGACGTGTTCCTTGTAAGTACTGTAAAGTCTCGCTTTTCCGAGTTGGTGGCTACGTCGGATAATCGAAAACTCGGATAATACGAAAGGTGTCTTGTGTACTTAAATTACGAAATAAACACGCTGTTCTCATAGCGTTCACATTAGCTTGTCTATACTGAAATGGCATGGTGCAGTTACAGCAAAATTAATTTAGGGTATGTGCCGGAACATATGTTAGTGAAAAAGGCAAAGCACACAAATATGTATGTACCTCGGATAATACGGAACCTCTGTTAATCGGGACTCGGATAATCGAGATTCTGCTGTACGTGGAATCTATTCTGTGAATTGTTACACGTTCTGTAGGGAGACGAAATTCAATGATCGTAACGTAGCAAAGCTAGGTGAAATATAATTAACATAATTCATGTTTAAAGGAAATGTCTGTGAATTTTAAACTTAATTTAATTACGTAAATAATATTAGAAAAATAAAAATTAAGACATAAGCTCTGTGATTTTGTTAGAAATTTTATTTCTAGTCGTATAAATTACTGTCCTAAATTTTACAGAATCGTCAGAACCATGATTCGTTTAATTTAAACTTAGGAAGGGAATTACCGTATTTAT
>KZ308697.1:278405-358231 GCA_000376725.2 Ladona fulva | reverse complement strand
ATCATTTTCTAACTCCATCAACTCAATATCCCTTTGACATTTTGAAGAATGGTGTTAGACATCCGGAACAGTGTCAATATGTACTCGTTTACCTTCTTGGTTTGGTAAAGCAGAGAGCTAAAGATCAATATTTCAACGTACGGCTCCTTCGAAGACGTCCCTAGGGTCGCAGACGAAAAACAACTATGATGGAGGATAGTATTGAGAGAAGACCGGGTCGTATATCAAATTCATAGTTTGGAGTAAACAGTCGCAATGCGGCATCTTCGTTACAATGATATTTGCATCATAAACTTCGTGTGCACCTTCTCCCCTTAGTGCCCTAGTACACATTTGTTTTTTCTTTTAATTCCATGGTAACAACTGTCTGAGAGGTAGTTATTTGTATTTTTTAACGGGAAAACTAGAAAGTCATCTATCTTATGTTATTGACATATCGTGTGCACATACCCTCCTTTATTTCAATCTGGTCGCACCTTGTATTTTTGGTTTCTTACCAAACTTGTATAAAGTCGACCCTATGTGTAATACTTCCGCTTAGGTTATTTCTGTGGTGTAATATCGATTCTTATGAATGTTTTTATAAGTTCTCCGATAGCTGAGGCCATTTCGCACATATTGTATGAACTCACCGAGGGAATCGAACCCGAAACGGCTTTCTCCAAAGGCGAGCGCCTTTACCCTCTATGCAGGAGCCTTTAAGGATCAGTGCTTACATAAGCAGTTTTAAATTCAAATACTACACTAATAAAGACTTAAATTTAATAGAAAAAGATTGTACGCACACAAATTTGTAGCTATTTCTTGCCGACTTCAGGTACTAGATTTATTTCTTTGCCAGAGTTACCAGGCACACTTAAGCCAGAAATATCTATGTAATAAAAGACTTAAAACTCATGTTATATGTTTCATTCGTATAATATCAAAAATCATATAATGCTAATGAAATTTAATTTTGGCCCTTACATTCTTTAACTATATTTTAGCTGTATTATTCACTTTATTAATTTTTCTGCAGCTTTTCGTTGTAGCTCCTGCTACATTCTCCAAATATGTAGAGATATCTGGGAAAATTAACTGTTGTATTTCTAAAACTTATAAATTATCTCTGGATGTATAAAAATCTACATAAATACCCTGCAAGCCGTCTTTCGGCGAGTGGCAGGGGGTGTAAATATGTAGGGTTTGAGTTACCTCTTTAGCTTGTTCTTATCTTGAATCGTTCGCGGAAAGAATGAGTCCCTAAATGACTTGTCCTCGCATCTTTTTCTCTTACTTTACGTTCGATGTCGGATCGGCCGAATTAGCAGGGGGGTCGTATAATGTCTTCCGCAAATGTTCTTTCTCTGAATTTGTCAAGCAATCGCACCCTAGCTTCTAATATCCTTTCTTTCAAGGATTCCCAACTTACCATTGAAAGCGCTGCACTTACTTCAGTTTGTGGGTACACGTTTAATCCGCTTATCTATATACTTGCCGCGTATTCTAGATGAAGATGTGGATATGGAGATGTGTACATAAAATGTTTTGATGTGAAATTGCTCGAAATAGAATACATTCTACAACCTCAGGATTAGTCGGTGAAGTTTAACGTTTCCCTATTGCGCCAAAAGATTAAACATCTTTTTCTGCTGGGAACGTCATAATTGTCTAATCCGCAAGTGGCCAATTGAGTTTAGCTTCCTATCACTTATGTAGCCATTACATGGAATTTATCTATGGAAATGCCTAACGGGAGAGTTACCAAATGCTTGTACGGGAAAAAATGTCGCACTTATATCATTCGGATTCAGGGAACATAATCTTTTGGTAAGAATAAAATGACTTTGTTTGGAAATTGGGAAGAAAATCCTTGAGAAAACTTGACTAATCAGTCAGCCAGGATGAAGATTTCCTCCATTTTGCTTCGTAATTTTCAGGCTATTCCTTTTTGGGGTAGGCTTGATAAAGGCCTATCTGTTACGCTGTTTTCCCCTAAACATTACTTTCTTTTTAAACTCATAACACATAAAATATACCCGAGCATCTTTTCTCGTAAAGTTTGGAGCTTACCTTAGGCTCATGGCATATTCATGTAAGAGAATATGTTCCATGATATTCAACTGAAGTGAATTTTATATTTTTTAATATATATGCATACGTAAATATTACGCAGCCCAGTGAGCTGAATGCGGAAAAAGCCGGTCAGGAATACGATAATTGTTTAATTTTTATTTTTTTTGTCCGAATTTTTAATCTTTGCCCGGTCACTCTTGAATAAATTCTGTGCGCAACTGAGCTTATCATTTACGTTGATTTTTGCAGGGGGTCAAAGTTGTCCAAAGTTTGCAATAGAACAAGTCCTCAATTTTCTTCGATATCATTTTAGTTCAATCCGATGGCACACACTAAATAATGATAACAAATTTCTTTGTCCTTAACATTAGAAGATAAATGCATGGCAGATAAAAAGAGTCTAGAAGTCAACGGAAGTTCACGTTATCCCTTTGGTAATTTCTGCAGAAGTGCTGGTGTTAAACAACATAATATGATAGGTAAAGAAACTTGGTTTGGAGAGCAATATCAGTGATAGGGTGAACTCCCTCTTCCTGTCGACAATCAGTGCCAACTACGGGACAGGTGAAATTGGTCCAGCGGAAACGCTGAAGAAGCGCAACAACAGGAATAATTATTATAATAATGAATCTCCTTTATTTGGGCGAGATTGAGACTAAAAATGTCCCCTCTTCAATCGAACCCAAAAGAGGAAATTACTAAAATTTAGCGTAGTCTTATAACCTGTTTCATCACATCACAACTCTCCCTTTAAAGATCACCGTTTATACATAAATACTTTGCTTAACAAAATGGTGGACCTTCATTTTTGAGCAAATTTTTACCCCGAGAGAGAATAAACGACAGTGAAAAACGACGTCATAGGATTGGTGTATATCGCAATATTCTACGAATCTTTTACAGGGAAAATATGAAGAGAAATGTTGCAAAAATTGGTGACTGCGAAAGATAAAGTGGCTTTTTGGCACATCTGCAAGGACCGAATCCTTGCGTTGGAGGATTGCGGGCATAAATCAACGGTATTTATAGTCCACTAATGTCTTATCTCGTGTGTTTTGATATTTTCTGTATAGCTTTGTGACATTTTTTCCATAAATCTTTTTTTTCTTCCGCAATTTTGAATAGACTCTACTGAATTAATTCAACGTTAAGATGATATTAATCCTTCAAATTATGAAAAAAAGAAATGTTCTCTCTACTTGAAGACATTAAACAGCGTTGCAACCTTTATCTGTCTTATCTACTAGGTATCTTTTTACTCGTGTTCTATATTTGTTCTTGTTATACTGTTGGTCTTCTGGTCGAGGATAGAGGAGAATATATTTTTAATTCTGTTTTGTTTTCCTCTTTTCATGGCTGTTGTGATATTATCAATATTGGCAGCGTATTCAGCCGATCAATATTGTATGAATGCTATAAAAAGTTTTTATTGGGTCATAATACGACACTTAAGTTGATTTGTTCCACTCCCACCCATCCAACTCAGTGAAGAAAGTAAAGGAAACTTACCTCACTCCTCACATGGCCTTGTATGCCTCGCTCCTTTCAAAGTTATTATTTAGCTAGCGGTGTAGTTAATAGGGAAAGAAGATCAAACCAGCCTTTGAGCAGATGACTTTAAAGGCAGACATTTATTAATATCTTGAATATGGAAATACCTATGCTTGCAGAAGCAAATGTCACTTTTACAGTTAGACTTGTCAAGAAGAGCGTTTATCTCCAAGAAAATCGTTCATCGATTCCACAGAACTGGTTCTTGAATTTTGGGATTATTTTATATGCGAAAAAAATAGTGAAAGATAGATTCGTTGATCGCCCAGCTGAATCTTTCTTTGCAGAGTCATAAACAAGGCGCGAACTTTGCGGATGATCTGTTACGTCCTCGAAACCCCAAGAGACCCTTCTCATCCCCTATCATACTCCAACTTGTAACCCGCACCCCTTAACGTCGCTGTTTATCTTGTCCTTCCTCCTTAGCTCGCTCTCTGATGAAGTTCATCTGCTCCGATGATTTACACAAATTCCTCGTCCCCATGTAAACAACATGTGAATACAAACAGTGCCTTTTTTCACACAATAGCTGCAGCTGCTTTTCTCGAATTTTGAAATGGCGTGTTGCGGATGTGAGATTTACGAGTCATAGTAAGATGTGTACATTTGGGATCTCCTTAAACTATTTAAAAGGAGATTTGAATTAGGAATTTTATGTAATTAGATTGTCTAGTAAAGGTGGTCTCAAAGAAAACAGTGAACGTGCATCAAGCATGTTATGTTTTGTATCGTATCTTTATGAAAACAGTTTCTCTTTTGAATTCAATAGAGAAATCAATAGAATTTAATATCACGTACCACATCCTTTGTTCCGTGTACTTTGATTTGAAAACTGATTTGTGTCCATATTTATATTCAACTAGTAAACGCCCCCGTCAAGGCTGACGGAACTTAATTTAGTTTAAAAATTATTAAAATACTCATAATATTTATTCTACTGTTTTCAAGTTATGAAAGCCTAATTTACGTAAATTTCTTATAAAATTTATAAGAACTGATGATTTCTGCTGGGAACGTCATAATTGTCTAATCCGCAAGTGGCCAATTGAGTTTAGCTTCCTATCACTTATGTAGCCATTACATGGAATTTATCTATGGAAATGCCTAACGGGAGAATTACCAAATGCTTGTACGGGAAAAAATGTCGCACTTATATCATTCGGATTCAGGGAACATAATCTTTTGGTAAGAATAAAATGACTTTGTTTGGAAATTGGGAAGAAAATCCTTGAGAAAACTTGACTAATCAGTCAGCCAGGATGAAGATTTCCTCCATTTTGCTTCGTAATTTTCAGGCTATTCCTTTTTGGGGTAGGCTTGATAAAGGCCTATCTGTTACGCTGTTTTCCCCTAAACATTACTTTCTTTTTAAACTCATAACACATAAAATATACCCGAGCATCTTTTCTCGTAAAGTTTGGAGCTTACCTTAGGCTCATGGCATATTCATGTAAGAGAATATGTTCCATGATATTCAACTGAAGTGAATTTTATATNTTAATGCAAGGGTCCTTCGGAATTTTCAGAATAAGGCTCGATAAGTACTGGGATAGTTTCGAATGAAAATCAAACCCAAGCGATGTATTTGAATGGGATTTCTCAAAACGTTTATTAAAGAAAGGTGCTGACAGGCCCACTCGCGCAGTAATGATACTTTAAGATAGTTACTAATTATGGAGTAAGTAATGCTTTCCCAGAACCCCTTTCGTTCACGTTTAAGTAATTCATTCCATATATTTGAGACTAAATATGTAAAAAGTTTCGTCTCTCTAGAGTGTCTGATAAGTATTTAGCCAGAAGACCGGCTGAAACCTCATCCCCTCACCTATTAGCTATGAATTGCCAGGAGAGGGGAATGAGGCTTACTAGGCTATGTGAGGAGTGAGGCAGTTTTCCTTATTTTCCCAATTGAGCCAGAATGCTACAAGAAGAACAAACTCACGTTAGCGAAGCACAATGACTCTACGAGTAACACTTTTCGTAACATTGCATAAGGAAAAATCTAAATAAATGCCATTATTCAGTCAAACTCATACCTCAGTAGCATTCGCATCATCACAGCCAGAAACAAGACTGAGGCAAAAGTATATGAAAGGTGTTCTTGAATTTCCAGTACCTAAATTCATCTATATCCAGTACCTAAAGATAAATGAAACTTAGTTGTGGTATAAAATACCATTTTGAGTCAAATTATGTGAATAAGTGCAAGTTAACGTGAATGTTTGAAAACGCTCACTAAATTTGTTGTTTTTCTTCTTTTCTAGGTAAGTCTCTCTCCTCCATGGGATAGTCTTCTGGTTTATGTTTCCGCAGCCGCACAGCATGCGATATTAAGGCATAATTCGGCCGATTTGTACATTTAAGGTAACATTTTAGGTTTAGATTCAATTTTTGAGGCTATTTCGTGGACAATAATTGATATAAGGCAGATGTAAGGGAAATATAGTCATCGAAATGCTGCATGTACCACCTGACGGCATAAGAAACCATTAAGCCACGTGTGTAGCCATTAGCCCGCACTTGAATGACTTATTGTATGAATCCAAATATATCAACGCTTATGTTTTACGAAGGAAAACGAAATCAATAGCAAAGCAAACTTAGGTAGAATGTGATCCACCTTATTTGCACTTTGCGTAGTTAACAGGAGTCGAAATCAAAATTATTTAAATGCGTGGATTTGTTTCAGGAATTGGAAGTGGAAGCCGCTGTGAAAGCCCAAAAAGGTCGAATTTCGCCTAAAGGCTGCAGTTTCCACATGTTTTGCGAAAGAGAAAAATTGATTTTCAATCGTGTGGAAAACTTGGGAGATTCAATCGTCCGGTGAATCATTTATTCCAAACCGGCCGTATAATTGGAAGTGAGCTGTACGCAATTTTCTCCCTTATATCGTTCCGTCTATTGGAAATGGTGGTAGATATTGAAAAAATATCGTCTTTCTGTTTGCATTAAAAGAGAAATGACTTAAATTCCTTCGTATCGGGAACAGGTGTATCAGATGATAATCTTTGTGACATTCCTTGATACGTTGTCTCCTTATTGCTTGGTGTGCCGCCGGCAACCTCTTGGAGGGCCGCGTACTAGAGAATATTACTAGAGGATACGTACTACTACGAGGAGGGTAACATATTACGGGAATTCCGTTTCAAACATGCCATTTCGAATAAGTGTAGTTTTATTTCATAATTTACGAAGCTACATTTGCTTAGTTTTTCTTTGTTTAATGATATCCATTTCTGAAGTAAATAAAAAGGTTTTTTAGTCATATTTCTAAAATTTCAGTTTCTATTGAGACTGAAGAAAATCAAGGTTTAACAATCCGCAAAGTTTGAATATCAAGTGAATTTTGAGTGGAAGAAGAAGGGATGGGGAGCATTGAATTAACGAAATCTGAGTGATTTTCACCTCATAGAATTGCGCACCGCCATGGAAATACGATGAGCATGTAAAAGGCTAACTCGAGATTTCAAAGAATGTTCCTATTTGATCTGCCCTTTTGAAGTCAGTTCCCTTAGACTCTTCGACTTTTCTATTTTCTCTTCTCCTACCCGAAATTATTTCGGTCAGTTCACTTCATCAAGCGATGGTTATAAGACTCATCCCTTAGATTTAATTTGAAATTTTGTTTATACGCAAAGATTGTCACAGCTGAGTTATGATACGGATATTTTAGTTTGTATTGTAGATATTTTTCAAACTTCACGTAACTGTCCTCAGGTTTAAAGCAGAGAAATTGTACCTTTGACGTTACAATATTTCATTCTTCAGTATTTTGGAAATTTGAACTTGGAAAAAATGTGTCTAGTTCAAGGGATTTATTTAGTCTCAAACCGGATAGGGATAATTTATATGGAAAAGTCGTCCTTCCGTCTTTATGGGATTTATAAGGTATAAAATCTCATAGTTTTGTAGGAGTACTCGATAAAAATCCACTTTTAGAATATTTATGAAATGCCTCTGCATTTTAAGAAAGCAAGTCGATGTTAAAGATACATCCAGCGATCTGATACAATTTCACCTCTATGTTTTTCTGGAAAGGTGCCGTCAATTCTATTATGCTCTAAATTAATCAACAAAGTGAATTTCAATCAAATTTTTCATCGACAGCTTCATTTCTAATATAAACATGAAATCCATATTGATATTTTTTATTTTTTTTTTCGATATTGATTTAATGAATTACTTCCTTATTCTTTTTGGTTTAGTGATCTGGTATGCAATGTCTTGTTTGACGTAAGTGATGTTTTTCTGAAGTAAACCGAATCTTTTGAAGCTGTGCTCGATTTTGCACCTCATCATTTCATTTAATAAACGATTCCCTGAGGATTATTTCATAGACTATGACAATAAGGCGATAATTCGGATCGATTGATTAAGCGTATTTTTAGTATTATTTAAGAAATCATTTATAGTTATTTTTCGGAATTTTCAGAATAAGGCTCGATAAGCACTGGGATAGTTACGAATGAAAATCAAACCCAAGCGATATATTTGAATGGGATTTCTCAAAACGTTTATTAAAGAAAGGTGCTGACAGGCCCACTCGCGCAGTAATGATACTTTAAGATAGTTACTAATTATGGAGTAAGTAATGCTTTCCCAGAACCCCTTTCGTTCACGTTTAAGTAATTCATTCCATATATTTGAGACTAAATATGTAAAAAGTTTCGTCTCTCTAGAGTGTCTGATAAGTATTTAGCCAGAAGACCGGCTGAAACCTCATCCCCTCACCTATTAGCTATGAATTGCCAGGAGAGGGGAATGAGGCTTACTAGGCTATGTGAGGAGTGAGGCAGTTTTCCTTATTTTCCCAATTGAGCCAGAATGCTACAAGAAGAACAAACTCACGTTAGCGAAGCACAATGACTCTACGAGTAACACTTTTCGTAACANTAAATATATAGAAAATAATACAATATTTTTACATTATGCAACTGTTTAATAAGCTACAAGATTGAAGATAATTTTAAGATTCCTTCACAATTTAAACGCTAAAACAGGGCGGCAAACACACATGTAATTTTGGAAATCAGTCTCTGACACGTTTATCGAAACTAATCCTGCCTTTTTCTGTTTTGGTTGTTATTTGTGGTATTTTGCAGTATTTTTTAAAATATGAAATATGATCTAGCTTCCTGAGAAAATTGGTTCCTAATTTTTTTTCTACCTTTACGGAATACCACAAAGGAATTCGACAGTGACATTTTGACTGAGTGAGTGAGTATTTTAAAGCAAAAAAAAGTAATTACCTGTGGCGTAAAGGCTCGTTAAACCTTGGTAAAATACTTTTGAACGATCCGAATAATTCTGTTAACGGTGTAGTGCGATCGCCACCAATGAAAGCAACCTCAGGGAATCTATTTATAATAACCCAAGCAAAGAGATCATTCTACCAGGAAAAAGTTTATAAATTGCAGCAATTAAAATTTTTGGAAGGGTGGGCAACTTAATTGAACTGTCAACGAAACGCGTTCAAAATCATCCGGATTATTTATATTCGTGGAAAGTGGACTTTTAATCTGCAATATGCGCCCTCCCTCGGAGCAAATGCAATTTACGCCCACCTTTAATTACTTTTTAACAGGTGTCGGCCATTAGTACCTATTTTCGTATTCATCGTAATGCAATTGAGAATCTCTCCTCCGGTGTCCTCCGCCGGTATGATAAAACCCCGAGTAGTGGGGAGGAAGGGGGGGAAGGGGAGGGGCAACGGAGATCACGTGGCTTCACTTGCGTCATACCGTCAGCCCTCTGGCGTCCTCTCCCACAAACTCTCTCCATTAAATAAATCTCTTTTATCTCCTCCGATTTCACCCTCGCCTATACCGAGGTTGTCTTTACGTAGCCGCTTTGCATGTACGGAATTCCTATGAAATCGTAATGGCCAATGTCACATTCCCCTTGAAAAAATTCCGTTTGAAATTCTACATCCTTGACGGTTTTGCTCATTCGAAAATCTTTTTCGTCTCGCACATTTTTTTCTCATCTGGTTCATAAAGTAGAAAGTTTGCTTTATGTATGAACAAAGTATCAGTGCATCAGTATACTCTAAAACGGGAAAAAAGAAAACTTGAACGATTTGCAAATCATGGTTCGACCTTTTATTGGATCCATTAGGAATGAACAAAGTTTTATAACGTTCGATTACAGAAGGATGTCTTAACTGTTACATTCGTACGATTTTAAAGTATCAACGCAAGACCTCTCCTCTTAAGCTATCAGAAACCCTTCAGCGATTTCATGAAAAGGATAGCAGGTGCTACTAACGTAGAATTTAGCTACATAGAACGAATGATTTTTACCTATTTGTTCAAGAAAGGATACCAAGGAAGTCAACAGATTTGTTAGAATATTCTGAGACTTCTAATGCGTGCACCCCCTGCCACACTCCGGAAGATCGCATTCAAGCTCTACGGTTGGCATCTTAATGTGTGACTGGCATCTTAATGTGTGACTGGTATCCTAATGTATCTACTGCTTCTACGGTCGGTATCTTATTATGTGACGAAAGAAGAAAGATCATACAGAGCCAATTATTCAGATCTAACTTTCAGATTTATCATAGCAATTGTACACATAGTACTTTTGCAAATCAAATAAGTCCTGGTGATGTACGAAACATAAAGTATTAAGAGTGTATCGTTTACATTTCTCAACAAGATATTGAGTTTTTCATGGATGTGATATTTTAGCACTTCGAAGTTTTTCATACTTGTTTTATTTTGTATTGTATTCAATATCAAGGTCACACTATGGCAACAGAGATATCGACTCACTCTTGAAAGTTTCTCTAGACGTAACCTGAAAAGAAGCGATAGAAATCGTTGAAGTTAAATTAACACTTATTGAAAAAAAATCATTACCTAATATATGAATCACGAAATATATTGTCTTCAGTTATTACTCGAATTAAATATATAACATGAATTTTGCCTTTTTTCTTACATAATACAAGTTTTATTTGTATTAAAGTCAAGCATATTATGTTTTCGTATTTAGAGGAGGGGAGATGTCGAAAAAAATGTTAAACGAAGGAGAAAGTCGCTAAATCTAGCACCAGTATCGCCAAATGGGCTACTTTGGATGGAACGATATATTGAGATTTATTGAGAGTAGGCCTTTCAAGATAAGTTTTATTGGTCTTTCTCTTAGATAAATTGGCCAGCATCGGAGACAGCAATACTGCCCGAAATGCAAGATTAGCCAACTCTGAGAGAAATGATGCCGTAAACGTAGTTAAGCTTGGCGATAAATCATCGAAAGTTTTTGGCCTTCGTCTCGCAAGGAATGCCGCTGTCCCAGAGTTGGCAAACGAAGTTCCTATCCTTGCTCCAGAAATTCTTCTCTCTTTTTATTGGAGAAAATCAGTCACTTAGAAACATTACCTGGCCACTCTTCATGTCTCTTCTATTGATATGGGACTAACCTTGTCTTCCCGATTAGGATCCTTTCTAGAAAAGTTTGACTGCTCTTTGAAAAACCCTGTGTTACCCAAATGAATGCTTTTATAACATACAACTTTTTTTACAGAAATCTTACAAAATAACTACGTACATTATCTATAGTAATATTACGGTAATCTACAAAAATTCGCCGGATTCGGAGTCATAGAAGTTAAAATTTTTAGCGAATAATCTAGCCACCTAATTCCTCATCTAAAATCAAGCATCTGAGCCATGCGTTTTTCATTGATTACTTGTCCTCTACGTTTTGGGAAAAGGATAAATGTATGCACATGTCATCATCGAATTCAAGGAATCTAATAATGAATAATAATAGAAGTTTGTCGTTTTGGGTTTCGTGATTGGAAAATGTAATTTCATTAATGACCTGAGTATTAACACATGGAAAATTGCCATCCGACGTCACCGTTGATAGCCTAGGAATCTGTTCCCCAGTTTGTGCAGTTAGAACGGCGAGGTAAAGAATCTCCATTTCAAAAATTGTATATGCCTTCCCAGTGAAGGCACCTGTAAGTCCGAGGATAAACTAAAACTATTTGACATATCAGGAACTCAAATCCGAACTTCTGTTCCTTCTTCTGTGGTTTTAACTACGTTGTGTGAGATCTATAGTTAGAGCAGCCGCCCAAACAGTGGCACGCTGGTTCGAGTCAAAGCCACGTTGATTTTTTCACCTTGAGTTTTCAGGTCTTCGGGATTATTAGGCCTTCAGACACGCCAAAACGTACAGTCAAACATAATTTACAGTACAGGAATAACAAGTGTGAAAAATAGCGACATGACTGAGATCAGTCCCGGTCATGTCGCCTTTTTTCACACTTATTATTTCTGTGGGATTAGTTGCATGACTTAATCGTGCAAAGAAATTCACCTTTCCTTAAATCCTTGTAATTTACATTACCCTTAAGTTTTACAGGAGACAAATTTCGAGGAAGTGTTGGTTGGATTGTCAAAAATTCGTGATTGCAAGAGGCAATTAGTGTATCATTGAATAAAAAGAATATTTTATGTATTTTCAGGTTTATGATCATACTAATCTCACGTTGATATTATTTCTTATTTCTCAAGGTTCACAGGTTAGGAAAACGGAATTTAGGAATTTAAATGACTGAAGAGAAGACCTTGCACTTTTATCACTGTAGTTTTTAATGAAAAAATGCGGCCATATTTTAACAAAAATAGTTGTATAAAAAGTATACGGTCTAATTTTCATTTCACGTGATGGATTTTCACAAGACATCGACCGTTTCCGAGAAATTTAGGGAATTTCTTGTGCAGGTCACACTTAGTAGTGTCACTGGTATAAGCTACGTTCCATATAATTCCCATCATGAATTATTTAAAAAAAGTTTATTATTAATGACTATTCCTTTATTTTACTATCGATCGTTTCTCTTATGCCTCGTTAGTGAGGGAAAGGATAGGGTTGTTATCTTTGGACATGGAGGTGTGCGCCTTGAAACCCAAGGATAAAGAGACGTTAATGACACAGCATCACCTGTCACCTCGCTATTTTACACATCTGTTGATCCCTGGGCCTCATTAGCAGTTTCGCATATTAATTATCTGCTATTTTATTCATTTTAGCTGTTTTATCCTGCGTGCAAATGTAAAATTATGGAATATTTGTGGAATGTTTCAGGAATTTAATATTTTCTATAGACGTATCTTCCTCCGAGTCGAAATACGGCGTAAACTTTCTTTTATGGCTCCGGGCCGATGTGGGCTGTTTCCGTTCCATCCCAATGCAATAATTCAGTGGTATTCAGAAACTAAAGTCTTGTGTGGAGGTGTAAATGTCAGCTCCCTTGTTTGTGGCAATAAACCGCAATTGTAAATTTTTCGGTCGTGCCCTTTGAGGAAGAGGACGACGTTCAAAATCATCAGGGACAAAAAAAAAAGTTTAAGGGAAGTTTTGCCGCTTCTAATGTATTCCAATTTCTTTATTCAAGACGCTCGCGAGTGAATGACAATCAATACTAAATTTTCTCACCTCTGCAAAGGTTCATGAATGAAACACGATTTTCTGTTCCAAGCAATTTGCCTCGTTTATTAAAAGCAGTGCTTCATGTTTTCCTAGCCTTAAGAATTTTTCGCTTTTGATAAATCCATTAATTAGAGTTTAAAAAAGGAAGCTTCAGCAAGCCGTAGTTTGTAAGCAACCCAAACTGATAGTAAACTCCAGCCGTCAGCGGGGGTTAGGAGAATATGGTTATGTAGCTACCGAAATACGTATTGGGAATAATACCTCAGGTTAGTGTGACCATGGAGAATCCTAACCTCCGCTGCTTAGAATTTTCTAACGATTTGTTTGCTATCAAACTATGGCTTTTTGGAGCTCCTTTTCAAAACTCTACATTTATATTTACATTAGCCCCTTCGATCCGTCATATGGAGTACATCAGAAGGTATGATTACACAGTTCTCCGTACAATTGGCTGCCTGATTTGTCAGCCTAATTTCATCTGGAATATGAGGCCAGTAATCGGAGTCCGTTCTCGCTATAATCTGGCGAAATCTCTTCAACGTCTGGTCGCGCTCGCTGATTAAGGGAATCTTGATATCGCGTATTTTTAAGAAAAACGATAAACTATACCGCTGAAAAGCGATGTAAAGTACGTATAACCTGCGATTTATGCTCATTATAAATTTGGAAAATTAAAGATAACTGGGATTTCTCAGATATTTTGGCTACTGGACTGAGTATTTTAAGGTAAGAAAGGAATGTCTACAAACAAAATAACTTTTTATCCCAGTTATTTCAAATCGTAGTAGTGGTGTTGAAAGTACTTCGACTGCCTAGGTAATATCCATCCGCACTGGGAATCGAACGCGGTACCGATTTCACCGAAGTCGAACTCGTTGCCCACTTGGCTATTCGAGGGCCCGGCTTCAAATCCTTTACCCTAAAGAGTTATGTGTGTTTTTATATCACCATGGATTACTATGTATGAATTAAACGATCGAACGAGGTTACGACATGAACAGCGGTTATATACATAGTTGCGTATTGACCACATCCTCACTTTAAGCCCTCTTGCATCTCGCCAAGGAGCAGCTTCACTCCCTTTGCTCTCCGTCTAAACAGATCCTACGATTAACAGTGGTCGGGAAACCCGAGGATCGATTCCGCGGGACTACACCCGCATACATGCAGACGTGAGGGAACAATTTCCAACAGGCTTCTGCGAACCACTTTAATGGAATCCCAAATTTCGGAGGAGAAGCTTCCCTCGGACCGCTTCGGCCCACGAGCTCCGACCGGATGAAGTCACCGACAGCGTGGCGCTTCCTAATTTTGGCGACGCAGCGAATTTAAATGCTCCTCCTCAAACAATTTGCTCGATTGGCGAAAACGGAGTCGATATTCAAAGGAAGAGACCGCAATGGCGATCGTTACGCCGTCCGAATTGAGCCGCGTCAGCTTTACGTCTCCGTCGCGATCCGGCTAATTGAGTCCGCCTCACTTTCGGAAACCACTCGCCTCCGGAGATGCTAAGTTTGCCGCTTGAAGTTGCGGACCATAAAAGAATCCGTCGATGTCCTCTGCTACTTGCCCGATTCTCTTCCGGGAGTAAACTGGTTAAAATTTTCATGTCGTAAATTTCCGATTATGTTACTCATCTTGTGTTCTGAAATGAACATTTAGAGTGCTATATAGTTGCGCGAGAAGCTTGAGGTGGTTAGGCAAGGAAGGGTAACGCTTGGCGTGATTTTTTTACTTTAGAACAAGCGTATTTTCTTGCTTAGGTAACAAATTTTATTAAATCGAAAATTTCTTCCTCTCTGACCTCTTATCATGTACGGCCAGATCGCACTGACTACATCCAGAATACTATGATTTGTTTTTCGACACGGTTAATTAAGTAAAGTCGTAGCGCAACATTCCTTTGAGGGATATGGCCTATCCAGGCGATATTTACAATGAGTGACACGTGGATAGCGCATTGACTCCCATTCCGCCGTATTTGGCTTTTCGGAACCGCATCTTACTTGTTCAGAGAGCAACTCATGTTCGTCACAGTGCTGGATGTCAGTAAATGTCGTCCTCATCCAGGAATCTCACCCGTGACCTATTTCACCGAAAGCGAGCGTGCTACCCATATCGCTGTCCGGGAGCCTTGTTTTTCGATATAACATAGAGAAAAATGTTTTGGGAACCATTATCCCATTTTGTTTTCGGTTTTTATATGAGAGTTACTAAAGTATGATTGATGCTAAACTATAGAATTCGCTTTGGTGACTCCAAATGGTATACTACTAAATTGTTATTCATAGCGAAAAGATATTGCAATCGTTGAGATGAGGATTGATCCCACTGAAAAGATTCAGGGTCAGGAAGGATGGCAACGGCAAACAACCCTAACAAAACGGAAAGTGAGTTAATTAAAACCATTTTGAAATAAAAAAATCACATTTTCTTTGTAGTAGCAGTGATACGCATATTTTTGGAAGTATTGCTTTTGTATTTTATGTGCCGTATTTCCCGGCCGATTACATGCACTTTTTTCCCTCGAAAATGTTATCTAAAATTGGCCGCATCTTCTTATGAGCCGGGAACTACACTAACTAAACATATTCGTACAGATTATTACGCAGCATTACTTTTATGAACGAGAAAGCTTTTTAAAAACATTTTCTTTTACGTTAATGCGGTGAAATTTTATAAGCCTCTGCAATACCAAGTAGTTCATTTATTTGTCTCCGAAACTATTCAGCAGCGATTATATTCGACTTTTGTGGTAATAGATTCAGCAAATGTAATAACGCTTCTCTCATAGTGGTTAGTACTGCTGAAATGTCATACTTCTATAGGTATACATTACGTACCGATAAATCGAATTATTTCAACGCAAATTGTTTTGTGGGAAGAATTCGACTGACAGTCATTAAGATGAGCTAGAATTGAAGTCGGGAAGAGCCTATCAGCGCCGTAAAAAAAGTGTGCCCCCCAACTACGCTCCATAACCATGCCCGAATCATTGGAGCGTGATATTAATATAGCTAGAAGATGAATAGGTAGATAACTGCAGATCATAGGAAAGGTACAATCAGTTTGCTATGAAGTATGACAATGTTCATACCGGCATTCAATTATAATTTAAAGAGACCTCTCCGTTGAAAATGTTTACATAGAGAATTCCTGAGGGAAAGATAGAATCCGCGCTATAGTTTCAACCTTATAAAATCTACAGCTTCAAAATCAATGCACCGCATTCGAAAGGGTAAGCAATTGAGAATGTTCTGGAGACGTCTTCGAGGAGGGGTAAGAATTGGGTAAGAAGGAATGCGGTTGATTAGCTGGAACGCATTTGGAATTCGAAGGAATTCTCTCCGTTTCATTCTTCGTAACAGACAAAGGCGATTCCACTTCATTAAGTTTTCATCATCGATGAGCATTCTTATTATTTCGTTTCCACAGGAATCTTTCCTCCATTTGAGTTGCGGAATGATTATTCGGAATCTAGACCCAGTCCCTTATGAATGTGGGTTAGACTAAATCAGCTGAAAGAAAATACGTTTCTGAGAAGTTTGGAATCAATTTAATGGTCTTCTCCGTAATTACGTGCTTACCAATGAACTATATAATGTAATGGAATACATTAGTTAAAGACAGAGAAGGGTAGTTACGAATTTGTAAAAATAGAACGATGATATAGGATTATATGGAAAATATACAAATATATTCAAATTTATCTGTATATATAAAGCAGAAATTCTGAGGGTTTGTTTGTTTGTCTGCGATTGGAGTCCCCACCGTTTGCCCGATTTGCGTCAAACTTTGCATGCGTGTTCTCTGAGATCCGGAATGAAGTACTGTCACTTTTGTATTTGATAGCTTTGCTAGGTTTAAACCAAGATCGTTCAGATAGATCTCCATAAGAAATACACGTTAAGTTCGATTTTATCGGTTGCAGACTTTATTTATTTTGCAAAATAAAATTAGAAGGAATAGTCGTATAAAATCAAAATAAGTACCAAAAGACGGGAAATTAAATAAAGATTCTTATTATTATCGTGGAATATCGCTTTCGATTCGAAGTTCCGAGAATCTAGATAAAATATACGAATATTTTGTGAAATTTTGAGGTTGTAAACAACCCGTCCCCCTGACGACCAATGCGATTGTTGATTCATACATTTTCCCTTCAGAATCCATGTGTATTTAGGCCCATTTAGAAGCAATTGACGATATGAAGAGGAGGGAATAATTCAGAGATTTGACTATTACAGTCACGAACAATTTGTAGTGATGAATCGCAAGGGCAACAAACATACGATACGTAGCATCGTAATGAATAAATGGAGATGGAAGAGTAACTTTTTGTCTATCAATTCGGGCTCTTGACATATTTTACGATTAATTTTACGATTACAACCAGAAGTTGAAAAACTTACAAACTTGCATATTAACTAGAGACAAGTTTCATACGAACGAAATTCCATAAAGATTTACATTCTTATCCTTCACTATATATTTCGCTTTCGAACTTTGATTAGAAATTTTTGTTTTTGATAACCTGTTCCATTGGACTAAACAAAGATGCGAGATGTTATTTTCTCTTATGCACAAATAGGTATATTATATTTAATCCGACTCCCATTCTTCCCGCTAAAAATCAACGGGCACTTCAGCTAGTATGTATATAAGATTGAATAAGGACGATTGACAATAAATGAATTTTATAGATAAAAGAACAATATTTTACGAAAACACCTCTGGATCGTAGCAAGTATTTTCTCTGCTCTATATAGGCACTACTGTGAATTACACAGCGCATGCAAACCTCCTGCAATAAGCCGAAAGGTGGCTAGCAGGTTAAACCTGATCATATAATTATTGTAAGGAGATCTACGTCAGAATCAACAGTTTTAACTGAATGAAAGCTTAGCTTTCACGTAGAATACAAATAAAAAATCTAACGTATCTCCCTCTTTTTTTTCACACTATCCCACAACTTTCGCAGGTTTTTCACACCTCTCATCTATTTGTGGATGTTTTCCTGCAGTGCAAACATTTCTTTTGTTAGAAAATATCATCGGATATATTTAATTAATTATAGATTTTTCCTCCACAAAACCATTACTTCTTTCCTTCTTTTATTTCTGTTTCCACCTAACTTGTTTAACGCTCTATACATTCTAGTTTAAAATCTTGTATGATGTCATGTATTCTTATTTTGTACCAAATTCTGAAAAGTTTTAAATGGGTCTATATTCCCAATTTTGCCCAATAAAGATGTTTCTATTGTATTGCAATCTAATCTTGTGTGATTCCTTTCTGACGTGACTCGCACAATTCCCTCCAATGCTGCCCTCAGAGCATTTTCTTGCCTCAAAGAGTGTCCGATCAATTTCCCTCGTCTTTTCACGAATGTTTTCCTCAGGGAGAGAACGGTTGTCTTCACAGCAATAAAAACTCCTACAAGAAAGACCCACCGCACCTTGTGAACCTCTGTTTGAGTTCCCATATCCACAGCCTTCGACAAGCACGATCTACCCTTCTGTTTCTCTCTTAATGACGATCCTGCCTTTTCTCGCAGGTCTCCCTTTCGGGCATCGCTGCAACTAAAAACAAGGTACCAAACATTCAGGCGTTCAACAAAAAATGCGTACTTTCTTATAACGATTTCAGAGATCGATTAGTTGTTGTTGGTAACAGCCGGTAACGTAGTCTCGCATAGCTTCGCCGGAAGGAAATAAGGATGTCTTTCATTTTACTGCTTTTTTACTTGAATGAGTTTCACCTCATAGTTCGTTCAACCTCGTTGATGTAATGTAATGTGTAATGTACGTGTAATGACCTCGCTTTACTGCTTTTTTACTTGAATGATTTTCTCCTCATAGTTCGTTTGACCTCGTTGATGTAACAGTACAAGTATTGCAGAGTAATTGTGAAGTCTCTCTTTTCTCTAAACTCTTAACTTTTTAGTCATAAGCACCTTTCTCATTCTTTCTCTCTCGATATCAATCCAATTATTCCTAAGATCAGTTAGTATGTTTGTCCATCGCCGCCTATCCAAGACGACATATCACACCCATTGCTGTTTAAACAATCGCGGAACCTTCCGTATTTTTTCTCTTTTAATCCTTGCGGTTCTAATCCATATAATTGCCATAAGTAAAGCAATTATTCTTTGATGCCAATATTTCAAACAATCAAAATCACAAGGAATGATACATCGTCATCTTCCCAGATATTTCTGATTACTGGTGACCCAAATCTTATATACGCACTGTTTATTAAGTTGCTCTTAGTTGGTTTCTAGAACATTCTGCTGAAAGTAAACGAAACTATTCTCAGGTATGAGTTATAAAATGCTTACCTCGATCTTAAGTGCTTCATCATTTTACTCTGCATTGTGAATTGAGAGTAATTTTTGGAGCCGTAAACCTTTCGGCATTTACCTTGCAAATACAGCCGAGCTAATACAATAATTTCAGAAGCGTCCTTTAACGATACTGCTTTACATAGATGCGAAAGCGCTAAAATCAACGGTAATTTTAACGTAATATACGTTGAAAGAAATGTTAAATGTTCGAACGTATTGAATCCTTGTCAAGCAGTCAACAAGTCAGCGTTTAACCCTATAACTTAGGTTCCATAACCCTATAGGTTCCATTTCTTCCATTTTTTCCAAATCCGTTTTCGTCGCTTTTAGCAGTGTAGGAAAAGGCTAATTGGTGAGTGGAAATTAAGGAATTAATGCTGCGAGGACAGCAACTAAAAATTGTTACAGCAACCATACCGTTATATTGCTTTTAAGACTATTCCGGTTTAATCATCTTTTCCAGAGTCGACGAAGCATACATTTTGAAGTTGAACTCGAATTTGATGTCATAACAGTAAATGTTAACATAGTACACCTAGGATTTGGCCCACGTACACTGTTATGATTGATAATGACGATCCTGTGGGACGTGTTCTGATTTCTCTTGGCTATTTATCGGGGACAAAACATGCACAAGCTACACCTATACATTTCTACTGTAATTTTAACGTAATATACGTTACTAACACATGCATCTACGTCTACGTAAATATCCTGCAAGCTGCCTTTCGGCGTGTGGCAGGCGGTGTAAACATCAAGCGTTGGAATGACCTCCTTAGCTTAGCATCCTCCGCAGAAAGAATGAGTCCTTAAAACTTATCCTCGCTTCTATTTCTCTTATTTACGCTCATTCTAAGATCGGTCGGCGTTACAGGAGGGAGTCGCATAATACAGTCGCATTTACTGTCCTTTTTAACTTATATTTCATTTAAAATAACCTTAAACGTATCGATGATAAACGCAATAACATAACACTCGTAAGGTCGGCATTAAACCCCTTATATGGTCAAAATAACTGTATTTTTGCGTAATAAACATAACAAATGACGTTAAAATTTAAACGTTTTTATTCCTTGTCAACCAATTTAACGCTTTACTGAACTGATTCGTCGGAATTTCTCGGCGTAATCGATCGCCCCAGTCGGAGAAACTTACGCCCAACTCCTGATCCTATTCTATTCCGAATCTGATCCCCCCAATTGCATCCCTTTTCGCCCATCCCCCGTCTTCAATATGAACTTCCCACAATTCCTTATTCTCCCTCCCCAATGCACATCCCGCGACCCTTTTCTTCCCCTCGCGCAAATCCGATTTACCAAACCTTCCTAACGACTTTCCCCACCCCTTGTTTTCTTCAGGGCCCCCTCTCAATATCTATTATCTCCACTCCCTTTGCTCCGCCCCTCCACAGTTGTAGAGAGAGCTGGTTTTATAGCTGCGACATGCTGCCCTTTGCATTCAGCTCCGAGCGTATTTAAACTTCGGATAGAATGACATCGGCGATGTTCGTATAGAAAGAGAAGTAATTCGGGTCGTTGCCCGTAAACAGCGTCGCTCTCGGAGAAGTTAATTACGAGGAAAGAGATCGGATGTTTAAAATTATAGTAAAGGCATCTCGCGTCGAGTGCCGGAAACCTTGCAATGGCTGCTATCTCAAGTGTGGAACTTCAGATTGCGTTCCAAATCCAAGGGATCTGGGAGAAGGCGTACGTAAGAGTTAGCGTGGGGGAAACAAAAATTGGTTAACGGATTTTGGTTTGGATCTGTTCTTGTCATCACTTAGGCATCTTATTCTCTCGGCACACGGTATGTTTGTCCAGAACGTAAAATATTAGGTAAATAAGTATATATTACTAGAATCTACTGATTTTGCCTCGACTTTGTGGTAATTCTCTATTATAAAGAATAAGAAAAACAACACTTCTTTCGTTACCACAATAATTTTTATTATACAACCATGGTTTCGACCCTTCACGTCATCATCAGGTGACAAGACAATTTCAGCACAGTATATAAATTAAGAGGGAGGAGGGAGGGAAGGGGGTGTGAGAGTAGGGGTTTTAATGGGAAGGGTGGGTTGGGGAGGGGGTGGATATAGAATTTTCATTGCTGCGGAGAAGATGAGGTAAAGGTAAGGCTGTCGTTAATGGTGAGGGTGTCAGGGCAGGTGAGGGACTTCAAAATTTCTAACTGTTCTAGGGAATTAAGCGAATACCTCTTCTTTTCTAAAGTGTAGATACTTCATATTTGATTTGCTCTTATGGCCGTTTTCTAGTACTTATTACCACTAGAATATTACAAAAGTTGTTTTTCAGCAAATTTTCCTTTTATAGCTACTGTTGAACAACATTTCACTACTACTCCATAGCCTATCCTATACAGTAACCACCATCGTACATATATTTACTTATCGAATGTCAGTAACTCCATTAAGAAATGCATTGGAGTAATTTTATACTAATTAATTTCACGCACTTCCCGATTAGATAGAAATATGAAATTTAAGAATGAACTATGAAAAATGAACCACTTAACAACCAAATTTTTATACGGAAAGTATTCTTGGTTCTATTCCAGATGACTCGAAACTCTCCCGTAAGAAATGCACGTAAGTTTCATCATGCAGCCTTTTTTTCTTTTGCGAAATTAAATTGTAAATGAAGGCTCTACATAATCGAGGCAAGTACTAAAAGAAGGGAAATGGAATAAAAATTCTTTTTTTGGTCGTAGAATATAAATTTAGATTCAAAATCACGTGAGTTCGATCAAGAAAGCGAAAGTTTTGTAGAATTTAGTGGTTATAAACAACCCGTCCCCTTGACGATTAGGCAACAATGTAAACAAACGCAAAATTGGTTTATCAACAATGTTAACAATGCAAAAATTAGTAGAGTGCGAGAACCGAAAAAGTTGGAAACCCATGATCTGGAGTATGTGTGCAGGGGTATATGATCCTGCCACTTAGCGTCGTATTTGCTGATTAGAAAATTTATGGCAGAAAGATCGTGAGTTTTGCTAATAATTCCAGCGATGAATTGGTAACATCACGGAAATGCATGTTGACATCGAATGGGAGTCGCTAAAAGAAGGGAGATAAAAATCAGAGCAACTTTCCTCAATAAATTCCGAGATGATATAATCTCGGAAGGCATAATCCTGCCTAGGTTGATCAGATGCTGGGAAATATTCAGATGAGTATATTTTATGGCTAGGGGCTTTAAAAAGTTATGTATTCCGCGAAGTAATTGCGATTGTAGCAGACTAAGAAAACAGGCTTAACGATGCGTGTAATCCATACCACAATGGCGGCAATCATGCTCGTGTTGAACTTTAGATGTGCGTGTTTTGAAGCTCTTTTCTAGATAAAGAGATTCCACGCCTTAAATACATATTAAACAGTCGATGGAACCAATGCCATCAATATTTCAATTGAGTTTTCTCAGTGAGATATATTTAAAGTTAATTTTCACTCATTTGGTCATAGCTATATCAAATTTATATCATTGAAATAAACAAATAATAGTGTTAATAGAATATTTAATTGTATTAAACCATTGGCCTAACGCATTTCATGGGAACGTTGGAGACTGCTTTTTTATGCGTTAAGATTTGTAGATGAGAATATAAAGAGATTAGTATGCGATCAATTGGAATCTCAATATTCTGACAAAAGATCAGGGAATCGAAGAGGAATGTTATTCTTTTCGGTTTCTGCTCCGGTTCGACGAAAAAATAAATAAATATTGTTTCAGTTCCGGTTTTGCTTGTTTTCACTCAAGCGGAAATCTTATTTCGGTTTCCGGTTTGATGCCTATGATAAGCTGCGGAAAACTAAAAAAAAATCCTGAACTGCTCTAAAGAGGGATAATTGAATATAAATTACATTTCAAATTGAAATTGAAGCCTTTTTCTTTTTAAATGGAGGTCTCAAGATGGTTGCGTACTCCAATTTCGGAACGATGAAATTGGTTACAGTGAGACTTTTAAAGTGCATTAATTTCGTAACTTTGAAACTCGGGAACTGAAATTACGAAAAGTAAGCCTTGTATGGCATTGGGTAGGATCCGATTTTGATCCTGGGAAGTTGAAGTAATTCCAAAAAAAAGTGAGCATCGGAAAATTAAAGCATTTGGAATTTGAAGCGAATGGAAATCGGGTCATAAGATTGCGAATTTTATGCCATTGGAGCCATCGGAATCGATTCAGTTGAGGAAGGGAATAAACGGAACGGTCATGATTTTCTACTTTATGAACGCGGAGCGGTATGTTTTCAGAGCTCCGGCAGCAACGTTTTTGGCGCGAGTCCTGGTCGATAGCCTTAATTGTCAAAAATTGTGCGATCAATTGCTGTAATCGACAATCCATAATCCAATGGAAAAAGTGGTATCTTCCTCCATTAGTAAAATATTAAAATTCGGCTTATTTTTTACCAATTTTCCAGATATTTTTTTCTTTTTGGTTCGATGAAGGTATTGAATGGAAGAATTTGGGTCATTCCATAGATTGATATTCTATTTAATCGTAACTTTTATCATATCCGCGTTCCTGACCATCAACGCACATTTTGGGCTCCAATGTGGTCGCACTGCGTAGAGCATAGAGAATCAAACTTGAAATAACTTTGTAATATCCAAAAAGGATCAACATTTACACGGTGAATGTAATTGCGTTAAAACAAACTTTTAATCATTCTTATAGTTTTGGTTGCTACAGCAATGTAAAGTGGAATAAACAAATCCGATTTTTTATTTTCCGATCCGATCCGATTCCGAAACAAATCCGATTTATTAAATCGAAAAAAGATTCTTATGTTGGTCGTCGAATATTCTTTTCTGTTCACGATTGCGAGAAATTTGATCAAATAAACGAAACCATTGTAAAATTTTGAGGTTGCAAACAAATCGTCCTCTTGACGGCTAATTCCAATGTTGAATCGGAGCTCATGTATTCTCAAACTTTCCCCGTTGAGAATCAACGTGCACTTCAGCTGGTATATGAAAGGGTAAAAGACTTGCGTACCAAAGCTGTGTCAGCCTATAGCGCACGATGCTCGCACTGACTATGTGATAATGTCGACTTGCTTGTACCAACGAAAAATATTTTTGACTGGCAAATTTCGCTTGGGAGCGTAAACTTTGTAATTGGAAAACAAATATCAAGGCTTGTACCGTCAGAATGTTGTTCTAAACTATTTCGCCTCTCTATTTCGGTATGTGTGCCATTGATTCGCCAGCACACCTTAAGAAACTTTCGAGGTTTTATCTGCTCACTAAATACTTAACATTCAACACAAATAATGATCAGTATAAAATAATTTACGTGATCTCATTAACCATCTCAGTGTTAAGGTTTCATCTAGACAGAGCAACTCTTTCATCTCATTTTGAGGACATTCTCAGCCGGACGAATCGCAAGGACACACCGAATTTTTGAAATTAGGCAATTTTTGGGCCGAGAAAGACTCGTTATCGTCGCGTTTTAGTTGTTAAATAATCCGATATCTCGAAGCAACCTCGTTATTTCACTTAGTTATCGCGTAAATCTTGCTAATGCGGACAGAGTCCTCCTCTTTCACTTTCGCATTTATCTTCCCAATTCCCCATCTCACAAGCCATCCCCAAATCCCTTTTTCCACCGTCATTTTGTTTCTCATTATTCCCGTATCTTCTCCGCTTCCGTCTCTCTTGTTTCTCTCCCCTCTTCCTCATTCCATCAATCTTCCCCCCTCCCGCTCCCAGATGGCGTCCTAATCTGGCCCAAAAAAACCGCTGCACCTCGCGTATCCGAAGTGGAAGCGAGAACGTGGAGTTAAATGCGGGGCGCGGCGATTCAGATGGAACTAGGTCGACAAGGAAGATTTCATTTTAACGAAAAAGACACTTTAGAGACGCTTATTCATTGACGGGCTTTTTCCGCATCTTCGCAAACTGCGGTGTCACCGTCCACTCTCTTTCACGTGCACATAAGGACTCGCTTCGGTGCGCTCTTGAACCGGGTTTTTGCTTTCCTCGACGCTTTCGTGAACTCCGAAAAGAATGCTTTTTTCCCAAACTGGATTAGCGATAAATTTGTGGTGAGTTTGTGAGATAAAGTTCATGTCGTAGCTAGGAGAAGTTTGCGGAGCCCAAACGCAATTTTCAATTAGTTATTTGTGCATTATCTTTTCCCGCGGTTGACCGACGTACACGTTATCGACATCGCGTTCGGAGGACGTTTGACCGACAGCTTTTTTCGTGGTGGTAATTTTTGCTAAAAGTTTTGGCAGATTCTTGTTTGGCGTACACTGTATTACTCCAAGAACAACTTACCAAAGGTGTCATTTCAACTTTTCAAGAGCTTTAGGCCGAATTTCTTTAATTACAATGTTTTTATGTCATAACAATTAACTTATATTATTTTAACCTACAGAATTATTTATGTAGGATTTTCAGGATATATTTTAGGATAACATCTTCCCTCTTATGTTCATACTATAACATAGTAGTTATATCGATATGTTATATCGGAATACGTGAGAATGTTTTTTCTGTGCCAGAAGATTTGAGTACGCTTACGAAACCGGTAGAGAATTAGAGTCCCTGTGGAAAAGTATGAAGTTTCTTTTTTTCTACGACGTTGTAGTACGTAGTTCGCTCACATTTGTTGTCCCTTCCCATACAGTATAAAGTGCGCTTATACACATATAGTGAAGAATGCTGTTTTAAATCCGCCACTTATCGAAGCTTTTGTGTGAATCTTCTGCGCGAATTCTCGCTGCTTCTTTTATCCTTTGGTGAACAGGGGAGAATTATTTCTGTTCCTACCACATATTGCAGAACAGAATATTTATCATTCACTGCTTAGAGATAAACAAAATGTATCTTTAATTCTGTATTTCCTTTGAGTTGTTCATGGATGTGAAATTCACCGAGATATAAATGACACTGAATAAAAGTATTCACCCTCGAAACTCCTTATTGAAGATCACTAATTGTGTCGAGATAAGGAGATTGGATACTAGGGCGACGAGAACGTTGAAAACACAATTATTGTAGAAAACTTGTAAAAACAAAAGGAACGACTGATAAGCCATAACACCGTATTAGAGACGATTTTAGTGTCGTCTGATACTTATAGGACGTTTAGCTCTGATGATGATATTTTAGATACTGGAATACGTATAGAACGTACCCTTAAGTAATTATTTCATAACCATTATTTCGATTCATAGGAAATGTGGAACCTGTAGTCGTTCTTCCTGCGTTGTCAGATTGTCGACAGGCGTTTAAGTTCAATTATGAATCGTGTAATTCATTGATTCGATGTTCTGCATTTAATCTGATATTTTCTTATCATTGAAGCAATTCACGGTGAAAACCGTTACTTGGTGGAATTTCGACATGACGAGAATATTTTAAATAAAACAGTTTTAAAGAACAGAAATATTTATAAATTTTACTATCACTCAACGCATATGTAGTATTATTAATTTTAAAAGTGCTTCGACAACTAAGGTCACTTTGCCCCCGCCGGGAATCAAACCCAGAACCGCTTTCACCGAAGTTGAATGAGTAACCCTCAAAAGGGAATGGCCCGAAAGTATATATTTTGGCCGTTCCATCGGCGATTTTCGGTTAGTAACAGCCATCTTCAGGCTTAAAGGGTTACATTGTGGATTGATGAAAGTTAAAAATCTTTTAGTTATTTTAAAACTGTTTAATTCAGCAATTCCTCGTCATTCATGATATCTAGGGCAACTATTTCACTCCTCACCTTGCCTTTTAAGCCTCATTCCCTCTGAAGGCCTTTTGGTACCTAATGGAGTCGGGGATGCAACTTACCCTCACTTACCGATGAATGTTGAATAGAGGTACAGAAGTGCATCCAACCTCAGAACAAAATTTTGACAATACCAACGCTTTAATTGTGAGAAGATCTTACACATCTTGAGTGATATTTTTATTTTACAAAGAAAACGCACCTTAACTGGGTATTTCTACTCGTTGGAATAAATACACTTTTCCGTTTAATGTGAAATTCCATTAAAGTAAAGCCTTAAGTGATTAAGATTATAGATCCCTCGCAGTGCCGCTTATATGTTAAATCTTTTCGGGCCTCTTTGTAAAAGAAATATCTTCAGACAGAGTAGAAAATGGAATCGTCGAAGAGTGTCCCCTTATTTCTCTCAGAATCGCCACGGGGAAGCTTCTCTGTGGGCTAAGGTACGGCGTGACTCGCTAGACCGTGCAGCCTTTTCTAAGAGACTCGGATGCGCTCCAATTCGAAGTAACGAAACAAAATTTGAGGCAAAATATGATATCGATCCTCGGTTGGTAGAGTGGTTAGCCTCTTTGCATCGCCGTGGTCGCTGCCTTGAATCTCGCTCAATACTCTGAGCTTTTTATGGTTTTTCGCGGGATTTCGTGGGAATAGCGGCGATTTAGCCAATCCCGGCCTTCGTAACAACTTTGCCCTCCCAAAAGCACTGCGGGTCCTGACCATTTTTATCCCTCGAGTGTGATGTTCAATTATTGTTGTGTTTCTCTCCTTCACCATTTGGAATGAGATATGTTCGGAGACCGCGATGACTTCAATCGTTGAAATTATAATGTTATGATTGAGGCCACACGCTCCTGTTTATTTCTTTATGTATTTATTATTCCAATAGAAAGTATTTTTAGGTTAGGAATTGAATATCCGAGTACAATTGTATGTTTTCAGTCAGTATAAAATGTACACTCGGGCGAATTCACCATAAAGCTTTAACTGAAGGCATCTTTGATATGAGGGGCCTCCGTATGACTGTGTTTATGATTTCTTAGCAACGTAATATAATTTTTCTAGTTTTCCGCTGCAAGAACAAATTTTATATTTGTTGATTGAGTCCACACAATTTGTTGATAGAGTGCATTATACTAGGAACGAAGAAAATTCAAACTTTTTTCTTTGTTCCTGATGGAGATTCACCACGAAGTCACGGCCCAAGCAGTTGATTCTATCAATGCATTATATTCTATATTGTTTACATCCCTAAACAGCAGCCTTAATTCTATCCAACTTTCCTTTTAATCTATAACATAAAAACTTGTTTGTTTATTCTTGCCGTAGTTAGTGACTGAGGTTTCTATGGGTTGTTTATTTGTTTATTTTATGAGAAATTCGGATTTTTACTCACATTTCCTAGTGGAGACCTCAATCTGAACCTTGCGCCAAGGGCCTCTGATAGCTTAAATCCGATCCTGCGTAAGAGATACGTTCTGTCAAAGGGTAATTAATTTGAAGGAATCATCCTCAGATATCGAAATTTCTCATTCTCGTTAAAATAGGATTCGCAGGTATAAAATATTGAACCATCAGTGTTAAAGTAATTGAAAAATACTTTTCTTAGGAAGAGGCGACAAATTATCAAAACAGAAAACACATAACATAGTCGATACTCAAAACTCGGGGTTCGACTCCCGAATAAGCCAGACTCTCTTTCTTTAGATTTATAATATCAGGCATGTGTGCCAGTTTTTAAAGATTTCTGGAACTGAGGATCGAAGATAAAGCAATGTTGCCTGGTTTCTCGTAAATGCAGATTTTATTTTTCGGCGGAAGTTGGGGGGAAAAAAGCGTGGGTCGTAGAACGTGAAAGTTTAAGTCACATGCGAATTAAGAGACCGTGTGCAGAGAGTTGGAATGAGAAGCCGGATCTTCTCAAATCGAGAGAAAAATTCGATTTCGATTTTATGGAAAAGTTTTGTTCTTACGATTGATGGAATGAGAAGGATTTGAAGGGAAAATAAGTAAGAGTGTGTGCGTGATGTGAAAGCGAATGAGACAGTGTGCTCAAGTTTATACTGCAGAATATCTTTGATCCCGAGAGGGCTGTGCTGGAATGTGATACTGTGGATGTTATTGGATTTGTTCGAGATGAATCCTATAAAAAAATCTCATTCCGTTACTGAAAAGTTTTATCATCTGAACAGTTTTGTTTTGCTCAATCGAAGTTTAGGAAAGAGAGTGTGTGTGTTGTGATCTGTACGTGCGCAGGAGGTGAGAGTATTTTGAAAAGTCTTCTTATAAAGAAACGAAGAACACCTGGATAGTCAGCGTAAAAGGGTAAATATAGTGGAAATTGTTTTTTGTGCATTTGGCTATCATAGGAATCCTACAGTAGTAGTAGTATAGTGAAAACCGCTTCGAAGTGGAGGCCATTTCGCACCCATGAACTCCAACCAGGGCTAGAACCTTACGCTTTGGTATTTAGTTTAGGATGCAGGTCCGCGTCCCGACATAAAACACAGACACAGCTAAACATGCTGTTCGCGGGCCACGCGTTGTCGCGGCCCGCTGAAGATTTTTGTTACATTATTATTATTTTCAAATTTCAAATATTTGCATTATCCATTGCCTACGGCCTGCGGAGTCTTCCTTGATACTACAGAAGAGAATAAGAAAAAGCATCTTCAGGCGGCGCCTAGACCACCAGCGAAACCGGTCGCATTAAATAAATTGTGGAAGAATTACAAAGATTTTCTTATTCTCTTCTGTGATGGCCTTCCACGAAGTAACTCCTAAACACGTTGATTCTATTGATATTACTGCGGCCCGCTGGGTTATAAGCTTGCAGGTTTAAGGACAAAAAACTAATGGCGCCGTGATTATATGCAACACGCCAATCGCAAATGTATCCTCGGCTGCATAAGATATGAAATCTACAGGGGTCGAACGAGTTAGCGTATTCGTGATAAACCTTCTCTTGTTAACCTTTCAAATACTAATTAAAATAACATGAATACTCGTATTATGCACTACGTCATTAATTAGCTCTACAGAGGTGGAAAATAGAAAATGGAGATTACTCGTATGTTATTTTAGATTGAATCAGAAAATCCTTTATGAAAAAGGGTCCATTCTGCTGAAATCCCTTGGTTAATTTCTTTTTTAAATCTCAGATCGCTGCTTCATTCATAATGATCAAACATCCATCCATATCTCTCCATAGAGCATTCTTCATTTTTCCTCTAAATACATACATATTAACTCAGTCGTCTCTTTTGCCAATAAATTTTACAAGAAATGTTTCATCGAAAACCAATTAAAGCCCCCTCCCTCACGCCGAAAGGCAGCTTGCAGGGTATTTATGTAAATGATAAATGAATATGAATCCTGGTGATACTCATTTTCAGAATATGCTTCCGCTTAACGCATTATCCGGTATCTCGGTTTGCCGAGGAAATTTGTCTCATTGAATAACTGTCTCCAAAGAAGAACTGGAATTCGACTAAGGTTCATCTCGAAAAATGTGCCAAAGCATGGCAAAAAATCAGTCGTTTGCCGTATCTTTGTATCTTTTTCATTCTGCTCAAAGGCCAGTTAGTACCTCACCTACTCTGTCGTTTGATATCTGAAGCCGTAAAGAAGTAATGAGGTATACTAGGTCCGATAGGAGTAATGCGATTTTCCCTTGCTAGAAAACCGGAACAATTTAAATAGAACCTTCAACATAACTGCAGCACATTGACCCAATTAATAATACTATAACACTTTTCATAGCCTTCGTTAAGAAGTGAACAAACTAATATACTTATTCAACATCGCTCAGTCCTCAGCAAATTTCATCTATTTAATATATAAGTGAAATAAGGACAGATATCTGTAACCGAAAGACAGGATTTTATATATCTTCACATGCTAGTAAATTGCCATTAGGTATGCGTTTATTTTTGTGGAATACTTTAAAGTACTTTTTAATCACTAGAGAGAATCCTTGGATCATTTTAATTGCGCATAGTAATAATAATAATTCTAATTTATTTTGTCACAATTACATTGAGATGTACAGAACAAAATATGTATTGAATTAGAGACAAATCAAAATCAAGGGCGTATAAAAAAAGTTGAATACTCACAGTGTCTCTCATATTTTCCTTGGTTAGATCGGAGTATGAAAATATGGTTTGGCTATTTACATTACATGAATTATATTACATAAAAGCGCACGTGTTCAATTCATGCAACTGTTAATGTAGGGAATTATAACGTGGAATTTACAGAAAATATTGACACGGTTAAACTTTTCGAACGACTATATCACTGTTTATTAAAAAATATCACTTTATTTAGCAGAATAGATTACTATAATCATCTACCGGATAGATACTCTCATTTAATGACATTTTTTCAATACTTTCCTGAAACTTTAGCTCATAGTTACCGTACTAATTGGCATATCACTGTACGGTTTTACGCCCACGTAATGTGGATTTCCCCGGAGTTATGTTCTTCATATTCGACCGGTTTCGGCCATGCAGCCATATTCAGGTAGAGCACAGGAAATACTACCTGGCAGAATAAGGTTGTAAATATGCTGTGATTTGCTTTTTTCAAATAAGTTCTTATTTTCTTCTACATGAACTATTACTTCGTACGTATAATAACGGAGGATAGGAAGAACTTTGAGTTCTTGAAAATTGGTTTCCATGAGTTTTTCTATTTAGAAAAATTCATGATGGACACAATTGTTTTGTATTTTAAATATTGTCTACCATTCTGTGGCTGTTTATCGTGATATGATTCCATATTTTAATATGGAGTAAAAATAACCATAATATGAAACTAGTTCATAGCAATAGTATAAAATTGTACTACTCTCAATTTAAAACAACGAATTCCGCATGACTGACGAAGGAGTGCATTTTGCACACCGGGAAGTTAGAGTCGATTCGTAAATGGAGCAGGAAAGTAGGTTGTAGAACACTGGTCTATTGTACTTCTTATGGGAAAGCGATTCTCTTTGCTATCCACCGCTTGCCCTCTTACATTAATATACCCGACATTATGTATGAGTGGGAAGAAATAGGTTATGAGAGATTTCCGCGGAGATTGATTGGTTCTGTGAAGGTAAACAAACATCGGAGCAGTGTGCAAACTTAGCTACGCCCTAAATAGAGCGCGCTTCGCTTGTTTTACAAGTGGAGAATCGCTCTCGCGGGAGACGTTTCCGAATCACGTGATTCGAGACTTGCGATCGAATTTTTCTCGAGATACCGAAATTGGATTCGGACAGCGATTCCCTTGTGGAGGGGCGACGCGGGGAGGGATACGAACGCCTTCTTCTTGGAGAGTGATTGAAAACAGCTTGATTACTTCTGCAGCCGACCAAGTGACATCTATTATTAAAACCTTCCGCTTTACCCTCGGTACCGCAGTGACGTTCTCACTAAGTGAAGGAATCCTAAGCTTCGGAATTCAAAATTTTACCTCAGATTCAGACCTTGCATTTTCAAGTAATTTTCAACTGCATAACGTAACTATAACATTAGTGTTTTGTTTCTTTAAATAATGTAATTTCCTTTGTTGTGAGATAATGCAAATGCTACATAAATATTCTACCATGGTTGGCTTATAGTTTGGGAAAAGAATATAAATATTTCAATGAAGCTTCTTATGTACATACGTTCGAAGACATAAGAAATTCATGCCGCGATCCATGGTAGCTTTTATTTTTAATGTACAGGTAGAAAAACAATAGAAAAATGTGACCATTATGATCCTCCGGTGTTAGTCAGTGGCTCATCCGAAGGTGCCGTTTTGAGTTTTTAAATAATGAATAAAAATAGTCACTAGTACGAGTACTCGTAGTAGTAGTATTAATAAAAGTGCTTCGTTTGCTTCGGTTATTTTGCACGCGGGCCCCCACGGAGAATCGAACCCGGAACCGCTTTCACCGAAGTCGAACGCGTTGCCCACTTGTCTCTTCGGGTGCCCAATAGTCACTATTTATCTTTGATTTTATTTTGTTAATAATTATCATATTTTTAGTTATATTTACTTCAAGATCTTCTATCGGGCAAGACCTGGGTGGGAAATAAATTTTCTAATAAATGTTTTCTCTAAACCCTGAAATATTGTACGCATTTAGGGGTCAACTTCTCTACCAAAGTCTTATCTGTCTTTTTCTCCGTATTTTCCATGAAATCATACCTTCAATTTGTTATAAAATTGGTCATTTACATTTGTGGATGTCGTTCTGTTACGCATGATCACCGAAATTTTCCTATGGGAAAACTTGGATTGTATATATATATCTATGTTATATGTCACAGCATAAAAGACTTTCTATGTCCATCAGGGAATTTTAGTATTTTTTGGTCTAATTTAGACACCTTGGCTTGAAATCCCCCCTACTCTTCAATCATGTGACACCGCAAGCAACTTTACACCAAAGCTTTGCTTACAATTTGAATAGTGCGATTAATTTTTTGTTGTTTTCAATCATGCCTTCTATTTGAATCTATAATATTGACCTAGCGTTATATGTGACGGTGTTTTGATGTCGATTTGGGAATGTCCCGTGTTCCATTATTTTGTCCTGTGCATTCAGAACTCAAATCTGGCAACCCTAGGATTATATACTATGGCAATATCCTCCAGACTATGGAAGTTCTCACCCGTAACTTGTATCCTTTGAGTTGGCTTATGTAACTTTTATTAAAGTCTTCCTAGAATACTAAGCATTGGAGGCCCGTCTTGAGTAACTGTAAGTGGTGCGAGAAGATGTATTCCGCGGTGAGCTAAAAAAAAAGTCGAGAGGTACGTTTCCATGGCAATGAGAGCATCTCGCTCCTTGTGTTGGCTTTGTTCGCAAAGTAAGCATTTCTCTCAAAGAAGAGGGTATCGAGTGGTCCGAGGGAGAGATGTTCCAGATCTCTCCACCAAGTTATCTCCCATTGAAGAATACCCGGACAAGTTACACACATCCAATGACTGTGCCTACGAGAAGGTTGTGGTTCTTTTAAATGTTAGTAAAATGTTTATTCATTTATTTCTCTAATGGCAACAGGAAGACCCAAATATATCCATTTTAATAATAATTATTTACGAACCCAAGCCATAACACTAACTAGAATAGTCAGACTAGCTGGACTCGAAACCGGGACCTTGAGGTTGGAGCTAACCACCGCAGTCAGATCTTAAAAACGAGCTTTGCTTTCATTTTTATTAATAATACATTGAATGGAACCCCAAATGTAGGTTAATGTTATAATCAAACGGTGGAGTAAGCAGTAGATCTTCGAAAATACTATATCTCCTCAATGTTTCAATAAAAGGGGATATTTTAGGACGAGGGGATAATTGTGATCTTTCTTACGAATGTATATAAGAAAAATTTCATTCAGGTCATTCTACATTATTTAAAATATTTCCTTAATTCCAATAACTTTCGTCCTCCCCCTCATCAATTCACTATCCTTAAGCAAATTCTTTCAATTCCTTTTTAGGTCGTAAAACGTTTCTTTTTCACGTTTTCTAGTCACAATCTGAATCGCTGGGAAAATATGTGCATACCTCACTCCACATCCTGCCGTCTTTCCTCGCAAGCCCCTCTCCATCTTTAAAATAATGTTTTCCGATTTTACAGGGGTTGGATATCTAACAAATCTTACAGTTGATGACTTTACAGACTGATACAATGAGAATTATAGTTCAGGCAAATTAATTCTAATGGTTGACTACTAAATTGTTCAATTCAATAGGAGCGCATTCAATCACAGAGAAAAATAGTTAAAAGTAAGAGGAAGCCATGCACTGGATGGAGTTAATGATGTTGATTGTGTGTGAATCTTTAATGACAATAATATTAATAATAAGCTCTGCAACTGGAGTATGAAAAAAATTGAGTTTGTGGTAATAGTTTTATCAACTACCGGTATAATCCCAATGCAACTCTTCGATAGTTTAAATACTTTAAGTTTAAACAGCAGTTTAAGTTCAAACATTTAATATTCATTAAAATTTAAAAGGTAATCACCATTTCAACACGTCATATTTTCATAGTTTTATTTTTAATTTTGCAATGTAAATCACTATTTTAATACCCGAACTAATCTCTGCGGGAATACTTGGTATTTACACACTTTCCCTGGAATATCCCAGCAGTGCTGAGAGAGAAAAAAAATAAAAATAATAATAAATAACAATTAAAAGGAATAATAGAAAAAACGCATTTTTTAAACATATAGATACGCATGACTTACTAAAAATCCGTCATAAGTTCAGAACCAACACCACGAAAAGTAAGGAAAAAGTATAATAATAATAATTGCTTTAATGGAAATATGAAGACCCTAATTACATCCATTTCAATAATTATTATTATTTAATATAAAAAAATCCTTCTCTAACTAGAAAAATCCGGCTAGCTGGGACTTCAACCCGGGACCGTAGAGTTGGATTAGTTGGAAGCTAACCACTCCGCCACAGTGATTGACAATGGTAGAGTTAAATATTATTGAAATTTCGCCATAAGGTGGCAATTAATGACTACTACTTTGAGCTGTTCATCGGCTGAGGCGGTTTTAAAGCAGGCTTAGGGCGGTTTATTTAGGATATGCACGCAAGTCAACGTCAACATAAGCCGCAAATAGAGTACCTGGTATATGGGCATATGATTATTAACTTCCCCACGCCGCATGTCAACTCTTTCCGTTACCCCACTCCAAACCCTTTGATAACGGAGCACAAACAGTCCCGCTCTGTATCTTTCCCGAAGCCGTTCGTCTCTCGTGGGAGTCGATCTCGAACATCTCGGCGTGTTTGCCAATGAAGCAGACTAGCTGCTGGCGGATCACATACAAAACGCGCTCGCATTTATCTCTGTTTGCTTTTGATTTGGATTAGAAATGGAGCGTTGCTTCCACATCCGGAATATATTAACTGCCCATACGAATCCCTCATGTTCGAAAATTCCAAAAGGCAATGGAATCATAACAACCCCACGGTCGTTTGATACTTTGCTTTATCGAAAGCGAATTCTAAACTTCGTGCTTAGTTCCTTCTTAACGGATATTTAATGGTAATATTCTTTTTTTTCGAGTTTTTTTAAACCCACTTTTGGGAAAATTATGGTAGAATAGGCACACTATGGCGAGATCAAGGCCAGATATTAATTCATATGAACCCTAAAATCGCACGAGGACTTCACAAAGGATTTAAAAGGCAGTTAACTTACGTAACAACACAACCTACAGCTAAATTCAAAATAATAACAACAACAAAATCAAATTAAACTTTGAATCGTATAACATTTAATCTTGTTAGTATTACTTAAATGTAATATAGAAGTCCTAACAGAGTGCATGCATATCTAATTTATCCCAGGAATGATTACGTTGATTGCTTCCTTTATCAATTCTTTCAACCACTCACATTAGAGATAAACTGACGATTGAGTTCAAGGCCTGCATGAGACGTACACTATACCGGTGCCAAGAGCTGAAAGTATTGCAGGCCTTACATAGAAATACGTGTGACGTATTCCTTCTTAAAACACTTCTCTTGAATCACTCCTACAAGAAATACTTTTTTGGTACATGAACATCATCAATAAAATAACATTTTGGTCATCGACATTAATTTTAACAGTGCTATATTTAGGATGATGACATAATAACAAGACTCAATGAAAAAAGATTAATGGAAAGCAATTGCTCACTGAAAGTCGGCGAATATTATTGATTTTGATCGATTTATTTCTGACATTTCGCCCGAAATTAATTAATCGACCCTACGCAATGAGCAATCGCCACGTATTGATTTATTATTGCTGTCCATGAAAATTTCATACACGAAGGCATCTGCGCCTTATAAAAATCTTGGACTAACTTCATGTGCCACCAAATATCGGCGGCCTGGGCGACCGTCCGGCTGGCTCGTGTCTCGGAACGGCTCTGGTTGAGATCATAATGCCTTTAGCGCTTTAGAAACGTAAGAACAATGAATTAAGAATTGAATTTCGGGGGATAATCTTACGCATTTTGCCAAACTGCGTAATAATTTTGCAATAGAATTTTGTTGCAAAAATACATACCGGTAAAAGGAGAGAGTAAGAAATAATTAAAGTTACTGAAACAACCTTTACCGACTTATGTTCTTAAAGGAATTGAAGTGCGAATCCTTCTGTTTTCTTTTTAACAGGATAGTTAGTAGTTTGATAGTTGAAAATCGGATGAAACACTCACAAATATGTATATTATTTGTATTGTATTCGATGTAAAAATGTATAAATAGATATTGCGTTTTAAAATTTGCTGTGATACCATTTCTGTATCTTGGAAAGTTAGGCAAGCAAACAAAACAACATTGTGTTCAACTCTATAAGACGCAAAGAGACCTACGGCAGCTGCGGAATTGAAATTCTTCGATTACTACGATTTTAGTGCCATCTGTGGGAATAATATCGATGGAAATATCTTTCGTCAGGCTGCATGTATTGAGATGCAAGGAAGAAGCATACGGTGCAGATCAGAGCAAATGTTTCAAATATATAGAACGATAGAGGGCACTGACAGATGGGTCTGTTCCGTAATTCTAATTTCTTATTATTGTCCTAACCTCTCTCAGCTATTTTATGTTCTCAGCTAGTTTAGTATACATTCTTACATGCATAAATGTTTGCTAAATATTCACGTCATCCCCTTTCTCGTTCAGTTAATCGATTGTCTATCTGCATCTCTTACTATACCTCTCCATTACTTGCCTCATTTTCTTCAAATTCTAATCTCTTCACACATTCATATCCATTTCTTAAAATATGTACGTCAAACCTTACGTGGATCTCTTGCAATATCTTTAACAGTCAATTCACTTTTTCTCGCTATTCCTCATCCTTAAGGATCACTCCCATTCTCTCGTCATGGCGTCTTTATCATTCTGCTTGTATGTCGTCAGTGGTTAGTTCCAGATTGCTCGCAAATATAAATTGGAAAAAATAAGCATCCTCTTAATTATCCGAAAACACGCTACTAACCTTTTGCACATTCAGCCACCATCACTTCCCGTCGCATGCCGTTGAAATGTAGTCCTCCACAACGTTGATTTGATTTTTGAGTTTATTGCTTCAATTCATTATTTCTCCACGTCGAAGCGCCCCTTTCGTATCAGCGACGTGTCTTTCAGACTTCATCCCCTCGTCGATAATTTGTTGCTGAATATATCCTTCCAGTTTGTTTCACACTCAGCAAGGACGTTGGTTATGGAAGATGCCACGCAGTTGGACGAAACCACTTTATCCATGCTAACAAAGTCACCAAAAACGGAATGGTAAATTATTTCATTGTAATGGCCCTCCACGAGGTAACGCCTTCCCATATTGAGTTTATTTTGGAGTAGTTAGAGCATTATTCCGGGAAATAGAAGATTCCATGTTTGAGTCTTGGTTCCGTATTATTATTTTCCTTGTTCCTATTATTATCGTTCTTAGGTTCGCGCTTTTATGTGCAAAGCCACCTTGACCCTTACGTTTAAGTGGGGTTCTCCTTTCCATGACTTTTCCTTGTCAGCTCCTCAACGAAGACATTAGCCCTGGACGATGCCGCATAGTCGGATGAAACCACTTTGCCTTTGTAAATAAAGTATCCCAAAACGACATGAGGTCGTCCTCTTATACTTTATCACAACTGTATCCAGTTGTCTCAAAAAATTCTCCCAACAAATCCATGTTTTTACGATCAAGGATTAAGTTGGCACAAGTGCTCTCCTAAGTGTTCGTTTATTTGAATTGTCTTACGTTTCATTACTGTGTAGTGCCGGTCTTCTACCTCCGCTGGCCCATTTTTGAATCTACTACAGAATCTTTTCAATCGAATAAGTAGAAAATGGCTGGGAATAAAAATATTTTGGAAGTAACCAAGTGTTTATAAATTCCTCAATTCAAGGAAGATGATTTTCAATAGGTCACACACGGTAACCATTTCGGCGGGAGACCGAGTTTGACTAAGAGGTGCTTTTCTTGAATATAGCTAAATGTACTATCGCTAGAAGTATCTAAAAATTCGTCGAACAAAAGAAAAGTGCTAAAATTCAATTAAAATACGTCAGCTAAAGTGTTCCTTTTAAAATATAATACCACTTCAGGTATTACAAGAGTTACGTTAATAGTACGTTTTTCAAGTCTCTTACCAACCTAAATTGATGATTTATTGCTAAGTACTTAATTGATTTATTATAAAATATTAATTACTCGATTGATTTATTAAGTCAAACGTGTTATATTACGCAACTGAAAACGCGGGATAAAGAAAGCAATGTAGCGGAAACAGAATAAACGTCGCTGGACCCAGCGACTAAATCGCTTGATTGGCAACAAGGATAAGATGCGAATACCAATACATTTTATGTTGCAGTCGAGAGGTTGAAATTTCCTCTCAATAGTGCTGTCTGAGACGCTAAGGAACAAGTGAAGTAATTCCCTTTCCGAATGAAAGACTGGCCATCGGGGGATTCATAAGCTATTTGCGAGGTCTATATTTCCAATGAGACGCCCTTCTTAAAAGTACTCTCTTCGTGGCGCCTTAATGACCCGTCGTTGCTTCGATAGAACCCTGACCCTTTGATGTCAAGATATAGGCTGCGCCTGGTAAGTGAAATCAAGATATTTCGTTCAGTTTCTTCATCCGACGAAGGCGGTCCTTTTACCCTAGGGCTTGGAATAGGAGATTGTAATTTAACTCCGGAGCCGAGATGGAGGGTCGACCCTAATAAGGAAGAGTGGACCCTTGCAACAGCCAACTATCCGATTCCTCCGTAAAAGTAGCTCATTTAAGTGCCGCTAAGTTGGTAGAATTGTTTGAGCAAAGGAATAAAAATACGCGTTCAAAGGGACGATACGGTGCTTGCGATAATTGATTTTTAGAAGGAAGAGATAAAACGTGAGTTTCTCGGGAGATTAAGGGAAATAAATGGCGTACAAAGACGGGTCATTCGGTTTAAGGAAGAAGCTTCTTAACCTTTAATCTTTCAAGGCATACATAAATAGTCAATCTACATAAACTAAATTGTTTAGGACGCTGAACCCGTTCATTTGTGTGTTTCATTGAATTTCTAAAGTAAATATATTTATTTATTTGTGTGTTGCAATATGGCCACGCTGGAAGGGAGTGTAACTCAACACTTAATTTTGATTATAAATACATGGCTTTCGCCCTAAATCGAAAACCCCTCCAAGTAATAAATTACATGCGTAAGCTATATATTGAAAGTAACATATGATAAACTTGTCCATTAAAGTAACACATGTACAAATTAAATATTAAAAATATTTGCTTACTAAGAAGATTTTAAACGATAAAAGCACAGTTAAAATGTAGGTTATGAAAGTGTATGACAGCATCTAAAATTTAATTTTGCTATCATATTTGATGAATTTGATTTTAAAGAAGCATTTCTTGTAATGTATTTGGGTCGACTGTATTTCTTACAACGCCATTTAATGATTTTTTTGTTAAGGTTCGCATTTCCCGTAAGTTTTTATGCATTGACCGGCAGCAATCGTTATGTTATAAGGGAAATCAGACCGTAACCTATATTGGTTGATCGTAAAGCCATATAATGACAAGGAAAAGAGTGAAAAGTGCTTTCTCACGATAATAAGTGCGCCTAGGTCTCGGCTACCACTGCTTCGCGTGCCAGAGGTGGCTCTCTCGTGAATTGTTTCTGGCGGACGAAACAACTCTTTCCCGGTTATTTCTTTCAGTTTTTATGAGAAAAATAATTTTTCTTTTTCGTAAAATTCTCTCATTACGTTTTTCGTTCAGTTATTTTGGAAAAATTTGCATACCAAGACATCAAATGATATGCTCTACAAAGATTTTGGCTCGCTTTAGGAAAAATATTGTGCCAATGATTTTGCCGATTTACTCATAGGCTCGGACTCCCAAAAAGGTTACCCACCCCTGACCTAGGAATGACCCCGAAGAGAAACGGTTATGACATATGTTTGACAGGACCGGGACTCGAACCCAGGTCATCCGCTTCTATGAAGCTTGCGTACTTCTCTTGTCAGACTTTTTCCGTGTCCGTTTCTCCTTGGTCCATTTGATTAATTTCTGAAGCGCTCGTTTTATTATTTTATGTTGGTACGTGTGCATTACTGTTGCTGTGTTAATGTAGTAGATCAGCAGATTAAGGGGAATGTATATTGCGCATGAAGAAGGTTCTAGCGCAGTGCTTCTCAACCTTTACCCGCCCTCGCGCACCTATGTACTGAAATAAACGTTGCAGCACAACAGAACCGTTCAATTATGAGTTTTATTAAGTTTGAATTAAAAAGTAATGAATGAAAGAAGCGCACTAAAAGTTAATGGACATAGTTTCAGGAGTAAATTTTTACTGTTTTCTTTCTCTGCGACTTTTGTTTACTGTAACAAATGCACTGGTGAATAAAAGAAATATGGAACGTGGCTGTTAATGAATTCAGAGGTTTAAAAGCACTCCAAGAGCCGTATGTCGGCAGATGGAACATACGTTTGGGGGCAAAATTATCGATTTTTAGGAATCACTATGCGTTCGGAAACAGTCTCCATTCTCATAGGGTCTCACATTTTCCCAGAATTCGTAATTCCTAGAAATCGGAAATGCGGAACCTTCAGTTTCCCTCAAAACGCAAGTTTCATCTGCCGACATACGACTTATGGAATGTTTTTAAATCTTTGAGTTAATTTGGTGATACATTATTCCAACAGAAAGGCAGATTTTCTTTTCTTATTTCGTGTGTAATTTGTTCGCAGTAAGTGATAAAGTCCCAGAAAAAGTACAACGAAACGGGTATTTGACTTACTTCGTTTAAAGAGGAGAATATTAACCAAAATATTGTATAGTTAAAGATAAACGGAAGGCCAAAAATATTACGAGGAGGGACTCGAATCTATATTCTCCATAAATCGGTGGGGTGAAACAACCGTCGCGACGGTCGTCTATCTTATATGGAGTCTCAAGCCGTGTTTAATAAATTTTAATCGAGGTTCCTTAACGCCTAAAAAGAACAGCGAAATTTTTTGATAACGGTCTTAAAAGCCTGAATTTTGCATTCTTTAGGTAGAGTTAGTTCCTGACTTTAATTGAAATTCAGTTATAATTCCTGGGCCTAAGACAGATTCATCTTATAAATGCTGAATGTTGCCAATCATAATGTTAAATATCTCCTTTATGGAATCTCTTCTCATGCACGTTTCCTCTGAAATACTCCTTCAATGTCATCTGGCTCTATGCTGCCTCCCTCAGCACTTCATAATTGCTTCCCATCCTTGTCACTCATCTTCAAATTATGTCTTCTTCTCTCTCTCTTCCCTTCAATCTTTCCTTCTAATATCCTCCTCTGTTATAAGCCATTTCTTATAATACCTCGTCCACTCCGCCTCAGCTTTCTTATAGACCTCATAATATTTTTTCCTTAGTTTATTATTCTCTGTACTACAGAATTCCCATTTGAAACTCGATTAAATATGTTTTCATTTCTACCTTTATTTGACTTTGCAATAAGTTATTGAAAGGTCTACATTACCGTTATAAACATATGAAAAGTAGTTTAGTTGTTAAAGTTGCATACATGTGTTTTATCTTTATTATGATATAATTTGTTTTTATATTGATGATAATCAACTTATTTAGACTTAATAAAAACAGTAGAATAGGTTTTAATATGAACAAAAGTACGCGAATCATATAAAAACTATAGTGTATGTAATTAACATTTGACATAGGAAGAAAAGCACTTCAAAATGTTATTGAAGTCACTTGTTTAGACTCACCGAGTCATTATCCGTCTCTAAATGAAAATTGAACCCAAAAATCAAAATAAGTAGCAAACGACAATATAGGTAAAGGGAGTAAAGTTTGTAATGATTGGAGGAAGAATTATGGTTGAGAACGGAAGGGGAGACAAGAGGGTTAACTGTAGACAACAACGGTATATAACGGACTGATTCGTAAATAAGTAAATTTTTGTTATATTATAATTACGATTCAAATGTTGTGTAATCTCTAACTGCTGTAGCTATTAAAGTTTAAGTCATTTATGTTGGCAGTGTAACAAACATTAGAATGATGTTATTGTTTGAGTAAGTGTTGCGCGGAACGTGATTTGTTGTGAGAACATTTCTCATCTTCGTTTATTGTGATTCGATGTGTTTCCGTCTGTCCATTAGAAATAGCCCAGAAAGTGTATCTTTATGTTCGAAAACCCCATATTTAAAATTAGGGCTATTTTCGTTTTTGAGGACGTCTACCTGTCTTTCCAATATAAATAGCCCCGCAGGTTTTTACATTTAAGTCTGTGAACCCCAGGTTTAAGATTAGCGTCAAGTTCGTTTTATTCGTAAAAAATAATTTTTCTAGTTTTTGCGGGATGTAAAAGAATTCTTGGGGATAGTAACTTTTTAATTATCTTTCTGACGTGACTAATTAAGAACTTAATTATACTCACGAAAAATAGCGTCGTCATAAGTGTCAAAAAATTCGCCCACGCGACACATCGGAAAAACGTACCTTTGCTTCGCCAGTGCGTGCTAAGCCTAGCCATAAATCAGCATTTGGTCTTAGAGTGCCTCAGCCATCCAAACGCGCAGTTAAAGGGTTAACCCGAATCTCTCCACGGAGATTTTAACTCGAGACGCTTTAGCACTCCATTATTTTGATAGCATTGGCTCAAGAGCTCAATTTATACGGGCCGAGATATAGCAGCGTGTGATGAAAAACCAATCCAACCTTCGACAGCAGCTTCCCTGGACTCCTCCCCTCAACTCACATCAATTTCCCCTCACCCATTTATTTCGCTATCCTCAGCACCCGCAACGTCGCCTTTATTTCTGGAGATTTTCTCCCTCTGAAGGACATAATGCTCTCATCTTTCCATAATCCCCTTCCTGCACTTCCGTTATTCTTCCTTCCTTTTTCTCTATGTTCCGGCTTCTTTTTCAACGTCGGGTTAGCAAAATCTGAGATGAAGTAGAAAACGATTTCTTACAGAAAGTTCGATAGATTAACGAATGTCTCCGGTTGGAATTGTCATAATGTATAGTAAAGAATTGGTCTAAAAGTATTCATACGCTTCAGGGAGAGAAAAATTTGTAAATATTTCGATATTATATTAATTGAGACTTGCACCAGTTACCTTTGTCCACTACAACTACAAGAGGTGTGTGATGTAGCGGGAATTTTCTCCAGCGTAATTATTAGTTAACCATAATTAATCTTTCTTAATGAGCAGTTTGAATATGATCACTCAACCCGCGGTTTGATTGAGAAATGTATTAAATCTAATAATAATAACGACGACTTTAGGCGAATTTTGGTCTTAAGGAACAACTCTTCCAATTTAACTTTGTCAATCCATAGACACTAACATCCATGCCCAAAGCAGGATTCGAACCTAGCGTTGCTAGGCTAACACTCCAACCACTACGCCACCGATCCGTCATGAGTCATAATTTTTAACGCTAATTTTACTTTTAGAGTTACTAAATTTCAAAATATTTACACAAGTTTCCGTCTTCAAGAAGTTTGTGTTCATTATTTGCATGACTGTCCATGTAGAATTCATATTAGAGAATTCTTATGTTGTTGCATGATATAGGTAGCTACCTTTCTTCTCTCTAACTCGTAAATAAGTGATGAAAATTGCATTATTCACGTGTTTGATTTTAGATGAAGAAATGAAACAGAAAATGTAGCCGGGACTCGAACCCTGATCTACCACTTTCCGGGCGGTTGCTCTATCCAGTTGAACCACCACGACAAAACAATCTCTTCCTGAATTTCTGAGAGTATGATGACGGTGTGATTAGAGCCATTTTAGATTATCCTCCGGAGAAAACGTTGACCCATCATGGTCCTAGTATTCGAGAGAGATATTGTCCTCTCTTCGTAACTCAACACGATAGAGCGTCCGCCCGGCAAGTGGGAAATCCGTGTTTAAGTTTGGGTCTCGGTAGACTTTCCGCTGCATTTCTTCATCTATAAGTGGTAAATTAGCCTTTTTCTACCCTAGAAATCTATATTTTGAATTATTTACCAATCCCTCAAAAGTATTATATTTCCATCATTATTTCACCCATGACTCGTAGTGTCTTCATGTATCTGTAGTTTTAATATTATTTCAATTTCTTTTAATCTTTTTTCTTATCAATTATGTCGGGTATTATGCTTTATTTTTACTGTGTTTTCGCAGTTTCTTCACCCTCTTATCTGTAGGTTTTTCCCGCTGCGTGGTTTTCTTAGTTCGACCATCAGTTGTAAAGATTTTTCTCTCTGCCCTCCTCTTTTTTTATTAATATCTGTGAATAAAAGAACGACATAGGAGATTCGGTGGAAGAGAGACCCACGTGGGCATAACGTCGCAGATAAAGTGTCCATCTATCTATCCTCTAAGTTTCCTTCGTCTCTTACCGTGGACTCACGCAATCTCACGGGGATGTCTGCGTAGAAACATCTGTCACCACGCGTTCCACTTCCTTCGTCTCCCCCCATAACCTCATTCTCTTGCCTTGCTCTTTCTCTCTTTGAGAGATTGACGTCACTCCCCGTTGTTCACTGGCCGTGAACTCCGCCAAATATCGCGGACAAATATTGACGATAGTCTCGTTTTTTCTTTACGCAGGTCGCTTTCTGTCAAATGCCGCCGTAATACTAATTGCTTATGTTTCTCGCGTCGGCCGTTGGCGTATTCTGGCGCTATAGTATTCGCTAATATATCAAGTATAAGGATTCTTTTCTCTATGGAGTTCCATATTTTATGAAATAAAATACCTGTGTGCCTAAGGGCGTAGCCGGGATAAGTCCACGGGGGAGAGGTATGGAGCAAACAACGCATTGCCTATAATCCAGGGGCAGGAATACTTCACCCAAAATCTAATGAAAGTAGAAACTGATTTATTTTAACATGTGTACCCTGCGAATATACAGCGGTGTTTGTATGTCATAATTGCGAGAGGCCATCTTCTCGCATGCTTTCGTTAATTGTTGACTCTGTTCTCATGGGTGGGGTGTTTTGAACCCCCAAAACCACCCGTTGGCTACCCCTCTATACATGCCCCTCTTACAGTCAGGTCGAGACATGATTTATGCCAACGCTAGACGAGGTTAACGTTAACCGTGTAATATTTGAAGCCAACGTACTTCTTGAAATCCAAGAAGTGTAAACATCCTTGTATTTCTACAGAAATGCAGAAATATTGGCAACTAATTTATTTACGCGTCTTCTGCGGGATATCTACGTGTAGACGAGACAATATCTAGTGTAGTCGCCAATAAAGTATTTCTGTGGAATTGTAAAGATTCACTTCTCGATGGCACCTTTCCAAGTAGTTGATCTTGGTGTTATGAAATCTTGGGTCTCCAAAACTTACGTTATTTTTGCGCCTTGTTTTTCGAGATACTTATTCGCATAATAGAATTTGGTACTAAGAGTTTAGAATTTATTATTCCTCACACGTCATTTCTTCTTTCTCAATTGAAATTTGAAAAAGTGAACTTAAGTCCTGTGAAGCATTAGTCATTATGTAAATTTGCCTTAGAGAGCACGTTTAGGGAGGACTTACGTCATGTAGTCATGCATCATGATTAAGTGTTTTTAATGGTGAAAACAATCTCTAATCAATAAACTTTGCATTCATTTTAAATTTTGCTTCCTCACTTGTTATTTCGGACACGCGTGCCATTTATTCACCACCCATGACGTATGCTTTCGAAGTATCCCATGAAAATATTATTCTTTATCATTTTATTTATTTTCGGGTTTTTGATACTTAAGCTGTTAGAAACTAAACCACCGTATATTCGATAGAAACCTGACTATAATCGAATCGCTTTCATATGCTGGTCGATTCCATATTTTTAAATGGAAATTTCGTATTTAAAGGTCTCAATAACGTGATTACCTGCGACTTCCTTCTCATTAAAGCTGGGATATTCAGTTTTCTGTCTCTTATGAGCTGCATTAACTCCGATGGAAATTTGACGGACCGAAAATATTGTATTTCACTGTATATTAAAATAGATATAACTAGTCGGGAATCGTTACCGCAGTTGCTTTATTAAAATGATTCTTAAAGTTAGTTTAGCTTTCACTTACAAGGTTTAAAATACTTGCGTTTTTCCTTCTTAATTAACAACCTTTGTGATGTGAAATCCCTAAATACTTTCACAGAGTTTCAGGAATACGGTATGGTTAAAATTGGATGAAGTGGCCTGCTTTTGACGTCATAGCCGTAGATTACGATTTCTTAAGTGATTTCTCATAGAATATTTTCGAGTAAATATAAAAGGCAAACGCATGTCTAGTCTCAGTGTGTATGTTATGTAAATATCACATTTTACTTTTCGAATTACTTTTAAATACATCTGTTTTTATCGAATTTAGGGACTATATCCTACATTTACAGGCCTTTCTCTGCACGAAAATCTGCTCCATTACCTTGTACACCTAAAAACCCATATTTTTGTATTATATTTTGTATTGTATTATACATCTGTACACAACTATCTTCTCACAGAACGACGCACCGCAGTATGAATTCCCCTAAGAAAGGTATTTGGCTATTTATCTTCTTACTCGTAAGTAAAAGTGTAGGTACTGTGTACAAAATTACTAAATCAGACTCATTAACCCCCACGATATTAAATGGAATTTATTCGTAATGTTTTTCAAGGAATATCCTAAACCTGTCTTATATTTGTGACCTGATAATGAAATGGAATCTTCGAAGCCTGTGTTATTATTTTATACGGACGTTGTCAGTTTTTTTTATTCATCCACGTCTTAAAAGAAAGAGCACTTCCCAACTTCCACGGCAGATTTTATTGACTAGTTTCGTCAACGAGTTGACATGTTCATGTCTGAAGGTTCAGTTGCCGAAAATAGTCATTAAAAATCTGCCGTGGGAGCTATGAAGTTTTCTTTCTTTAAAGATGTAGGAAATTCCTCAAATTCGCCCTTTACTTAATCAAATTTTTTTATCCTTTTGACTTTAATTAGTAAATCGGCTGACTGCAAAATCACGCCTGAACACTTTAAATAATGAATATTTCATGTTTAATTTGTATTCGTGAATTAACATCTACGGCTCCCTACTTACGTAATCCCATCTCTGGATTCAGTTTTATGTCTCCGTGGTTAATGACGAGAGAAGAATAGCATTGCGTTGGTGATCGATCAATTAGTTATTTACGTAGCTCATGTGTTCATTTCAAAGGCGTTGTTTGTCGTGAGTTTGCACGAAGCGGCCGTGGGTTTCGTGTGAACGCACGCCTGTATTTCCTCTTCCCCCAAAGTCAATCTGTTCACGGAGCCATGTTCTGCTGCAGAATGTCTGTTTTCAGCAGTCAGCTTTGCTTGTACTGCGCGCTGATTGCTATTCACATATACGGCGTAATTTCCCACAAGGAATACACGCGATACTTAACCTCTGTGCCTTCCTTGTGCGTATCGTGATAACGCGGCGATGAATTTTTCAATGAACTCGGAGCTTAAGAATGCACTACAGCCATTTCGGTAATTTTTACGTTTTTTCCAGCCACTTTTGTGTTTAGTTAAATGTTTAAAATCATCGCGACCATTTCTGTTGACGAAAATTTGAAAATATATTCAATTTTCTTGCGATAATACTTTTATAATATGTTACTTCCTTTATATTGTTACTTTTAGAATGCACTAGCTTATCCCGCGCAAATATTTGCGCGCATGGTGTATATAACATCTGCAAAAACTTAAACGCTCGTGACTATTTTATATTTTAAGAAACGTATCTTCACACAATAAATAATTTCATTATGTCTGTTTTACATTATCAAACATAATAAACAATTCATTTAATCACATATTTTTCTAAAACAATTAATAATCTTCAAGTTCATCGCTATATCAATATTTTTTATGTCATCAAGGTATTTTTAATTTCAAAGAATGTGAGTTTCAAGATTGTCAATAAGTTAGTTGAACTAAACAGACGGTCAATTTGCTTAAGAAATACAGAAATGTAAATACTGTAATAAAAATGTTGAGCTAAAAGATGAACCCGGGTAAAATTTGCGTACATAATATTTGAAAGGTAACACATAAATTTAGGTACACGTGATTGTTTTTATTCAAGGAATAATGTCTTTTCCCAACTGATTATTTCATCGTGGTTATTCTTAGCGATCTAATTTATATACGATGCAATTCATCGCATCTTTTCTCTTAGAAATCACTATTTTTATATTTATTTAGATCCTCTCATTCGGTATATTTTAAATAAATAACTAATTAATAACCAAGTGGCTAATGGCTGGTTAATAAATGTGCTAATATGCCAGATTTTGATGGGACATCCCTGATGTACGAAGTACTTAATTTACACTTTCTAACAACAATATCATAGATAATGCATACCATTTTCTATTTTAAACAATATCAATTTACACAAATTTCAATTTCTTGTAAATTAAGTGTTTTATCCAGTGAAAACATTTAAAAGTAGTTTCAATTTAAAATGTTCAACTTTACTTATATTTATTTGCATTCCGCTTAGTCATTTACATTTCTAATACTGTTGAGAGCCAAAGCGACATTTCTGATTTACACAGTTCTTGATTATAGCATTTGGACATGAATATAAAAACCACTTTAAATTATCATACAAATCACCATGATATATTAATAACAATATATTTAAATAATAAGTCAATAGACTGTATTTAATTATTTGAGTCATATTGTAAAGTAATCTTGATTTCCAAGTCTCACATTGACTTATTTTACGCTCGTTGTGTTCAGCTAATAATTATTCAACGTTGAAATATTGATTGGAGGAATTTCGTATTATTATTTCATAAATTCGACACAATTTTCGTGAAAGATAATTTTCAAAAACGTTTCAATTCTTGGGGGAATTCCAAATGTCACTTTTGTCGATGTTTTCTACATACTTTTACATCCAAAACTCATTTCAGAACAGAAAATTTAATTACAAATATTCACGATGCTATAAATAAAGTTTCTTTCAATAATTCTTAAGTTCTCAATTTAAACTTCGAACTTTCGAAGGCAATGAAAACCATTAAATATTTAAGCAATATCAATTTACTTAAATTTCGATATCTGGGATTTAATGCGTTCTGGTTCACTGAAAACATTTAAAAGTAGTTTTGATTTAAAGTAGCCAATTTTACTTACATTCATTTACATCCCGGTTGGTTAGAAACATTTCAAATATTGCCCAGAGCCAAAGCGACATTCCTGATTTACACAGTTCTTGATTTTAACTGTAGAACTTCAAAGCCACCGAAAATCATATTTTATTTAAAAAAAGGTTAATTTCAATCTTAGACTATTAAAGTGCTTAATTATTTGACCAACAATGTCAAGTAATTTTTATTTGAAAGCGTCGCATTTACTTACGCTCTTTGGATTCAGCTAATAGTTCTTCAATGTTGAAACATTGATATGAGGGATTTCGTATTATTTTACATATTCTTATAAATTTTCTTCAAACTTAGATCGTAAGAATGTTTCAACTCAATGGAAATAACCGAACCTCATTTTCATCGCATAAAAATATTATTTTTATATCCTCAACGCATTAACTAACAGGAAAATGATTTGTGAATACATATTCACGTTGCTATAAATAACGCTTGGTTGCTACAGACGCTTAAAGAAATTAAATATATTTCAATTTGAAATATTTAATGGCTCAGGTAAGTACTTTAAGGTCCTGGAAGAAACCTCGGGCTAAGTATTACTCAGCTGGCAGCGAAATTTGTCGATTAAACGCCAAAATTTAATGATATTCGGCGGTGGTACTATGGTTTTAAATATGAAAAACCCTGTTTACGTAACATTTCTTGGGTTAATTGGTTTAAGTAGACGCGGATTGCACACAAGTGTTGACAGTGATGCTCCAATTATGTGCAAGGATCATGATTTCACTATTCAAAGAATTTATGGAAAAATACGATTAATCGTATTCTCAGGCTGTGGAGTAATTGCATATTTCCTTATCGGGTTCTTTTGATATGGCAGCTGACAGAGCCGAAGTGACAGCGGTAAACATGTGCGGTCCGATCGCGCGAACGCGCCATAACCTCGCTCGCTCGCCCCGCGCATTAGCTTACGATTACCTAGTAGGCATTTGTAATCACCTACATTGTAATGTCCCTCATTGAATTGGATCGTGCTTTCTTCTGATTGGTTCATTGGCACTGACTTTTTCTCTGTGTGAACGAGAAAGTTGTTGGAGACAGTCTCTCGTCGACGCTCGCCCTGTGAAGTGCCTCTCTCTGCCGCAATGCTCATTGCGATCGCCAAAATTGTATATATTGGTAAATAAAGAGTTTCATTAACCCCAACAAAGTCATCTTTACCTAAGTGGAGACCCCGGACATTTGTGATTGCGACGTGAATCGAGACCGATAGTGAGTGTGTTCAAGCGCGAACGTGCACGCGCCGCTGTGAAGCGGTCAAAGGAGAAGAAAACGACAGTATTTTCACAATTAAGGTTCGCATTAAGACGCCCTTCCCTAACTTAATTAAATTGTGTAACTAATTTGACTGCAAAACTGATACCTGGTGATATTATTTTCACGTGGGTACAGTCTGTGCATCCAAAGACTTGGGAAATGAGCCAATTCATAAAGTTTTTCTTGGGCATCACTCAATTCTATGATTTAAGATGGTGTTTTCACGTGAATTGATCTTCATCCCGTTATTGCAAGGGTAATATTTTTAATGACTCTACTGGAAGTCGCTTTGTGAACACCACTGCGATGAGCATGGAGCCAGTCGCGTGAAAGTAAAGAGCCAGCAGAAGCTGGTTCATTGCCGTCAAAGCCATGTTTCTTAAAATGAGAATCTTTCTTAGTTGCTTATTAATACGGTTATCTAAGATTAATTTTAACTTTAATTCCTCTTCTTCGTCCTCAACATCTTCAAATAAACTTACTACCTCCATGTCTTCCGTCAGTACTTTCTGTAATAATTACCTTTGCGCGTTTGCAAAATTTAATAAGTAAATATGTACGATTTTACCTTACCCTGATTTTATTTTTAATCTCATTATGAAATAAACAAACAGATTTAATGTACCACTCAATTCAAAAGATATTATCCAAAACGTTCTCAACGTATCAGTGCTTGGTGAATCTCTTAAATTAGCTGACGCTATTTCAATTAACACTATTATATCAATCCTTTTTCTCTCACGTCATGATGGAAGAGTATTTACTTTGCTATAAATTACGTTTGGTAGCTACAGACGCTTAAAGAAATTAAATAGAAAAGAACGCCATTCCCTCACCCCTTCTATCTAATGCTTGTTTATTAATCCGAGGCAGCATAGGAATACAGTTGGTTGCTGGATACGGAGTGAGTGGTGAATCAGAAGACAGTTGAAAGTGAAAACGCGGTCCATAACCAGAGCGAGGACTGGTACCGACAGGGCATACATGCCCTAGTGAACCACTGGAGGAAGGCAATAGAGCTTGAATGCGATTATGAGGGAAATGGGTTGAGTAGATAAAATATTATTCTTTCATATGGGCAAATCCTATTTCTGTAGAATGTATAGTTTTTGATAAAAATGTGGGACATTGCTTTTTGACCGACCCTCATATTAAAGTAATTATCATTGTAAGAGGATTCTTCCACTGAAATGCACAATCGCCCTAAGATACGTTGTAGCATCAAAACTTCCTGGCCTTAGAACTCAGGGGAGCTTAAATCAAGGGAATTGACTATGCATGTCGTTTGCGCGGATCCCAACCTGGATGCATGTTTAGAATGTTGAGAGGGAACTGGGCACACGTGCCTAAACACTGACAATTCGTGAGGTTTGGAAAGGCCGTTGGAATGCCGTGTGTTGCGAAGGAATGCCTCTGTGTGAAGAGCACTTCCAACCCTTTCTCTTTTACCTCGGATTCCCCTCAATGTTTGGCTTTTTGGTTCATCGATGAAAGATGGTCCAAAGAATAGCTTTTTGAAGGAGTTGTGATTGGGGAGGCCTCAAATTAAATACTGCTGCAGTTGGATATCGCCTTTCAAGTGGAATGTAAAGGAAACCTCGCTCTCAAAGTGATAATGCACGCTAATATAATTTCCACAGCTTAACCAGAGTTATCTATTTTTAATAAATAATCAAAGTCATCTATTTACTTATCAGTGGCAACGCGTCACCATGTAAATTGGGTGTGCGGTTAAGAAAGAGTGGTTTGTGGAATCAGCAAGTCAAAAGTAGTGTACTACTTATAATTGAAAATATCATAGGTTTTTTCGAATCCTAAGATTTCGTTCCGTTTATACTTCGTAAAAGATAGGATAAAGCAAAAAAAACTGGATAAATAGCTAACGTGTGGGTGTACACCTAGCTCATATTGAAAATTCGCCACTCACATTTTTTAATCCGACATGGGCGTAGCAGGAAATTCCTTAAGGGGGAGTGAGTCAAAAACCTTCTTTTCCTGCAAGTTTCACGCTCTTTGTTCGGATATTTTACTCCTTCCTCATTGGACTCAAAGTCGAACCTAAGAGGGCGGTTCGGGACCCTAAGGACCCTGGTAATCGATATCAGTAACTAAGGTAAATAATTCACGTATATTTTACATCCGTTTCGTCAAAGACCTTTATCTCTTGTAAAATTTAATTTTAGGCTATGTTAAACGAGGACATTTTCAATATATTTCGTAAGAAATGGAAATTTCCCTGGCATCTTCGACCGCGATAACATCGCGAGAATAAGATAGATTTCAGTCTCAGCCGTCGAAGAAACAAACGGCGTTGGAATTCCGTTCCCATTTCTACATATTGATAAGTGAAAGAATGTCGCCCGACTTTGAAAAATGGAAAATCCCGTGCAATTCCATGGAAACCTTCCATTGGCCTCTGAGTTTGTATCCACTTTTCTTAGAGATGACAGTTTTTCTGGGCTTTCAAAATAGTGAAAATTTAACGCCGTTTACACTTTCTCAAAGTATGAAAAATGACGGCTGCGTTTTCATTTATTTTTGCCGTGATTTACGTTTTTCTTACCTTGCGTACCCTGCTATCAAGTCATGTCCGAGGTCTATGCATATGTAAGTACCCTGCAGGCCATGGTGTATGACAGGGGGAGCATGCACATTATGATTACTCTATTTTCCTAATCGATTTTTTTCGCGTTTCGTTCACGGAGAAAATAAATTGAAATTGATACGAAATTTTTATTTCCCTGATTTTCCTCGCAGTATCAGATCGGTTTATGTAACGTGTAGGATGCATTAAAACAGATATATCATCTGTGAACATGCTTTCTCTGAAATTATATTAAATTATCCTTTGATTAAATCTTCTATTTTCTAAAGACTCCCATCCTGTGTCCTGAAGCATCTCAGTAACGATCACTGATTTATCGTAGCAATTCTTTTCTAATTCCCAAATTCAACAGTTATCGGCAGGGAACCATACACTATACTCATACTATAAATGAGGCCTAACAGACGTGAAATAACATCGCTCGCGAAATTTTCTTCGCTCTGACTGGCTATTCTCTTAACGAAGAATTCCATACATCAGAATATTAATTGCACTACTACGTACACAAATAATTCGATTCTTGCCATCCTTTAAAGGAACGATCTTGAATTATTGCCGGAAGGTGAAATTCTAGAGAACTTTAATTTCTTGAATTTTCAATTATAAAAATCTTGTATCATTGATATCCTCGGGCATTTGGGTTTTAATTTAAACCTTTTGCCGATTATTTTTTATCAAATTGAAACTCCTTTTCTCGAAGATAATTGCCATACCAACAGGAAAGAGTTTACGCTCTTTAAATTAAATTTTCTGTTATTTTCCATCCATTTAGGTTTCGCACGAAATAAGTTTTAACGAGCCCCATTTAGGCGTTGTTTCCCGGAAAATAATCTGGAAAAGCTCTGGTCCATCACTGATCCCTTTGTTTCGTTAAATCTACTGGTATCGTCATTGTCTCCTCGGAGAATGGCTGCGCTATTTCGTTTCAGAGACTTTCACTTTCCGCTTCATTTTAATTTGGGCGATAAACTCTTAACTTCCCAGGAATAGGATTTTGAGATTCAATAAGATTTGGAGATCATTTGGATCTGTAAATATAATTACTTTTTTATATATCTTATATATTTCCTTGAGTTTACTTTTTTAATTTTACATTTTACCATTATCTTCCTTTATTCTTCATTTTGTTTTTTTTTGTCTATTTATAAAGCGAAAAAGTTTCTAAAGCTGTGCTTTCAATATTTTTTACAGCACGTTTAATTTTCTATGATGGTTGCCTCAGCACAGATTACCTTGGAAGCAACCTAAAGCTTTCTGGTTTTCCTTTGTAAAACATTTTGTCCTAATCGAGCGGATGCAACAGCTCATTGAGTATTATTGTTAAAAGTACTTCGAAACTTCGGTCATTTTAGGGACATGTCCCCCCATCCAAGAATCGAACTCAGGACCGCTTTCACCAGACAAAAACAAACGCGTAGCTTGAATGGCTATTGGGAGTCCCACCAGCTCTTTAAGCATAGTAAGAAACACACTCTTAATGACCACGCGAATGTTGAATTTTTGAGATTATTCATTTCACTATGGTTATGAATTCAAAACGTAACTTTTGACGTAAACATTGCTTCAGTTTTTACTATCTGTCTGTACAATATTCAGCCTGAGGGATGGTTTTTAACCTCATCCCTCCACAATGAGTAACGAAAATCTCTGAAGAGGGGGCTGAGGCGACTAAGCAAAATGAGGAGTGAGGTAGTTTGCCATTGCTTTCCTCACTTAGAACGCTATAAGCGGAACAAGTCCTCGTAAGTGAGGCAGAACGATTCTATGAGTAACACTTTTCGTAGTATTCAAAAAGGAGATACTTTAATCAATGTCAGTAATCAGCATTCATACCTCTGTAGCTTTTATATTATCACAGTCATGAAAAAACTGAGACAAATTGAATGAAAGTCATACTTATCTCTATCCTGTAACAAAAGACAAATGAAAATATTCCATTCATCAGGACATGGGAACAGGACCTCATTTTCAACAGCGAACCTAAAATTAAATTTATTTAGTGTGACGGAAAGCTAATTCCCAACTCTCGGTGTGCCGTGGGGGAAAAGAGTTTGCAGACACTGCTTTGGATAGGAGTAAACTTTGACCACTTTCGAAGAGATACGACGAAAATACTCTCGAAGCGCGTGGCCCATTCTTAAATTCGGTCGCCTCAACTTTCCCTTGTCACTCCGAAGGCCAATTATTTTTAGAAAGACGAGACGCTTCCCCCAGTGTTAACAGACTGCCAATCCCAGACGAGTTTTCGCCCTCGGCTGAGAAGATGAAGTTATGGCGCGAAGAAAACGAACTCTTCAGTCAAATTAGTTGCTTCCGAAATTTAATTCTTCCGCCGAAAGAGAGAGCTCCGGGGGACGAGAATTGAATTAAAAGGCGTTCCTTCGAAGTTTCGTGAAATATTCTCGGATTTGCAGAAGAAATTCCTTTCTCAGAGTCGCGACTCTTTGGAAGGAATTTTGCATTGGACAGCTCGTCTGCAGGAGTACTCGCTCCGTGGAACGTTTCCTTCAAGTTTATAATTTTGGATTAAGTACCCGTTACCATTCTGTACTCACTCGGAGCAGCAAACTTTCACTTTTAGTCGGATGTCCTTCATTCACCTGGAACTAGTAACCGGGCGTTTTCCCTTCCTTTAGCGCTTGTAGACTCTTCTATTTAATCAAGTTTTGTCTTCTGCTGATACGGCTTGCAGCTAATAAGCTTTTAAATTATTAAGTGCAACGATTAAAGAGTTTTAACGGTTGTAAATTCACATTTATTTAAACATTTTGTTAGTTTGTATAAAAATTACCAGCAGTATTTCTGAAAACATGGAAAAATATTTCGATAAATTTATTTTCCGGTGCCTTTACAAGCTTCCGTTCATTGAAGAAACACAGCAGAGGCGTGAATAACAATAGACGATCATTCCGTAAGCAGAAAAATCCGTTTATCCGGGACTCGAACCGGGGACCTTGGGTGGCGCTAACATGCTAACCACTCCGTCACCGCAGCCAGTGTTATTTGTATAATTATTTGTGAAATTTTATTATGTTTTCATAGAATTTGGAAAAGGCATAGGTAACGAATGAAACATAAAAATTACAAATGCACTGTTCATTTTCAAACATTTTATTTGTAAAGTCGATGAAGTGGTGTTTTCACCCCCTGCCACACGCCGAAAGGTGGATTGTAGGGTATTAATGTAGATGTAGATGAAGGAATTGACCACTATTACAACGTACTCTTAGATATGATACATTTAATCAGCTATTACAAATTATCAGCAATTTCCCTTTAATACTCGGATTTGTCTCCATTAAAATAGTGTGTAAAAATTGGTAAAATTCTGGTATCCGCGTCTCTATTCTTTTAACAACTTACTTAGTAACATCTTCAAGGCAAATAAAAATTTGCTTGAGCGTAAGATATTTATTAAGTGTTTGTGTATTTATTCTTTTAATACTTTCGAATAGCTTGATTTGCAAAGATATTTCGCACCGCTACCATACCTCGATAAATGGAGTATTTTTCATTTGTCTTTTAATACTTGATATAGAGAAGTGCATCTTTCATATACTTATGTTCCAGTCTTGTCCAAGACTGTGACAATAGAAAAGCTACTGAGCATATTAAAAGAAAAACTTTTGTATAATTTTATAGCTCATAAATTCTATTAGTCGTAATTATACCCTTTCATGTATGCGATGTATTTGATTTGATATTAGGAGAAAAATTTCTTTTATAAAAATATTCTTGTTCCTTCATTTTTTTAATAACTGGTTTAATACAGAGTTCACTTTTGAAATCACGAATGGCGTTTAAGTTTTAGTTTGAATTTGAATTTGGTATCAAATAAAACAGAATGTCACAAAAGTTGGTAGCACTGTCTATTACTAGTAATTATTCGCTAACCTACTTCATTTTATCATAAAAAGTATATCGTTCTTCCTAGAAGAGGAGATTCTTCCATTTGTGTAATGGCGTAATGTTGTTCAATTTCTCTCAAAACCTAACTTGAAACACTCGGAAATTCGTGAATGGTGTAAGTGACAGCTTGGTGTGGAAACACTATTATACATAAGCATCTGTAAATTGAGTGAAGTTTACCGAGGCGTTCAAGAACGAGTCGCGAAAGTTTTCTTGCTAAAAGGAAGCCTTTGAAGCAATCCGAGAGCGTCTTCAACCACTAAAATATTTCCTCAAGGAACACGAAGCTACCGGGAAAGTTTTCCTGGGTGCCTAGAAGAAGAGATAAGAGGTATACAGAAAAATGTCCGATTTTAATGTTACTGATGTTTCTTTATTAAAGATTTAGATTGGAACGTACGCGGCTGTATTGAGTTAGTCTTTTGGAACTAAGGAAAACAATTTAGGGGTTAGTTTATTTAAAATGAGTTTTTATTCACACCGTGTACTAACGTTTACTCACTATCTTAAGACGCGTGTGTGATGGAATTTCTTTTGTTTAACCTCATGGCGGATCGTTAGTGTTAAGATATAGTTATCTAAACGAATTTTCCTCGCGTCTATTTCACCTAATTTTCGCTCACTGTAAGATCGACTAAAGGGGAACAAGAAAAAATGTCTTCCACAAAAAAAAATATCTGAACTTGAACAGAAATCGCAAGCTACGCTCTAATCTCTATTCCTCCAAGGATTCGCAACTGTAATCTCCGAGTAGTTTTTTACACTCTCTCTTTTATCATAGCAACCAAACAATTTAAAAAAATCATTTTATTATGCATTATACGACCCTGTGATGTATCTTCTAGACTTTGCGGCATCCTATGAATTAAAACTGTAATGACGTCACTGGAGAGCGTTTATACAGGTTACAGCGTGAGCATTACATTTGCTCATTGCATATGTCTATCATACAGACTGTCAATGTAGCCTGCGATAGTAGAAAATACGATAATTTTCGATTTTATCTGATCTTCAGGTAGAGCTACTCACGCCAATGCAATATCCACGCGTTTTTTGTGACCAGATCAAATTTTGAAACAGTTGAAGGAAAACTTGAGATAGAAAAGGTTTAAGATGGCACCGCCGGGATTACGTTGTTTGTGTTTTATCATTTCGCCTTCTTCTAAAAAAAGGAATTGGAGCAGATATTGTTGACAAAAGTGAGTATCGGGAAAAACTGGAATTGTCTCTCCAAGTAAATATTTGGTCGAGACTGAAGCAGAGGCCATTTGTGGAATTGCGCTTCTGCCTTTTCTCTTGGAGATTTGATTTTTCCAGGCTATGCTTTGTAGATATTCCAGTCTCACATTTTGCTACCATAAAAGATAACAAAATATACATACATTTCAAAGAGACTGTAAAAACAAACCACAGCTCGTAGTTACAGGCAATCTGTATACTATAAGGATGACAGCAACCAGTTGATTACATCGCTCTGTAAGAGTTTTCAATTATACGCACACATGGAAACAACAATACCATTGAGAAATTAAGATACGTATGAAGATGGGCTATTACGATTGGATTGTCATTTGGTGTTCTATGCTGAAAAAATGCTTAGAGATTGTGCTTTTAAAGGAAGAGATTGAGAGATTTTTTGGTTACGCGGTGGTAGTGTATTCCAAAGTTTGGCTCCCTGCTCTGAGAATGCTTTACTGCACATTTCAGTCCTGTGAACAGGTATCATGAGTTTGTCACTTGAACGTGTTCCAGGATTATGCCCACTTTTCGGAAAATTGAAGTAACCCTGCAAGTAGGTTGGCAGTTACCGTTCAGAATTGTATGCACCAAAGACAGCGTATGAAGTTTTCGGCGAGAATCTAGTCTTAGCCATGACAGCTCTTTTAATAGAGGTGTGACATGGCCTGATCTTTTGCAGTTAAAGAAGACCTTTATTGATTGGTTGAATGCCCGATCTAGCTTTATTGCAGTAGTTTTAGGCAGTTTATTTATAGTCACATCCCCGTAATCGAAAAAGGGTAATATTAATGCCTGTACTAGAAGCTTTTTCAATCTAAATGGAAGAATTTGTCTCAATAATAGTACAACGTTGCAATTTGGCCTTCTGGTCAGGTGAGAACGCTGGAGGGGGTGTAACTTACTTATTAATTTTGATTTGAATTGCCTGGCATTCTCTCAAACACGGGAGGTAATCCCCTCCATAAATCTCCCGTAGGCAATACATTACGTATATAAATTTAAACATCGAAAGTAAAACTTTTGAAAGTTATATATTAACATAGTTTTAACATTAACAGTAGCATATTCACATGTAATAAGTTTTGTATTGATATCAACACATTAAGAAGTTATACGAAAGAAGTTATGAAATAAAGTTATGCATTACAGCAGTATGTAGATATTTACATGCAACAAATTACATTACAATACATTACATTACATATATTAAATTACATATATTGAATACATTACATTACGTACCTTATTTTACATTCGTCACATTACATACATTATTTTAAATACATTACATTACGTATATTAACAACAGTACGTAGATTTATATCATGTATCAATCCTCCAACGCATGTCGAATAGATAGATAATCAGGGAAATGTGTGGAAATACGTATATAATAGACTAGTATCTTAAATGAGTGTTCTTTTACCGCATTCTAAAATTATCAGCATATTTTTGTTGGACATGAATGTAAAGTGTTGTTTTTACCTAACAGCGGGTGTTTAGTAAGACTGGGATATTTCATGATGTGAGCGTAGTTGCCTCACTAATCTCGAGGGGAGTTTCGGTCGAAGCATCGTTTGCAAGAATAGGAGACGAATGGAACCGTTTGAGCATTTAATACCCTTAAAGGGCGAGTTGATGAGCCTCTAGATCGATCTTCTAGAAAGCTTGGTAAGAGTTTTTAAGATAAATTGACTTTTAAGTTAATTAAGCGTCATCGATGATGGACGACTAGGAAAAGATGCATGACCTTGGCGAGATCGAGCACTTCAAAGACCGAAGATTCGTTACTTAAATGTCATCTCTCTCGGTGTGCTTGCACTAAAAACAAAAGTAGTACTTGTTTACTCGTTGCCCGGCTATACATTTTTCCTGCGTGAATCTTTATTCAATTCAGGTTTATGCTAATTTGAACTGTTTCCCTCGATTGCTTCATCAAGAGTCTGTAAAGGGGGGTTCCGCAGTTTTCTACCTTCGGTGGGCCGCATTGGCTCGGATGAAGACTTTGCGGTCCGCCGATACTGGACTTTGCTGTACATCTGAACAAGAAGTACGTTTATTTAATCACATTTTGACGATTACTGAATTTCAAATCCAGGATGATATCATCTAAAATTTATTTTTCCTTTGGTTCATGCCTCTAGTCCCTAGGATGAGAAGTGTTAATTTAATATTCTAATTAAAAACAATATAGCACGCTGTTAAACCGATTTTACTGCTATTCGCATAGAAACGGAATTGTTTTGGCATCGAATCGGGTGCTGTAACGCCTGAAAAATTCCCTCTGCATTAAGTGCAATCCCTGACTGCAAAGCATTTTATTCTACAATCATGTGGAATTTTTGAATAAAACAAGGCTTTGAACTACAAAAAAAAACCTCCATAAATTTTATTCTACCATTTTCGGAAGGTTCCCATAACTTTTCGGACACTTACATAGTTAATTATTTTCGGCTTGATTTATGAATAAATGCTGAGATTATAATTAATCAAATCCCTATTGCGGTAGTTGTTTGTAAATGGTTGTTGGAATGAGTGTAGGTTTTTATAGTCAAGAGGAGATTACAGCCAAAGGTACAATCAAAATATCGTTCTGACTTGTTGAGGAAAGTAAGAGAATCTCATTCCCCATATCGCCTCACTCCTCATATCACCTCACTTCTGATATAACCTCAACCCTCATTTCACCTCATTCACCATATCCCCACACTCTTCATATTATCACATACTCCTCATATCACCTCACTTCTGATATAACCTCAACCCTCATTTCACCTCATTCACCATATCCCCACACTCTTCATATTATCACACTCCTCATCTTACCTCACTCTTCATCTTACTACACTCCTCATCTTACCACACTCCTCATCTTACCACACTCCTCATCTTACCTCATCTAACGTACTAAACCTCATTCCCTTTCCGAAGCTTTTGGTAAATTATGGATTGGAGGACGAGGATCCATCCAGCACTTGGGATGATTACCTACAGACAAGAAGGTGGGTATGGGTAATGTGGATAAACGAAGCAAATAACCTGTTAACTCCAAAAGACATTACGTTTAATGTTTCTAAAAGTAGATATGTATTACGCCTCAGTTAGTTTGTAACTGAGCGAGATTTCCTTGTTAATGAAATCTCCTTAAGCTACTATTAAAGATTCCGTAATCATTTCAAATGGCATCTCTGCGTTACATTCCAAAGCCATAATCCAAGTGCTCCGCTAAATGTTTTGGAAACCGCAAAATATTTCGCAGTTCCCAGGAGATTGCTCCGCGGTTTTCCTCGAATCGATTCTTGCCAAATTGAGAATGCGTTCCTGCACAATTTGCTAAATTATTCATTAACAACCTTCTTCCAACCATAACTCTTCTGAACTTTGAACTGAACCCTCATCACTATACAGACGCTGTTAATGGTCTCGGGGTGTTTTAGAAAACCGCCGCCGCAACTTTGTTTCGGAGATAATATTCCCCAAGAATGTTTGAATGGGTGTGCAATTATCTGTTATTGTATTCTCCGAGCCTTCCTCTCTCCTTAACCGCGGTCGGTCGTCCTTTGGTGCTTTCTCCGTCTGCACTCTCTTTGGGTCCTCTCTTCAAATCTACGTTCGTTTCTATACAATTTAGACATACAACAGCTTAATCGTTCAGTGAAAGGTAGGCGGAAATTTTCAAACATGTTCGCCCAACTGCTTTAATTTCATTGAAAATTCATAGAAATTTTATATTATCACCAGTTAACACGGTATTCCAACGGTAATTTTCTTGGGACTTACTTTAATAAACGCTTATCTTCACCATTTAATAAACTTAATTTAGTAAGAATGACTAGAAGTATCAAATTTTCATCGAATCAGGGTTAGAAATGACGCGCACCTTAATAACTATCGGTAATGGTACCAATATTNTATATCATCTCAGATGACGTTTGCATTATTAAATACGTCTAATATGTATGTATGTATGTGTATGTGTGTATATATATATATATATTCATTACAAAGAATAAGATCGAGACTACATTTAGTCTCCTACTTACGAAAGCTCGAGTTACGAAATTGTGCATGCGAGCAATATGTCCCAAAATCCCGAAAGTAGTTCGTAGAGATCATAAGGATTGTCTTCAAGTTCAAAGTTAGCGCAAAAATATAGTTCAAATGCCCACTGAAAGATGGCAGCATTATTTCATACCTGTTCAGTAATTACACCTTAATTTATTTTCAACTGAGTGAGGTTTCCTTTTTGATGAAATCTCCTTAACCTACTATTAAAGATTTATCAACTTTGGTTAGATGAATGAGGGAACTTTTAGTCTCGATCTCGCCCAAATAAAGACAGTGTATGTCTATCATTAATTACGAACATTATAAACTGTATTTCATGTACTTAAAGGTTGTACAAGCACATTAAAAACAACTGAAAACTATTGTTTGTATCGATACGTTCAAAATTAGAAATTCATATACTACACTATAAATAGAGCACACGTTGTCGCAGCCCATAAATATTAACAAACGTAGCACATACAAACAGCTTCCTTAAACTGATGCTGTTCTTAAAAGGACTAATGTTATAAACGGAGTGATAGTTTAAATATCCATAGACATTAACAGAAGTAACATCGGAAAATAATCACTGGAGAAGAAAGTATATCATGTCAATCGTATATGTAAATTTCATTAAACATTACAGTCCCGATTACACGAGTCCCGATTACGCAAGGTTCCGTATTATCCGAGGTACATAGTTGTGTGCTTAGTCTTTTTTACTTACATATGTTCCGGCATATCACTTAAATTAATTTAGCTTTAACTGCACCATTCCAGTTCAACACAGGCAAGTAATCGTCGACATATCGCAATAATGAAATCTAGACCCCTCCGTATTTTCCGAATTTCCGATTGTCCGTTGCCACGATCCAAATTAATCCAATTAATTCTATTGTACATGTATATCCAACATAAGGTATGGATTTATTCCATTGTAAAGTATAAATAATATTGATATTCCGTAGTTTTTTTTCAACTTGAGATGTGAGTTCCCATATTTAAGTTGTACATGTATTTTTACAATATGTTTATCACAAAGGAATAACAAGTGTGAAAAATAGCGACATGACTGGGACTCGAACCCAGGTCTCCCACTTTCCAGGCAGGCATTCTGAATTTCCGGGCAGAATACCTGCCCGGAAAGTGGGAGACCTGGGTTCGAGTCCCAGTCATGTCGCTATTTTTCACACTTGTAATTCCATTGGGATCAGCTGCAGGATTTTATCCTTCAAAGTATTCAAACCTTTCCTTAATCCATGTTTATCACCTTGAGTACTAGAGGATCGAGCAATTTCGTAATTTCACTATTTGACAATAAACAATTGTACTTTCTGCTTACTAACGACCATTTCCTCTTTCTTTCAGGTGAGTTTCCTTCAGTTTTATTTCTCAATTCTCGGAGACACTGAAACCATTTATTTCTACAACGGTGAGTTAACAATTTGTATGAGTCCAGGTAACCTTTTTTTGCAATCATCATACTCTAATTTTATGCTGTGGTATAGATTCCTGGTAATTTCTTTCAGCAATATCATGGATTTTTTTATTTCCGTCATATGCGTAGTTTTTCCCACTGAAGAGTTGATTTGATTTTTCTTGAATCGATTCCTACAGGCATCTCTGTATCGATCCATGAAAATATGAGGACATAGTTTCACTTCTCGGATTAAATTCTGCGATTAATAAATTATATAGAGAAATTGCCCCCAAAGACGAGTTTTTGCCCTCGAATTATCCTTGTAATCTCGTTATTGGCTCATTTTGACCTCCGTCTGCTTTGCAAATGGAAGGAGACGAAGATAGGTCAAGTTAAATGAAGGAATATCAAAACTGCATCACAGTTACTAAAGAATTACAGGACAGTCAGGGTGGTTTTGCACTATTTTAAAATCGTTTTCCAAGCTGATGTGTTGCAGACAACGCACTGTTTTGATTATAGATGAAACTTTGCTAAATAAAATTAGTAATGGCTATACATTCACAAGAGAATAGAGAAATGCAAAGTAAGACAGTTTATATACATTCATATATAATATAAATTACCGAAAAGCTACGCATATTCATGGTCAACCACATAATAGCGTGAGGAAGGAGCTATACTATTATTGATTTCAAAATTTCTGATTGGGGAACGTGTATCTCGTCACTCAGCATCACTTACGATGTTCCCACGGCAATCATCTTCTGTGGTATTTATCACATGATAATATTGACTGAGCACTTCGTGATCAACTTAATTAATCGACGAATGGAAAATAAAATCAACACCTACAGGGATTCGGAGCGACAGAATATTCCAAAGGTTAATATTGATTAAGGTATCCAGAAGATCCTAGTTCGCATCCAGTTATAGTCAGTAGTATACATGTTGAAAGGAAGAATACTTAGTCATGTTCACAGCAGTTACTTATTCATCTAGTTTATTGAGTGAGTTGACATCTTCATTACCTGAAGTTGACTAAACTAATCGGAAAAAATCTGCTGTGGGAATTACTAAGTATTTTCGTAAGCAATAAAAGTTATTGAGTTTCACGTTTAGTCACGCTTGGACATATTAATTTTATTTTAATTTATGACGGTATATTTGTGTCAGTTAATACGTTTTTTATTTTTGGGAATTGAAGGTTTAATACATTAATTTATGAAAATACCCAAATAGAAACGTATTTTTATTTCATTTCCCTCATTCGACTAAGACTCTCAGCTATTTTACACCTTTTATTGCGGCCCATCATGCTATCGAATTTCTATTAATTCACAATTTATAGAATATTCCTTGCCCATTTGATATGTACTAAAGCAATGACAAGAAAATTATTTATGTTTATTCCCATGGTATTTATAAACAGATCTGTGTCCCTACCGTGGTAACATCATCAAGCATAGAGAAAGATTTTTACACCGTGCAAATACAAGGAAAAGGATGAAAGCCTTTGTTCGTAAGGATTGACCTAAATTGCCATTAAACAGCGTAGCTCATACCTCACTGGCCTTTCTCATCACCATAGCCATGGACAAGACTGAGATAAAAGTAAACGAAAGGTAGTTCTCTGTTCCCTACACCAGAAAACAATGGATATATGTTCCATTCATGAAGTTATGGGAGCATGACCACAGAGAACGAGTACATAAATAGATGTATGTGTGGCTTATTCCAGAGGAGTCTTCATTTACGTATCGGCTGCTCGTTGTGCCATTCAGCCACATAAATTACCATAAGGCCACATATGACATTAGGCTGCCCTTCGGTGGCCTACGTTTAATTGTGCGAAAGAAAACAAACGGAACCAGGCCTCAATTCTAACTGGAATTCAATTACAACTTAATTTAACGAATTGTTTGTACAAGATTAGAACAGACAACTTTTAAATGCGTGCATTTTTCCAGGAAAAAAGGAAAGGCCCAATTGAAGGCCCTGGAAAACTATATGGGGCCTTAAGGCATTCGGTTCATCTCATATATGAACGTACGGAGCTGCTCAGAAAGATCTATCACTCACGATGCTTGAGACATTTGCTAAGGGGAGTTTTGGGTGTTAACCCCCCACCCATAGCCAGAATGGGTTTTTTAAAAATCAAGTATGTGGGAGGTGAATTGCAATTATCAGTTGTTTAAATATGTACAGTTTCACACGCCACTGATGACTCGCAGGGAATATATTAGGTATATAGACATTTCTGTATTTACTCTCTGAACCCCCTCCTCAAAGACAAATCCTGACTACACCCCTGCTTAATTATCACCATTAAATCAGTGATCAATGATCAAACTAATTTAGTTTCCATAGGCTCGTCCATAGCGATAATGCATCCATAAACGGCTTCATTATAATTCAGAAGCCAACATTCATTCGCATATCTAAGTATGTACCTTTGATCGAACAGCATTTTCGAGTAAATATTTGGTCACTCGACGAGAATGCATGTTTTGGAAACCAACCGAAACGCAAGAGAAACCTAAGAGCGGTAGAAAATGCGTCGATGAATGCGGTAAAAATTAGGTTGAAGTGTAATGCGAGATGAGATTTGTTCAGGTGCGAGGGAGGGGGGGTATTGAGGGAGGGGGAGGAGGGATGGGGCGGATGGGAGGGAAGATGGGAAAATCACAGGTGGTGAACGAAAGGAAATGAAGAGAGGGCACAAAAGGGAGGGATCGATAGGGAAGTGAAGTGAGAGGAAAGGAATTGGGAAAGAATAATAGGAATCCTTGGAGGGGAAAACCTTTGGTCGGAACGCATTTAAGATATTGGATGGGAATAAGGAGTCAACTTGGAGCGTAGAGTGACTTTCTTCACCGTGTCTACGCCGGGTGAGATGTCCTTAAACTTAATAGGAATTGACGTTGTTTAAGGTTAGACATCACCCAAACAACCCGAAGAAACTCGGATTCGTTATCAGAATAGTCGTAGGAGCGGACGTTGGAGCAAAGAAAACGTTCGTGAGCGATGTTACGTTGTGTTGGACAGGCCTCACCTGAAATATGCGTGTAGTGTATGGAATTCTGCAGGAAAGTGTTGTATTCTAGAATTAGAGAAAGTACAGAGAAAGGCGATAGGTTTTGTAAAGAATTGTTACGACAAGTCAGTGAGTGTTACGCAAATGCTTCAGGACGTAGGACGGGAATCTCTAGAAGATAAAAGATTTAAACAAAGGATAAATTCACTAAATAAGTTCAGAGCAGGTTCTTTCGTAGAAGATGTACCAAGATAGACGTATGAGTATATGTATAAGTTATGCGTCCTCCCTGTTACATAGTAGGCCGTTCTGATTCTGAGAGGAAAATCAGAGAGACGCTAGAGCGAATCGATTCAAAAATTATTTTTTTCCGAAAATAATACACTAAAGTAATCGATTAGGGAAGTGGAGTCATGGTGCATACACCCTCTGCCACACGCCGAAGGGCGGCTTGCAGGGTACATCTGTAGATGTAGATTGTGAACTAGGAAGACAAACCTGAATCCACGAAAAATTCTTCGGATTTTAGTTTATTCCTGTTTATATGGTCTTTTAGAGTTTGAAACTACTGTTATCATTATTTTCATTTTTCACGGGCCTTTGCCAAGCCAAATACCTTTCTATTGTATTCCTAAGATCTTTCTCACTATTGATGTTATTTCTATAATGACTGAAATTTGAATAGGTGTATGGATGTGTTTGTGTTCTCCATATTTTGTTAACTTTTTGTTGTTTTGTTGCATTATAATTGTGACTATTGTGACTGATTCTGGTTTTCTTCCTGTGCTGGAGATACACTTTTCGAAATCTTCTCTTCTTCTTTATCTGGGATATTAGAGTCGTTGGAAAATTGGCATTTTTACCATTTGAAATACATTTTCTAAGAGTTCAAATAGGAAAGAATGTTGAAAAATTACAATTCCGTCATTCAAAATCGCCCACAACTCAGGCGTTTTCATATTTTCACAGCTAAAAAGAAGATTGAGACAAACGTAGCAGATGAAATTGTTTTCTCTTTCCCGTTTCTTAACGGAAGTAAAAAACGCAGCATTCGTCAACACGTCGTACTAGGATAGAGGATGTAAATATAAAACTATATTTTGCGTTTCCATAAAGTCAGGCTAGGAGGTATTAATTTAATCGTTTCTCTCATGTCACGCTATTTTTCGTTACGTTTCTCGAAGAATTCAGTCTGAACATTGTTTTAAAATAATAATTTGCAAAGATGGCAGAAAATCCACTCCTTGTGAAGATTTGGAAATAAAACCTCATTAATCCAAACATAGTTTACGTCGATAATTTTCTTCTTATTGTTGTATATGATTCATTTTTAGAGTATCCTACGAAATTGTAAATGATCTTAATGAATTAAATTTCTGTTCTCTTACTTATTAGGCATTATGCAGTACCCGAGAATCACATTCCTCACAAAAATCGAGGTATTTGTCAAGAACTCGTTCGTCTACCAAAATGTTTCCCTTCCCACCCCGTTTACTGATATATATTGTGATATTTTCTTGCATATAGCATCGTGACAAAATCACGTTTAAGTACTCATGGACAGAAACAGGCTTATACACTTATATGTTCGTAAAGGTATCCCTGTGTCAGTATGGTAGTTATTTAATCAAAGGGATTTGCTGCCTCTTCATACTTTCATCCTATTACAATTCATCTCATAATTCCAAATGTTTTTTCTTCTGAAAATGTGTGTTTTACTGACTCGCAGTAGCTAGTTGTTATTTTTCTTTCCTAGTTATCACTCCTATCTCAAAGATTAAGTTAGGATCCGCCCTAACGTCTTGCGTTCCAATATTTTCCAAACAATGTTTGCACTTCAAACAAGAGAAACATTGAAATTTGAATTTGACATCGAATTTGAGTGAAACGCTCACCCTCAGCTATCGCCAAGTATTCTAGTCTGGAGGTTACCGTCAGTTATCCACTCGGCAAACTTGATCCTTTGAGGTGAGGCGCCTTAGAATAGGATAAACGGGCAAATCCGATTTCATCCAACTTGAGTTTGACTTTCGGGAAGCGTTGCGTGCCGACGGCCGTTCCCAAGGAAAATGGGCTTTTTAACTGCGTGCTTTCTCTCCAACGACTTTAATTCATTCCTTTGCAAACTGGAACAAAGCCCGTGTCGTGCTTTACTACCCCTCATCCAGCAGAGGGAATACTACGCTTTGAAATCCCGCACGAATCGTATCTCATTCTGAAGTCGTTGTTACGGTTTAAGTCGCTTGCTTCGGCTTTTAGCCCTCCTTTTACGAGTCCGTATGAATTGAGAGAACCTTAATGTTATTCGCATCCTCAAGGAATAATCAATTCGGAATTCTAGTATTTCTAATCATTTCCTGGATTCATTGCGCGCGACATGTGCCAATAGGTACTATTCATTCTACATTACTTCTGCATTTCTGACTCATAAAGACAAATATTTGTTTCTTACAATAAAAACAGTGCAAAGTTTGTTGATAAATTAAAAATGTATGGATATGTCATAAATATATTTATCAAGCTGCTTATTTATTTTATTTGTGGTATTTATACATATTACATTAATTTAAATACCTTAGTATAGTTTAGGTTGACTTATATACAGTGGGACAGAATATATAATCGTAAAATTTTCGCGCGTTGTTTAAGTTACTGTTCCTACAGCTCACTTTTTACAGCTTCTGAACCCATTGTGAAACAATTCCTACAAAATTCCAAATAATAATGATAATACTTTCTTTAATGAAAACAGAAAGAGCCAAATTTATTTATTTATTTAATAAATCTTTGCAAGTTGGTCGGTGGACCAGGTTGCAATGGTCAAGGGGGACAAAATAATTATGACATCTGCCCGGCATTCGCCCAAAGACGAGAGGAAAACCCCTCCAAAAACCTCTCGTGGACAGTATAGATACAATAAGTATACAATAAATAACAGTCAATAAATGTCGCACTACAGTGCAGAATTCCAATACAATAAAACTAAAGAATACATATATACATATAGAACAATTATATAGATATATAAACCTTTACATAGATATAATGGGTAAAAAATTAAGGTGAAATACAATGAAACTTAACAGAATATATTATACAGAGAGTACAAAAATATACAAATTAACCTTTACATGGGTATTATAAGTAATAATTGCTATTATATATACGAACGATTTATGTACTATAGACTTTGATTTTCTTTTTGAAATCTTTAGCATTTTTCGGCATTGGAATGAGAACTTCTCCAGGAATAGCGTTCCATTCTCTTATACCTCTACTTATGAAAGAGTATTTAGCCAAATCTGTTTTCTGTTCACGTTCTTTTATTTTTAGTACCTATGTGATCGCCGCGCCCAATGTAATTTGGAGTATGAAATCTTGCTCGTAGCTCATCCCAGCCATTTTTACAGTTCCACGCGTTAAGTACACGCGTTAACCTAAATGTCTTTCTTCTTGACGATAACGATTCCCATCCTAGCTGATCTTACATTTTACGAACACTCTCTTACCTCTTGTGATTCAATTAGACACATAATTATACACATTTTAATAATTACTATTAATAAGGAGCACACACAACCGTTTTTCCCTGACAAGATAAATCCGATTAGCTGGGACTCGAACCCGGGTTTTGGATTTGGAGCACTGGCACGCGCGAATAAGTAACTAATGCTTCCAACGCCGTCGTAAAAATAAATTAATGTTAATAAATAACATATTTTGTTCGTCAAATCTGACTAAGAAAATTTAAATTTACGTGTTTATATTGTGTGCATATTCATTTACGTTTGGAAAATAAACTCATACAATTTACGATAAGGAACCCTAACGAAGTCGACGTATACATATATTTTCGCTTTTTGACGATATTTGGTTTGGGTTCGAACTCAATATTTCCTTCAGTCGTTAAAAATACTTAAAATTATTAATTTTCGGTTAAAAGGTTCCTTGGCGACCCTCATTGTTATGGTTGAGCAACACGTCCTATGTTCGTCCCAAGCACGGATTTTGCTGAATTTATTTAGCATAATTTTGTTTTCCTGAATAATTGTTGAAAAATTTGGCAACTGTGCACGACCACATTTAACCGGAAGGAATTCTTTTAAAGTTTAGTTTCCAAAAATCGGTCGGAAATTGAAATATATCTTACCGGTCATCGTTGTGATATTCAGCAAGCACGAGATCACGGTTCCATAGGGAAACTGCGATCGTCGTGAATAAACTTGAATCCACCGATAAATTAGTCCATTTAACTGAATGCATTCACAAGGGGATATCACGTTCAAAGTTGCAACATGATCAATTCGTGATCGGAAAAACTTTCCAGCAAATCACATTAGAGATGGAATTGAAGTCAATTAAATCCAAAAATGAAGTTCTCTCTTTGAGTTCACCACGATAATCCATTCTGAATGGTTTATAATTGATTTAATGACATTGATGAGGATATTTCGAAACATGAAAATGCGGGAATTATAGATGTTGCATTTATGAAAGTGTGTCGTGTGGTGCACTGATTTGGAATGCGCATGTATGTACGTAGGTAAAAATGTAAAATATATGAATATGAATATGTTTAATGCATAAATGAAACATTGCATTTATGCATATGTATATTATGTAACAATTTACTATTATTGATTATCGCATTAGTAAAGTGAAGCCTTAATTGAGCTAAATTGTTAACATATTAGTTTTTCAAAATTACTTCATTAACTTAACAAATTAAATTAACTTTATTAACTTAACAAATTAAATTAAGTTTATTAACTTAACAAATTAAATTTACTTTATTAACTTAACAAATTAAATTAATTTTATTTAGTTAGCAAACAATTCTATAGTGGAACAACGTAAATTACTGGAACTAACCTTTTCAATTTGTACAGCACTACAGTACACACACAAACCAGACTCGTGTTTCAGATGACAACATTTCAGAGTTTCATGTAGTCAGAGTTTTAAATTTTGCGTTTTTCACCTAATAATGTTGCCATGCTTCGATCCCCGGGCGGTGGTTGTGTCTGTTGTGGTATTGCAAAGTTAAATTATTATTTTCACTAATTCTCTTTATTCTGTTATGGCATACCACCAAATACATGATTCAAAGGACCGAAACTATTAAAGTTAATTTAGTAGTGACCAACCTATCTAAAACAAACAGTACTACAAGCTGCCATTTTAGCAAATTCATGTGTCTAATTTCATTCCATCTCAGTCTTGATGGAATACATTTATCTCTTTATTTGTATCTATACCGTAACCCATGTATCGACGTGTGAGACATAGAAATCCTACTGGTTATCCTTGATCAATTAGTTTTACAATCGTGGATTGTTAGGGGAAATAATATCCTTTTAAAACAATCCTTTTTCGTGTCATTCTTATTCCATACCTATTTTCGTACCAACTGGAGATATGCTTAATATGTAATTTTAACTCCTTCCTTGAACGTGCCTTCTCTGAATGAACATAACAACCGTAACACGACTTCCTTACGAGAAATTTCAACCTACTTTATAGAGTTTCCCAGAGATGCTCGCCGATTAACAACGGAAATTCTAGGAAAAGCATACATCGTTCCGTTTTTCCTTATTAGAGATCTCGTTATGGCTTGGAAATTTAAAAATTAACATCTCTATTCCATGGTAAAAATATGGGCTTGATTTTCTTTTAATAACAGATTCCAATTATAAAATTCCATTCACCATGCATTTTTCCGTTACCATTATAATCAATCCCAGTCGTTTCCAGAAGGTTTGCGGTCCGATTGCAGCCAATGCAAATGCAATCTATAAATGAAATTCCATTAAATAAATATGATTGGAAGAGAATATGGACGTTCGCGTATCATATGGTCACAGAAATTAAAATACCAAATATTGCATTAACAAAGGTTTATTCGGTTTGTTTCTCTTTGATCAAATGGGGTAATCTAATGTAAAACAATAATCCTATGGAATGCATCCGATATACCATAATCCGATTAGGTTAAAAATAAATGATCGAATACAGAGGAAATAAGATCCCGGGGGAGAACTAATCCGTGAAAATACATGTACATTTTTATTTACGCAAAAAAAACACCTTCGTAGGAGGGGATCAGGACACCATGTGAAACTTATGGTCATCTGTGGGAAAATTAATTATTAATGAAATAAAATGAATGATGTACAATATTCAAAGAATTAACCTCCAATTGTTATAACCCAATGGTTCCCGGATAGTCAACTGGGTAGCGAGTTTGATTGGGGTGAAAGCGATCCCGAGTTCGATTCCTGAAGGAGGGCTATACGCGCAAAATGACCTAGGCTGTCGAAACACTTTTAATAATACTACTACTACATAAGTAATTGATATAAATTGCCCATACCGACCATGTAGGTCATTTGGGGACCTCGATGGTGGTGGTGATAAGCCTTCCAATGACAAGGATTCGGGATCGAGTCCAGAATTTTTACGTTAGGGAAAAGATGGCTATCTCCGTCCACAGTTTTTATTTATTTATTCGATTTTCACGAGTAGGAGAGTCGCCAAACAAAGAAAAATTTTAACTAAATGAGAAAATAATAAATAACGAAAACAATAGGTACATAAAAATTTTTAGTTGTGTTTGTTTATTTTTCTAGAATTAAGTTAATTAGAGTAAATTATTTTTGGGGTTTAGTTTCATATTATTATCATGTAGTATCTCCAGAGGTTGGGTGGAAGAGAGGCCATTTTGGCCTAACTTAGCCGTAAGAGTAAAATATAAATAATAAAATAAGGCAATTACTAATTGCGTTAAGGATTCTTCTTGGAGTTAGCCAATCCCATTGGAAAAAAACTTGAGTACCTACCTAATTTAGTTATGATTGTACGTTTATGGGGGCTATGATAAATACATACATAAGTATAAACACTTCAATTAACGTAATTAATAATTATAACCGAAATTTTGTATTTTCTCAAATGCTTTTCTCCGTTTTAGACCAACGATAGCCGAAACTGGCCCGAAATAGTAACGAATATAACGAATATATATATGTAACCCAGGAAAAATCCCAAGGAAGAATGGACTTGAAAAAAGTCCTTTGTTTCCAACATGAAGGGGGTTTTCCTTTCCATCACTTTGTGTGGCCGGTGCTTCAATGAGCCGTGACTGCGAACGATGCCGCCATGCGGACGAACTCGCAACGTCCTTGCCCACAAAGTATCCCGAATGGCTTGGAGAAATGTTCTGCCGGGATAGCTCAACGGACAGAGCACCCGACCGGCAATTGGGAGACCCGGTCCCGGTCCCGTCAGACTTTTTAAGTCCATTATTCCTTGGGATTTTTCCTTGGTGCGCACCATCTTGCACAAAGTCACCCTTACCCGTTTTCCTTTGAGTTAAGGCGTCAACACCATTGAAAGATCTCCATTCATTTGCACAAAACTCCCATTGCGAAGAAACGGCACCGCTTGACGCTCACCATTACTTCAACTTCGGAAAAAGTGCACCAAAGAGAAAACGTACGGAGACCCATAGGGAAAATGCCTCTGACTCGGAGTTTCGCCGAAGATATCAGAAGCACGAAAAGGCCCCGATGATGACGATTTGTGCAGCGATCCTTCTTTCGTCTCCATCGCGACGTTTGGCGACCGAAAAATGAAACTTCTGCTGACCTTGCCCCTAACGACGTTCAAACGTCCCATTCATCTCCGTGACCCCGAAAATCCCCCGTCCACTTCCGCATTTTATAAAAAGGGAACTTCTCTTTCGGTGAAACTGAATGCCCTCAATCATCGCTCACAATGGGGATTATAGGCCATGGAGGACCCCGCCGTCTGCAGTGACATTCTCATTATCACTTGAGCCGTGAAGAAGCTTGAATAGCGTTTTCCCTTTGGAAGGAGATGGCCCAGAAGTCGCTTCACCTAACATCTATCCTGCTAATGAAGTTCATATGGTCTCGTTATAAGGAAGATTGAGGAATTAAAACTTCTTATCGAATTTTGCCGATTGCCCTTTTTTGATGAACTAGGAGAATTGCACGTAGATTCCCTTAAGGGAAAAATTGAAAGAAGCCAGAAATGTATATGGATGAGAATCTATTATATCTCTTCTTAGTCTAATTGTCTTTGTTATTATTACTATTTTATTATTGGGAAAATTTTGCCTAAGTTTAGGTTTCAGATTTCTTTTATTTTTTATGGGGTATATAAGTATTTATATATTTTTTCTTTGTGTTTGGTAACTACACTTCCTGTTTTCGAAATGAAGATCTCTATTACGTACGTCATTTCTTCTTGTTCTATTTGAATAGTATTATTTTTATTATTATTCAATCAAAGGGCTGCAATATGGAATGTACTCCACGGTGGTAACCGTATACATAATTAAACATCATTCCTACATCATAATGGGCCAAATATTACAATATATGCAATACAAGTACAGTTATGATCCGGTCTATAGTTATTGTTAATATTATTATTAAACTGCGGTCAGGTTGTTCCTGGTACCCCCTGCCATCATTTGGTCTTGTGCAGTCTACATAATCACGTGATGTAGATACTTTATACATACATGATACAAATATATACTCACTACCTGCCCGGTAATCGTAAATTACGTTCTGCTTCCAGAGTATTGCCTTCTGAATTGAACTAATAGAATGAAAAAGTATAACTTTTAGAAGAATAGAAAAGTAGAACCTTTTCGAACTTTTAATCGCTTAATTTAGTTGACTCGACTTTATTTCTGCTGAGCTAAAAAAAATACTACAGGCGGTAAAAATGAAATTAAACTGCATTTCCCATGAATTTTTATTTGAATGATCAGGTTTTATACCCAGAACGATTTTGGAGACAGAAGTTAGCCTATTATCATTCAAAATTCGTCATTGTATAGTATTCAGGCCGTTTGACATATATTTCAGAGGCTTCAGGTGAAAAGTCGTATTTATATTCACATGCTAAACAATAAGCATAACGAATAAATGTTAGGTCAATGAAATTGTGTTCAGTGTAATAACTCAAAACATTTGTCATCAGGCGCATAAAATATTTTAGCTATTCTCTATTATGTTTCAAAATAAATTAAATTTTATTCCAAATGATATGTACTTTTAACTAAAAATCTATTAAAGATGACCCTCAACCCCGGAAATGAGCCAACTAACTTCCTGATTCGAAATCAATTTCCAAACTTCATGAAGCAGTCCGAGGTGCCTTCATTGGAAATTCTATCTCCATCTGTCTTTATTACACGAACAAAAAAATACCAAACCCCTTTCCCTGATTTGAAAAAGTTTTCCACCGGATAAATCTTACTTTTGGGCATGAAATTCAAATTTATCGCCCGAGCCTAATTTTTATGAAACTTCTCGAACGGATTCAGTGCGGCTGAATTCCGGATCGTGTAATGGGACCAGAACATCTCTCTGCTCGTTGGAGCTTATTTTCTCGAAATTCCTCGATTTTTAGCGCGTTTGATTTCCATTTTTAAAAACTGTTTCGTCCTTTTTATGACCAATAGATATATATGAATACCTGCCCGGAAAGTGGGAGACCTGGGTTCGAGTCCCAGTCGTGTCGCTATTTTTCACACTTGTTATTCCTTTGGGATTTTCGTAGGATTTACAACCTACTAAGTTACCTTCCTTTCCTTTATCCAATAAATATATATTTATTTGTCCTATCAAATGACGACTAAATCCGTTTCTGCTTGGCCAAAAATTGCCGTGTAACTCATTATTCGAATAAAGAAATATCGTCACTTATCAAAAGCGACGATTTACAAACTGGAGGTGCTAATATTTTAAAAGGATTTGTAAGATCAAAACACACTGTTAAAATGAACAAATACTGTAATTCTAAAACCTCATTTGCGTAAAACGAGTTTCATTTTAACCCCAACGAATGTTTGTATAAGTTGGACATGGAAATAGGCACATATTTTAATTTGTTTATTTGTGGATATATTTAACTGAGAACGGAGAGGAATTATTTTTTCCTCTTGGATAACTATTTAGTATTATATTTCACTTTTTTGTTTCTTTAAATTTTAACCTGTTTACGGTTGTTTACTGTTTACATGGTGGGTAAAACAATATATCGGACTCAGATAAAGGAAGATAGACATGCTCAGTACGCTATTACAGCTTAACTGAGATATCTCTTTGAAAGTCCAAAATGACCAAAAAACAGAAAATCCTAAACACGAGATATCTTGGGCACAACTAATTTTAAACCACTCACTTCTACGAGCTATCTCGGATGCATCAGGGAAGAGGTGAATTTGGATGACGGTCTTAAACGCCATTATGCTTTAAAATACTCTCATTGTATATTTACAATTTTTACATGACCATTAACACGTTCACTTCGGATCACACCACCGTTGGAGTGATAAATGCATTGGAAATGGAGAGATACGCAATGGACGTGTTAAGCAACTAAGCACATCTATAGAATTACACTGCAAGGTAACTTTCGGCGTGTGGCAGGGGGTTTAAACACCAAGCGTTCGAGTTACCTCTTTAGCTTTTTATTTTTATTGTTATCGCGTATCGTTCGCAGAAAGTGTGAGTCCCTAAAACGGCTTATCGTCTATTTCACTCATCTTACGCTAATTGACTGATCGGCAGAAGTAGCAGGGGGGTCGCATAGTACCGATTACGTCCTTCTCAAATGTATTTTCCCTGTATTTATCCGGCCTATCATCTAATCTCCTTTCTTCCAAGGATTTCCACCCTGCGTCTGAGAGCATTTTCATTACGCTTGATTTTTTATTGTAGTACTTTTTAACAAATCGTTTCGCCTTGCGCTGCACATTCTCGAGTTCGGAGGTACACGTATCATCCGCCAGATCCCATATACTCGCCGCATATTCTATATGAGGCCTAAGTATTAAATGAAGCAAAATCATTATGCAGCTGGCTTAGCTTAAAAATATAACTTATATTGGCTTGAAACGTCACATAACTATGCATATATGCTTAACAATACAGCAAATTCCATCACCTGCGTGCAACTCATTTTCATCGCTACTGAATGCGCACACTTATTTCATAAAATAAAACAACGGACTGTATAACATTAATTTAATTAAATGGATCTGAGGTACGGCTGAATTTATGGTTGACTTCTTGAAATGACTGCTGACACCCTTTATACCAAATCTCTAATCAACGGATACATTTATTGAATGCACAAAAACATTTTCATGTTGAGAGCTGTTCGCTTTATTGAACCCAATTCGCGATCATAATGTGGAATGGGAAATTTAATGGAGGTATGTCATTCGGTTATTAATGATTAAAATTATTCAATAGATTGCTTTTATAATTGCCGCTTCTAATCTCTGAATTAGTTTCGGAATGTAATCTTTGACCGAGCACTCAATGGGGAATTAACTTCAGCTCACGAAACGTGTTTCAAGAACTTCTTTATCCATTATCGTTGATTCTGTTAATGGAGCATTTATGTTAATTAAGTTAATGTTTTATTAAGTTAATGGAACATTTATTTAATAATTTTTTTATTTAATAGCGCCTTCACAAACATCCTTTCATTAGACGATTAGAGGAGAGGCGTGAACTGTTACAATAGATGAACACTCACAACCATGGCTTAACGTTAAGAAATTTCTGATTCACTGGGACTCGAACCCGGGACCTTGGTTTGGAGGGCAAATTCGAATATTTACGTCACCTTTTCGCGTTAACATATTCTCTTTAATGAACATCTTTCGTCTCTACCATGAGGAACGCCATCACAAAATTTAAAATGAAAGTACTTCGTAATTTTTATTTCAATTAACTTCTTATTTTACGACCAGTTTCGTCTTACAAAGCGCTCATTTTGAACAGGCTTTCAATATGACCGAAATCAGGCATGAAATTAAAGTTTTAAGAAGAATATAATTTTTTTAAACTTTTGAATATTATATATATATAAT
>KZ308697.1:260388-278393 GCA_000376725.2 Ladona fulva | reverse complement strand
ATATATAATATAAATTTTAAATATTGCTCTGAAAAAGAACTATTATGCCCTCTGATGTGAAATCTGTTTGAACAAAATCTTACTTTTCACCGGAATGTATTCTTTCATACAATTTGGCGTTAAAGTACTTGAATATAAGAAATACGCCACTCAAGTGCGATCTGACGAATGACGTATTTATGGTTTCTCATGCAGTCAAAAAATGCATGCGATCTTCCGATGAAAATACCATCCTTATTCCCGATTTAGGTTATGGTGATCATGGTTTTATTGGTACTTCAATAGCTAAGGCTATCCTATTCCAATTACCATACTCTCATTACACTTTGGAGAAGATAAAAATGAATATGGTCAAACGTAACTTCGTGTCATTTCACCTACTTTCTTAAAAGAAAGAACACTTCCTAACTTCCACCGCAGATTTTTATTGACTGTTTTCGTCGACGAATTCACATCTTCAAGTTATTTCTTTCGAGTTCCTTCTATTCACGTTACGAAGTGTCTTTCTTTTAAGAAGTTGGAGAAGATTGTCTGTGCCTTTTTCTTATATTGTCAAATTTAAAAATGAATGAATTAATAAAACTGCTATCATTATTAAAATTATCAGAATTTACTGTAAATAAAACACGTGATAAAATTATTTTAATAATCGATTCGTTAAAAGTAAATTAATAGGAACAAATTTATTTGTCGATGTCTATGTGACATTTCGGCGTATGGCAGTGGATTCACGCACCATGACTCTATTTCCCAAATCGTTTACTTTCGCGTAGCGGAAAAAAATGAATTCTTGGATCGATTCGTTCTAGCATGTATTTCCCTGATCTTTCTCTGTATCAGAACGCCCTGTGTAATATGGAGGACTCATTACATCTGCTACATCATCTCTGAACTTCTTTGAATGTATCCAGTAAATAATTATTGGTTTAAATCTTCTAATTTCTAAAGATTCCCATTCTGCGTACTGAAGCATTTTGTAAGGCCCACTAATTTATTGTAGGAATTCTTTACGAAATGCATCGCCTTTCATTGTACCTTTTCTAATTCCCGAATACAACACTTATCGGCAGGGTCCCATACACTACACACATACTTAAGGCGAGGCAAATTTTATTTTTAAAAAATCCCTGTTAGTAGGATTCAAAGCTTAAGTGGCCCAGTATGTTTCATTAAAGAAAACTGTCGGTTGTATCAGTATTTTCTCCAAAGATTGAGGCTACATCCTCCCTGATCCTCAGAATGTCAGGAACCTCATTGTATTTTATGTTCTCGAGCAGAAAGTGTCTGTGGTATCGAGTACGTGGAGGGTCGAATTAGCGGAGGAACTCTTCCGAAAATAAATGCCCAAATACTGATATGATTGATGCTTCCTCGATCGGAGCCTTTGCAGCCCATTGGAGTGTCGACCATAAATTAGCGCGGAAATGCAAGACGGCGGATTAAACTCATGATTCAGGTGCCACTTCGTAATACAGACCTGCATTAGCGATGATAAGACCGAGATCCTTGGAAATGGGAATTTTCGCTCGGAATTCCTCTCGGAAATGGGTGTGATAGGGACATATGCTTCCCCCCGTGAATTATTACAGACCTTCCGTTCATTTGGATGAGCGCTTCATTCCAATGTCGGAATCCTTTATCATCCGCAGAACGATCATAATGAGACATCTCCTTATCTATTACTATAATTACAGTTGTATACACGAGTGTATTTATACACATGATGTTAGGAACTTATGTACAGACACTTGTATATTTCGTTCGTTTGCCGTACTTTCACTATTAAAATTTAATTTTTATTAATATTTGTCTTTATATATAATGTTAATAAATTTTAACATGTACTGTATGTACAGTTATGACTTAAAACTATATTTAATACACTAATACCTCTAAGAGAAGAATACAGAGAACACAATGTGTAAAAGATTTCCAAAAATATTTATATTAACATTAAAAATTATATGCAAAAACTCCCTCCTGATACTTCCAAAAAAACTCATAACATTGCTACATTCATTGAACTATAAATCCTTGTCCTGAAACTTCTTTGACACCAGATTAAAACAGGAATAAGATAAAAGATGAAAAAGCATGAATATTTGAAAATAAATATATTAAATTTAAAATAATAGTTTATGATAAGTAATGAATAAAATGTCCAATATATTGGACATTGGGTCTGAAAGGGTTAACTAATTCTATCGACATATGGTGGAGATTACTCAGTACTGGTATTGTTAAAAGTGCTTCAACAGATTCGTTTCGCACGTGGGCTCCCACCCGAAATCGAACCCGGGACCGCTTTCGTGGAAGTCGAACGCCTTGCCCATTTGGTTATCTGGGAGCGCTACTTATTCATGTTCACTTCAATCAAAACAAAATCTGACTTTTTCCCAGGATAAAATATGTTTGAAGGAAGAATTAAATCGTCGTTTTTTTCTCCAATGTATTTGCTCTATATATAGTCAGATTTTGTTTTCATTTAACTTAAACTGAAGCTTTTCTTATTGTCAAATTTAGTTAGAGATCTGCCTTAAGAAAGAATTCGCGAAAGTGTTTCTAATTTTTACCATCGAATAGGTACACTTTACGATCCCGAAATCCCGAATCCCGAAAAATGTGCTGAAATACATGGATTTTTCGTTGTATAAGTCAATTTCCACACTTTGGAAAGGTTTGCGTTGCCCTCACCAAAGTTTTGGTTGAAAGAGTTTCCATTTGTTATCGAATACAGTTAGCAATTGCTTCGCTGAAATGTTTTAAAAGATTTTTAGATACGCAATAAAATTTCTTATATTTATCAAATGTGTTCGTTGCCATAAACAAAGTCTCGTTTGCTACAGAAAGAGCACTGACGCGTAAAACGTTCCGAAGTTTATTTACATCGGTCGCTGAGTTTGCAAGAATAAGGGTCACCTGAATAAATATCGAGAGGAGTGATACTGATCGTATTACTTTCGAAGTAAATGACAAATTAATGCCATTTTCGACCGTATAATGCGAAAACATTGCAATAATTAGATAGATTACCGTTTTAGCCGTCCAAAAAGAAAAGTTCAAAGGAGATTCGTTTCAATTTACGCAATCTAATGAACGAAATAATTTTGGAAAATGGAAAATCGCTGTAATATTACGAGCATTTATCTTGTACTATTGAATTGGAACCCCCGCGTCTTCTTTGTCACTACGAAGAATTCTCGGAGCTTTTTAAAATATACTAATGCCTTACAGCTTCCGGTACAGGATACATTGCCGTCATTCTTGACGTCATGGTTATCTAGTGAGGAAATGTTTATTCATGGAGACTCAACATATAAATTGAAAATTTCCGCACTTGAACGTGATCTCGTTCATTGAGATTCCCATGGAAACGGTAGTTACTCTTAAACAGCGCATTCCAGGTCGGCATCCGAAAGGGTCTTTGAGATAGCGGAATGGAATTCTCATCACGGTGAAATTGTTGCACTGTTTCTCCTCAAATATCAAAGCCATCCGGCGCTGCCACATAACTGGGACCCACTAATCACTAGCAGCGCCTTTCGGTGCTGAAGTCTCTTTGTCTTAATTTTCCGTGGTTTATTTGTGGTCGGAATCTTTCCATTATTTGGAGCGAATCGCATATAAGTCTACATTTGTCTCTCTTTCGTCCTTTGCTGCATATCAATTGCTTCTTATGTTTTGTAATGATAAAACACCTTTATCGATTGCGAGTTTAAGAATTATTAACCCTTTGTTTGTCTAACCTTTCTCAATTGAAAAACTATAATAAAGGGTTTGCTTTTGGGAGTCGAAAAAAAATGATTTGATCTTTCCTAAGGCGGACGATGAACTGAAAGTTCGAGACCATTGGTAGCAAAGCCCAAATATATGAGTATAAGTTATATTTATTATTTCATCGAAAAAAAGAAAAGTTAAGTTTGCGAGATAAAAGAATCAATGTCTGCCAAAAAGTGAAACTATTCAGGAATACACGCACTAGGAGGGGTGTGAAATACTTGCAAAATCTACCAAATATTGCATTTAAAATTTACAAGAGAAAGAAAGGGGAAATGTCTTCAAGGAACCCTTAAAACCCGGTCAGTCAACCGGACATCACCTGCGTGCATACCTGGGAATATCTTGACCATGTTTTACAGCAGGAGAACATGAGATCTTATTTAAGCCCTTGAAAGTTGACAATGTTTGTTATGATATAATGATATTAATCAATAAAAGATATGTAAATGGAGATAAGAATAAGTTTTTCTTATTCTCTCCATCCACAATAAAACAATCCGACAGTAGTTACTGATGGACCACAGTCGTTCGAGACAGCACTTTTTTAAGGGGCAAGAGATTTCCTTCATTCCGCCCTATTAAGAGGTGGTGGGTATCGATTCCTGGGGGAAACTGACATCTCCTTAACAGCCGTATCTCGGATCTGCGGAAGTGGGACACATCTCCCGATTTGGGGCGAGCGAATCATCGCCGAGAACTTATAAATTCTCCGCGTGTTTCGTCACAACTACGCCTTCGGAAAATTTTCTTCGGTCGCTTTACGAGGGCCTCTGGCGGCCAATTACCAGCACTTTGGGGGCGCCGTAAATATCCTCCGGATGATGAAGAGACTCTTCTGAGGGAGCTGCACGAGATGCAGCGGCCAGTGTGCGGGCCTCAGAACGCACGCACGATTGCTCTTCGCACGCGATGACCTCGCCCTCGTCATCACGGAAGAAGCGCCTGCTTCTGCCGCACTGATAGCTCTCCGCTGCATCACTGTTACATTTCTCACCCCTCTCCGATGATTTTTGAATTTAACTCTTATCCTTTGATTTCGTCATTTCTAAATTTACTCAGTGAAGTAGGATTCCTTTTGAGGAATTCCGAAGCATTTTGAATAATACATGTATGTGATTATCGTAAACCATTTTCAATCCACTTCGTATGAAGCCCTCCCCAGGTGTTTCCAATTTTCTCTATTTTCACTTTGTATTCACTTATTCGCGTTGCTACTTGATGAAGTCTCTGTTCCATCGGTTCTTTGGTCTTTTTCTTGGCCGCTTGGTGTCCGAATCATTACTCATTTTTATTGTTTATGAGTAAATAATCCAGGAGCAGGTTTTACCCTTTCTTCTATCAATATTTTTTATTTTGCTGTATATTATTTACCCTGATTCGAAGTCTATTTTACAATTTTAATTGAAAATTTTAGATTAAAAATCCGCGTATAAGCGAATGCACATGTAGTAACATCTTGAATTTATGTCGCTAACTGGAAATATTCGCCAATATATGAAAGAGCCATTGGTAAGCTTTGGATGAGAAATACTCCCTCATAGTCCAATAAGAGATATCATATTTGACACATTTGGTATAAAGAGAGCTGTGCAGCAACGAAAATAATTGTGCTTCACGGCCTTCCATTCTTCGATAACCGCAGACGGTAAAGAACTATTCGGTTTAATGCCAACGAATTGAATTGGATTCACATTGATTTAAAGATTGAGTTAAAAACTCATTCTCTTTTATTTTGTTATATTTTATTCGGGGCCGATGGAGATGCTATTAAAATAATAAGCTAAATAAATAGCGTGTTCCAGTATCCACAGGGAATGGAAAATTTGCACGTGCGAAATGTTCATATGATTCTGTTCCGGCGGGATGACACAATCGATAATGTATGGAAACCAAATATTTGGTTGCTAAGGTTACCTCCAAATAAACGTGAAAATTTGGCGAGATGAAGACTCAGAAGGTGAGGTGTATTTAATATACTCAGAATGTTTCAGTAGCGAAAAAATTTACTAACAAACTACTCTTTAACTCGTCAGCTCTCGGGTAGGTGAAAAGATTAAAACGTAGGTTTTATATTATCGTAAGTAGATATCGTGGTATCCGCGCAATGACTGTTATGCATAGTTTTGGTTTTGGGTTATTGCCCTATACGATAATCGTACCACCAAATTAATTCCGAGATAGACAGTTTCCAAGACGACTGTCGATATAAACATAACTCGTATCTCAGCAGTTTTCATATCACCATAGACATGGGCAAGAGATTAGAAATAAGTTAATGAAAGATACATTTTCCTCTATCGTGTAATACAGTACTCAGAGATACTTCACCACAAGCACACCATGCGGTGTAGTCTCGATGGTGGTTGTTATGGGAGGGGGTTATGTCACCTTAATCTTATGTATCCCGCAATTCGTCGTTACATTTTTTTTAAATGTACAAATGAAAATATTCCATTCATCACGATTTCGTGGTAAAACTGCTTTCTTGATGTAAATATTAATTCAAAGTTCTTGATTTCAAAGTTTTAGACGGGGTAAACGGTCTTATATGATTGAAAAGGTGTTCTATTAAATATGTACTCAACGTTCATACGCAGATTACGTACGTGTGTTCTTAGGTATATTTTAACAGTTAGGATGACACTATGTAATGGGAATATCTATATATATTAGCATCTTATAATGAATCTGTGCTTTAGCCATACTTTGCGGAATTCCATAGGAGATAATTCCATAGGTAGTTTCTACTATAAATTCCATATTTTTAACCCTTAAAAATTTTAATCGGACACATTTACTGAATTTATTCTTGAAAATGCATTGCTCAACATACATAATATTTTTTTTTTATCTTCAAGCAGTAGCTTTGTTAGGAGAAATGTTTCAGGGGATAATTTTGGAAAAACATTTCCGTTTTTTTTCGACCACCTGGTTTTTCGGGATGAATAAATTCACGCTTAAAAACACATGACAGAAAACCCTCCGTTCATTAGTCTCTTCTGGAGCGTTCCTCCATTCAGCCGCACCGTTCATTTTTAGACATTTTCCCGTAGCCCTTTCAAAACCACAGTATCGGCACAGTTAATGACTTCCAGGAACCGAGCCCTTGAGCTGTACTGCTATTGGATTGAAAACCAATGGCAACCCCCCGAAGAAGTGAATCGATGGAGGTTGGCGTCCTTCTGGTTGCCTCTGAGGGCGCTCCTCATCTGCCCATATATTAAATGCCACGCTGCAGACCGATAATAGAAACGCGCGGGGCACGCTAACGCTTTTAATTGGCAATCCCTGCGTGGGCGGCGCTGCGTGTCGGGGGCCATTTGGATCTTCAATTGGACGCACTTGCAACGGTCAGTCTATCGAAAACGAACGGACAAAGCGAAAGAGAGATGACGCCCAGATCGATATCTTAGAGCTGCAACGGTCTAGAACGTTCTTGAATATCCTCTAGAACGGTGCTCGCAGATTCTTTGAAGTTCTAAGTTGAGGTGTTATCGGCCATGTTTTGCTATAATGATTTTGTGTGCCGAATCAGTCGACCTTGAGTTGAATTGAGTCGATTCTTCAGGAATTTCGATCGTACAGAATCGGGAAGGTGCCGTAAGGTTTTACTGAAATTCTTATTTTTATCATTAAATGTTGCTTTCGGCTCTAAATTGCGTAATCTTGGAATTAATGTCTTTGTTGAACTTACAAAAGAAAATGTTCTAAATGATCACGTTACTGATATAACATTTAGATAGCTTTAGAAATCGTCCCTGCAATTGAAACATACCGTGGATTGATTGTATCGGATGAATTGGCAGAGATCACTAGTCAATCAGCAGCAATGAAAGTTCTATGAAAACTTTCTAAAAGAGTGGCCAATGAATTTCGGAACAGCGAAACAGTATTGCAATTTTCGACCTTAAACTTCATAAACATAGGAATAAAATACAAGAATAGAACAGAAGAGAGTTTAACTCGTTCACTGCGGATCACTCCACCTTTGGAGTGATAAATGCATTGGAAATGGAGATGTACGCAGTAAACATGTTAAGCCGTTGATTAAACCAAGTTCAATTGAAATACCATCCCATATACTTATCTAATTAAATTAAAGAATAAAATCCTTGAACTTTGGAAAAGTTATAATAGCAAGTAATCTTACAGAAACTTATCGTTGACTCCTGGGTTCAAAACCGCGTCTACCTAAAGAAAATTTCTCCCGGTTCAGGGGCAGTTGGTCGATGGGCAGCTGATCGATGGGACTACCCATCGCTAGACTTATCGTCGCTGAGACAACTTGTCGAAGAGGCAACTTGGCTTTCGACAAGTAGTCTCTTCTTCCTTAGAGGCTGCTTGTCGAAAAACAAGTTGTCTCTTCCCTGCCGAGTCAACTCGTCGACGGAAGAGAATATTGTTATTTATGGTAAACTTATCGGTTATAATCATTATTGTGTAATAAGTTAAATATTCATTGCAAAAACTCGTGTCAGCATATTTTACGAGTGATTTTAAGTATTTTTATGGTTCATTCCACTAATTTGCAACCTCTATCTCAATTGTAAAATTAAATTTAGAAAGAAATCATCGTAGGACGTAAAGTCTAGTTTTAAAAGAAAGGAATCCTTTAAAGTTCTACATTCCCATTGTCGACTACAGATTTCGGCTACAAATTATGAGAATTTTGATGACGTTTAAAATTATCGCTTCCTACAAACACTCCTGTCAAACTGAAAAGAGTTGTTTTAGATTTTCTTTTTTTTAATAGAATACCTTAATATTACTTCTATTTTCCTCGTTTAGAATCAACGGGCTCTTCATCCAGTATCAATTTATCAACAGTTTAAAATTTTGTGAATGTTAATAAAGTGAAGATAGAAATTTGTTAAGAAGAAATAAACGGTTTGCTCATATACCTTTCAGATTCAGAAATAAAAAAAGGTTAAAGGAAAATTTAAGCATAACTTTTATCGAACTGACGTTTTAACGGCGTCATAAATAATATTATTTTATAAGGGTTTCAATTTATAGATGAAAAATCACGTTCCATTCAAAATGTTCAATTTAATTTTGAAAAAGAAATAATAAGGATTTTTATACCCTCAGCGTTTTATACGAGCATTATGAGTTTATGGTGAAGGCATTTGGGCAAAAACAGGATATTCTTCACAAAAAATATCTTCAGAAAGCTATTTCTTCTCCCAAGTCTGGAATTTAACAGCGAAACCCCTTGCTATCCAATAAAGGATCAAGTTCAGTTTAATTCGGATCCCTTATCTGAGATTTATTCTCCAAGGAATGGAGAAAAAGGGGAAAGCAAAGTTTGGAATTAGAAGACATTTAATGCCCCTCCGAGAGGGATTAAGAGATATTAAGATTAGCCATAAAGGAAGAGAAATAAGGATGAATTTCGAGGGTCTCTTTTGACGAATGATCTTGGGAAATAAAAAGCACTGGAATCAGATGGACAAGTGATAGCCGAGTAAAGCCGTTCTTTTAATTCGATATGAGGTGTTTCACGAAAACTAGCGCAATAATAGCGCAAAGATGTCGTTTTAAAAACGGTTAATATTAATTATACGCTCATTTCTAATGGGACCTTCATATGCCTTCAAATGAACCGCACAAAGAATTTTATGCTTATTGAATTGCTGTGGTTCATATGAAATATTCTTGAAATTCCGTACGAATCTCATAGGCAGCATTCCACGCATATCAAAAAGCCGAAATATTCTCACGGAATTAATCGACTTTGACGTCTCGAAATCGTAGAAGTGAGAAGGTCACGTTTGACTTTGGCTGTTTTTTCAGCGAAAGAATATATTTATGTGGAAATGATAAGTCCAGAAATTAGAACTTTCGTTAACATTTCTTGAAATTTTGAGATACTGCGGAGTGTAAACGAAATCAGTGTAGAATTCAACTTCCTCTACGGCTCTTTTTTCAACTTTACGGGATAATTTGTGCTATCATAGTTCCCTCTACCTAATTGATAGCTCGTCCAAATACGGAAATGCGAAGGCGGATCCAGGTTTAACCAACTCCTAATTCTGTACAGATATATCTATTATTGGTAGCAAGTGGCGGTTTGAAACACCCTTTCGACTCGAAAGGATGTACGGCATTAAAGAACGGCTGAAACTTCAATTCGCCGTCATAATAAACATGAACGCCGTAATCATAAATTCACAACATATATGGTTTTGTGGGTGGGTGCTTTCCCACATCGTGCGTTTCTTCTCGACAAAGCTTCTGTTGAGGAATTTTTTCCCACAGCCCAAATCTTGGTGTTTTCATACGTACCTACTTTTAGCTGCATGTATACCTTTTGTACATCTACTTGAATGCTTATTAGTTTGAATCTACTGTTTCTAGCAATTATCTTATACCTAAATTAGCGAGTTTTTTTGGATGTGGTGATTTACTTTTTTAGAATTATATTAATTGCAGTCAATAGGTTTTGGTTATTAGTGTAATATTATCATCATGTAATATCTCCAGATGTGTGTTAGAAGTAAAGCCATTTTCGCCTAGTCTCGCCGTAGGAGTAAAATAATAATAGTAACAATATATGATGAGATAACATTGGCCATTCTTATTCTGAGAGGAAAATCAGAGAGATAGACGCTAGAACGAATCGATTCAAAAACCCCTTTTTCTGCAAATAATACGCGGAAGTAATCGATTAGGGAAGTAGACTCATGGTGCATGCACCCCCTGCCACACGCCGAAAGGCGTCTTACATGGTACATATGTAGATGTAGATGAGATTAATAAGAATAAATCAAAGAAAAAATATCTTTTCTATCGAGTATCGTGCTCGATTCGAAATCGCGAATACTGTTATAAAACAATTGATTTTTTTGTGAAATTTACGAAGTAATAGTTAAAGTTGCTATTAATAAAGGCTTCGTTGCTACAACAGTGGCTGATATGCTTTTTTTATTGTGGAGTTTCTTTGCCTCTGTCGGTAAATGTGTTACAACAATGATTACCTTGGTAATTACGGAGAGGAGCAGGAAATATTCGATAAATATCGAAAAAAATGGCTAATTAATGAAATTTTTACCACAAATCAGTCAGGCGCGATTAAAATTTGTTCTCTAGAGGTAGCAGTATTATTTTTTAAAGTACCTCGACAGCTGAATTCATTTCACACTCGTGGGCCCTCACTGGGAATCGAACCCGGGACTGCTTTAACCAAAGTCGAACGCATTTACCCACGTGGCCCAAATCCTTCTATGTATATTAATGAATAGATGAATAAAGTCTTGTGCTCTTGAGAATGGATAATAGCGTGAAATCTTACGAAAAACTACCTTCGACTCATAGGTTCGAATCCACCAAATGATATTAGTAGTTTTTCTGAGTGTTCCAGGAAGAATGTAATACAGTATAATGCACAGGAAACGTTGCCTTGATTTTTGACGAAGTGCGCAAATACTTTATGCAAAAACAGGTGCTGACCTTCGTCGTATTTCCAGCCTAGTCACCGAATGAAAATCCTTCCCTTTTAAGCCGAACGTGAGGCTCTATCTTCAGCTTTTAGGAATATAACACACGTATGCTCTTTACTCGGAGGAGAATGCTAGTTTGGTCTGTGGAAAAACAGGCTTAATTCCTTGAAGGCAGCATCAAAAGAAAAAATGTTAAGAGATTGGGATGCTTTTAGCAGAATGGACCGTTCTTCGGATGAAAGGATGGAAATGCATGTAGCTTTCTGTTACATTGCTTTTCTGAAGCTCATATGCGTTACATCGGGGTTATTTGTTTTTCTAACCATATATATTTACTCACTTTCGGAGCTTTAAGAAACTTCTATGGGATAAGTAACATATTCGTTACTTTTGACATTATGACTATTATGACAGAAGGTCCTTAAGATATTAAGTATATTGCATGCTGAAGACAATGCTCTTTGGAATAACAAGTGTGAAAAATAGCGACACGACTGGGACTCGAACCCAGGTCCCTCTTGCTATCTCCCTACAATGCTCTTTGGATGGAAATCGGTCTCGAAACTATTATTGCTGCTATTGATTTTTCCAGTATTGTGAGCTGTTTTTCTATTTATCCCCTTATTTCTCTAATGCGACAAGGTCTCTGGGGAAACAATTTACCTCTAAATTCCATTATCTATGATCTTATAAATACAGTAGAAAGTGTGTATGGGTTCGCCTAAAATTCAAGAACAAAAAGCTGCACCATTTTCAAAGTTTAAAAATTGGTAAATACATTCCCTGCGCTGATAATAGGGTACTTTTTATTTACCTGACCGTCTCCGGTTCGACCCCAGAGGAGTAAAGGCATTTCCATAAGAAATGTATGCAAATTTCACTTTTATGGTTAGCAAGGTTTATTTGTATTGGAAAATTAGTTAGTAAATTGTATTAGTAAATTAGTAAGAAAGATTAGTCGTACGAAAGCGAGAAAAGTACCAAGAGAATGGAAATTGAATTGGGAATCTTATCTTGCTTGTGGAATATTACGTTCGGTTCGAAATTGCGAGAAATTTGTGAAATTTAGAGGGTGTAACCAACCCGTATCCCTGACGACCTTTCTTGGTAAATTTACCAATTTTTATTTCTTCTTTGAGAATCAACGGGTAGTTCTGCTAATCACTAATAAAAACGTATTATAATAAACTGAAAGAATGTTAAAATAAAATGCTAACAATATTAAAAAGTCGTTACATTAAAAGTAAATTAGATAAAGGAATAAGAATGTTAATTAATGTTGTTGTAAAATGTTGTAATGATAAAATCAAAGTTGCCTCATTCGCTTTCTAAAGCGTGTAATTTTTTTCTAATTGTGTTTTTGTTTCTCTTAGGTAACGGAGTTCCAAATATTGAGTCTCCCTCGGTTAATAACAGCCAAGGAAATTCTAATTTATAAAACTTAATTTTTAAAATAGCATTTCCTAGCAACAGCGCATTTAATGGTAACGTAAGTTTCAAATCATTCTTACCTTATTTACCTTCTCGCAATTTCGTAAGTAACTTTAAATCTCGTAGAAAACATTTAATGAAATTTCTGTCGCAATTTCTCCAAATTACAGCGCCATGATACAGCGCGTAGACCTATCTAGTTTTATATTTTTAAGTAACAATTTACATTACCATCGTATATCGTATCATACTTTAAATTATATTTAGACAAAATACAATGCAAAATAATTCAGAAAAAAATAACATTATTTTGGTTACATAATTAACTCAAGATGAACTTCTGCTACAATGACACGAGAGTTGTATATTGAGAAGAAATTTTATACAAACTTCCCTCTTTTTATCTTCCAATTACGATATTTCACAAAATATTCTAAAATCGTCTTATTGTGATCAAAATTGTATTATTAGGATCTAAACTCGAACCCAGGTCTCCTTTTTACTGGATGGCCGCTCTATCCATTGAGCTATCTAGCCAAATCATTTAGAAGTACTTAATAGGCAAGTGTATGTGAGTTCGTCCTTGACATCGTTCACAGTCACGACCTCTTTGAGTCACCGGCCTTATAAAGTGATTCATTCCATAGAGCAACAAACCGGTAACTGGAAGACCCGAGTTCGAGTCCCATTTTTGTCAGCTTTTTGTCCTTTTCTACTTGGTAATTAAAGTTTTCCTAGCAACCCGTGTAATTATTGAAGAATGCATGTGGCACAAATGTCCAGAAGGCATCAATGGAGGGTCTATTTCATACCCATAAATATTTATTTTGGCCTTTTTGTTTTAAAAAAGTGTAATTTATCCTCAATCGTACTTATACATACATAGATGGCCATTGTGAGTGCGGGGAAACAGTGGCGAGTGCCCAGGGTGCAAATTCTTAGAGGGGCGCAGAATGGAAGTTTATCAGGCGTTTCTGTTTCCATAAATATATTTTTTCACCTTGTGTATTTTTGAAAAAAAAATGAATACCCGTTTTGAATTTGTAACTTCTCTCTATTTAGTAGGAAAGAGAATGAAATTAATGTCTCTTTTGAAGACCTTGCCTTGCCACCATAATGACTATGAGAATAATTTAGAATTAACGGAAGACGTTCAAAGTTTGTAGCACCGTCCAACTTCGCTTAAACGAGTAAACAGAGAAAAATTAGAGAACTTTTACGGGAAAATGAAAAAAACTCCTTTTTTTTGGAACCGGAAGTTAACGTTTCATTAAGTTATTTCGAGGTGCCAGAAGCCTCTCTGTTCCGGGCGACGAAATTCTTCTCCACGGATCCGCATGCATACATATACAATTGCATTCCGTAGCGCAATGTAGGCATAAACTATTTGCAGTAAGATCCGGTCTAATTCATGGTTATTCTTAGTAATTAGGGCTCATTTCTCAGGTGACTAACTTCCTTAGACCCCTCTTGAATTTGGACAAGTAAGAATAAATCGTGGATTACTTAATGTGTCGACTATCCGAACAGAGTATTCGAAAACTTCGGATGTCTACATTTTTTTCCAATTCCCTCGAGAAGAGATGTAAAAAAACCGCCAACCCTTGCAACCTTTCCGAAATTAAATTAGAAATAATGAACTTTGGACTCGGTCGGGGGGTGGGGATTTTCATAAAGGTCTTTTTCTTATCTTCGTACAACGGTTCCGGTTCGGAAATATCCCGAAATTTCTCGAACGAAATCAATATTTCATCAAAACTGCTCCATTTTTAATAAAGCGACCTCTTGAACCCTAAGGCGTCGATAGGGCGTTGGATTTCTATCTCCTCTTAATTTCTATCATCTTAATCATCTTCTTCTAAAGGCCAGGCCTTGTCCTTTAATTTCTAGGTGACTCTAAATGATTCTCGAAAAGCGAACTAAAATACGATAGATTAGCCATTTATTTTGGCGAATATATTCTGACTTCTTAGGATTTGCTACGAAAAAATTATTATTGTTAACTCATTCCACACGTATGGAATGATATTCCGGTAGCAACGTTATTGAATAAAAGGTATTTTGTTTTAATGTAGAATAAAATATACCAATATAAATTATAAATTATACAGTAATATATACAATACTAACTACGATATTAAAACGTTGTTGGCTATAACAGAACATATATAAAAAATACACTATTTCAATACTGATATCTCCCCTATCAATGGTACATTTTCTCATAAAGGCTAGGTTGCTCATTACAAATTTACCTTAATTCACTACTTTACGTATTTATTATATCAGCATTTGTTCCTTAATTTAATTTCCTTATTAGTCACACAAGTTTTTTCTAACTTCACCTTTTTTTTCTTTCCAGAGTATCAAAGAAATGTTTCGATAGCTAAACCCATTGTTAAGGATAATTTTGGATATTTCTCAGAATTTACAGTTCGGACACGTTCGAGTTGAGTCTAATAATTAAATGAACAAGTGCTGAAATATGAAATGAATATTTTAATTATCAACGCCAATTACCAAGGAGAATCAAGAAATTCAATTCCATAGCTACGCCGCCGAAAAGTTCACTTTTTACGGAAAACACCTTGAGTATATTTAAGGAAAAGGAATACGGCTGTGGTAAGACATTCTCAGAGGTCGCGCCTTGCTAGTATTGTTCTCAGTACGCATTTTGGCAACTAATTGGCCATCTTCGAGAGAGAATTATAACTAAATAAATAGCAGGCAACGGCTTTTTGGAGCTTTTCTCGAACTGTAAAGGCAATTCCACGAGGATTTTCCCTGTGATGTTATTACGGTGCAAGCATTTACTACAGCCATCCTGGATTGCATACAATATGCAACGCAGGCGTGTACCTAATAATTGCCTATCCACAAGGAAACCCTTGTAATATTTAAGCTTTTACGATACCTCGTAATTTATTCGTTCTTCAACCTAGGAAATTGTGAATGTGGAGTCGAAATTTTCAATCCCAAAAGTAGAATATATTGAAAGGGACGCTCAAGAGAAATGTATGGAAGTTCGTTACCGTAGAAACAAACAGTCGCTAATAAACCGTTAGCAACGGGGTGTCGCAGAAGGAAAAGGAGTTGTTTTCAGATTTTAGTACACAGAATTCCGGAAGCGAAACACAAAGTATACAGAATTGTCCACAATTGCTACTCAAAAAGTTCTTGTCCTATAGCCAATCCTAATTCTTAATATTAACTCAAACCATTTCCTACCTCTTACACTCTAACTTATATGGTCTTCGATGATACCTACACTATTCCTGCGGACACTCTGCCATTCAGAATATCAGGTCAGAGGGGGCCCAATCACTTCTCGTCTTTTCACCAGTGTTCCCCTCACGTTCTTCTCTTCGTTTGCTCGTTGATGGACTTATTCATAAGTGAATCGGTCTGCATATTTTATTTTCATCAACCTTCGGTAACACCGCATCTCCATAGCTTCTCGTGTTTTAAAGTAGACCAGCTCAGCTTCCCATAATCTAAACTCATTTTTTCGTTTTGTTACTTCAGTCGCTGGTTATCTTACCTTAGCTTTATTTTTATTCATTATTTTTAGGTATTACATCGTTCTGATTTTTCGCTAATGAGTTATTGTGCCTGTCATATTTCTAACGACCTTTGCTCCATCATCTGCAAAGGTTAATAATTAAATCGTCAACTTATGTCGCCGTCATTCCACTTATTTTTGTACTTNTTTTGGCTAATTGAGGAAAGCAAAAGAAAATTCCCTCACTCCTCATCGTACTTAGTAAGTCTCATTCCATCCAAACCAGATTTTTCGAAGCAAATTATTATTATATGCATAAGTTACAAGTAGGCAGACACCAGGTGTTTAAGCGTTTGTAGTGTTAAGTTATAGTATACAGTTTATTATAATACAAAAAGTGTTATAAGCTCTCTTAAGACAACTTGTAATCTTCAGATCTGACTAATGGAACCGCCTACCACTCCACTGCAGAACAGAAAACTCTGTCAGCCATTTCGTTCTTAGAATTCTCACCATAGAGTTTCGCACAGACCGTGACGTGACAAATAGGGCGTCCAATAGATGTCAGTCAAGAAGGAAAGCAAAAGGCAAATACGAAAAGGAAATTGTCGTGAAGGGAACTTAAGCCCTCTATTTGACATGTCTCGTATTCCGCACATGAAGAATGACAGGAACATCGACTTAACGTGAGAGTACAAGAAAGGCCGGAGAACGACCGCTCTGGAGGAAAGGATAATATATATCCATCCTAAAAATGTATGAAATTCTTCCTGAAACGCGCTCAGTCGGTCCAACTCATATCTGCCAATTTCAGCTGTGATGACCGCTATACCCAATCAAATATAATCAAGATATCCCTGAAATACGTAAGGAGGTAATCATCGAACAGAGTTGAGAACTCCACCAAAGGAAAGAATGTGGTTGAATTTCTACTAAATTGCGCGATTATGCCCGTATTATACTTATTCAAGCACACTCTAACTTTACGAACAAACCATTTTAAGCACGAGAAAATGTCCCAAAATACAGACATCCGGAGAATGAAGAAGAAACCCTCCCTTAAATATCTGAGTGTTACTTCTCGTAGCTAAGCCTGACAGATAATTTCACGAAGAGATCACTGCGTCAGTATCTTAAAACAGATGGAAATGCTGTCTCATGGCTCAACCACCATATTGCAAATTGCCTAATGACCTCTATGGTAGGTCAGTGTTTCAATTTGAAGTTGATTCACGCCAAATTGGTGTCGAATTGCGTGTTACTAGACTTACAGGACTCTATATTCAAATAAAAGTCTACGAAATAGATCATTCTTCGTCGTGCCTATCCCAATCTCCTAATCTTTAGCGACCAAATTATTTACATTAGAAACATAGAAACAAACATCATTAGAAATATATAGCGTTAATAGATTCTATTAAATTTATCTTTGTTCAGTTCAGAGTTCAGTGAGGGTGATTGGAATTTTTATCCATAAGGTGATAAGGCTTCTAGATGGTAAGTATTTTAATTATTAATTCTTTTGGGGTGCTCTATGGTCTATTAAATATGTTTTGGCGACTGAGGAGGCGGAACAAAACATATAACCTCTTTTAGGGCACGGGGAGGGAGAGCAATCAAATATGAGAATATCAAAGCAATTTTCTTTGATTAGGAGTTAAATTATTGGACTTATCTAAGCACCAATCTTTTCCTTTTTTCCGTGATGAAATGGAATTCGGTTATAACGTTATCCCGCTCAAGGCGCGATTTTCGCTTGGTCCCCCAAAAAACGTCTTAACCGGGTTTTACTGTATATATATTTGGTTATGAGCCTTCCTATTCAATTTAATGCTCACAATATAAAGCTT
>KZ308697.1:182050-251783 GCA_000376725.2 Ladona fulva | reverse complement strand
GCTCATCATGATAAATTGTAATTGCGCCTGGAGGGTAAAAGACAGTGATTCACCAGGCTGTCTCACTGCCGGTTGGTGAACTGAGTGCCACTCTCACTATTTGGCCGGAGATATTGTTGAAGCCTTCTTAGCATGGTTGAACCTGAGCTATACATCACCTCCAACCTCCGTTAACACCCCTCCGCCCCGATGAGGCAATGAACTGTGGCAGTGTGAGGAGGGGGGTATATATATATATATACGAGTTTCATTCGTAAGCAGCATAAAATTTCTTTTTTAATGGTTCAGTATTTTAGGAGGGGCTTGAAAACACATTATTGAAAAGTTAGAAACAAAAACTTGCTTAGTGTCAAAAACCGCGTAAATCTTAGCCGACGAAAGTTGCTAAGCAACAAATAACGCAAATATCGCACCTATGTCTTTCCTTGTTCTGTATGAAACCTACGTTTTTAATTTCAAATGGGAGATGACGGTCTTTCCCACAAGAATCACCAAAATATCTCCATCATTTATGTAATTAATTATATCACAAGTATTCTGGAATGCTCAGTCACGTGTCATAAATTGAAATTCCATTCGAAGAATATGTCCACTTAATTTTAATTCAATTTTGGCTTGCTATTGGAAATCGTCCGAGCATGTTCTAATGGAATTCCATCAAAACGGAGGCTATATTACTTTTGCAACGAGAAAGTTCACACCATAACTAAGGGCTGATAAATTCCATCATTTTGAAAATAGAACGCTAACATGCTAAAATGTTTCTGGAATCCCCTAACTTTTTCTTCCTAGTTAGGTTACTCATTTAAATTTGGTCCTGCTGCCATATCTTGATGAATAAATTATTTATTTGTTCCTAGTCGCACGCCTTAACGTGCAAAGTTACCTTTACGCTTTTCCTTGACATTCATTTATTATTGTATTTTAGTACGCGATAGAGAAATATGTATCTTTTATGTACTTTGGTCTCGGTCTTGTTCATAGGTGTGATCATATGAAAGCTACTGAGGTATGAGTTACGCTGAATAACAGCATTTCGCAACGTGTTATTCGTAGAGTCATTGCGCTTCACTAACGTGGGCTTGTTCTGCTTATAACATTCTTTCTCTGTGAGGAAAGCAAGGGCAAACTACCTCACTCCTCTCATTGCCCTCTCCTAGCTCCTTATAGCTGATGGTTGAGGGGATGAGGTCCCAACCGACCTTCGGACTGAATACTTTACAGACATATAAACTTTCCTTGGTTTTCCTTTACTTGGTTTGGGGAAATTATTATAATAAATAAATGTATATTCCCTATACGTTTTACAACAGACCTCATTCTAAACTAAAGCTCTACATTTAAAAAATGTATGAAGTACTTACCGAAGTAATTTAAAATGTGAAGGTAACATTTATTAGGATAAAGGAATATTATCAGTCTGATTAATTATCATTCAAGGATGGTCTAGATTTTCAGTAGGGGTGTGGGAATAAAGTACATTTTAATTAATCAGAAAGCACATGGAATAACAAGTGTGAAATAAAACTTGTTATTTCTTGGGATTCAGCCGCACGGCTAAACCCTGTAAAATAAATATGCCTTTTCTCCATCCTCGAGAAATAACATATTGTTATTACAGCTTCTTAGGAATAAATGCTCAGAAACAGGAATTCTAGAAAAACATGGGAATGCCGCACATGCAAATTCTGCCTTATAAATGGATGAGAAGGAAAAACGTCTTATTTTCTACTTTAAATTCCCGCGTGGCTACCCTCATTATTGTTTAAGATCTAAATATTTTATATTTCGTAACTTAGCAAAAAAAACATCTACTGTTACGATTCTGTTTGTTGCACCAATCACTCCTTACCTACCGTACATTAAATTTCATCATTTCATTTACTTTCGACAAATCGTCCTTTCGTTACTGTCGCGGAGATGTCTTTTCGACCTACTGATTGACGCAAACCTGTCTTTTTTTGCTAGTCGATTCGCTGAACTCTATTTTGGCCGACTTGATTGTCGGCTAGGTGTCCTTTCGCCTATTTGACCGTCTCTGAGGTGAAGCAGAAGAGGCAGAAGCTCTGGACTGCTCAAACAGAGCAGTTTGTAGCCTTAATCCTCCCAAACGAATACTTTGACTAACTTACAAATTAAGGGATATTGTCTCCCTAGAGAGGAAACGGCAGAGCTTTCAATTTCTAGGTTAGACGAGGCATATTCTCTGAAAGGACCTATTCATTCGGTCCTTACGAAGTCGTTACTTCGCTGCGAGAATCATCTCCAATCTTCAGTTCCCAAAGTTTTTCCCTTTCCTTCTGACCTCATCCGGCCCTAGGATGTCCCACTTCTTGTTTTGCTATTGACGCACGAGTTCCTCAACTTCTCCGGACTGAGTTCGGCAATTAAATGTAAAAGGGACGAGAGATACGCTCGTATGTCCGTCCTTTATCCTTGCTTTATGCGTCGCTACGAAAGAGTTTGCTGAAAAGATAATTACACACATTCAGACTCGCAAAACTCTGAGAAACTCTGCGCTACAGCGTTGCGCTCTTTACATATCTATTTATGTATTTTATGGGAATAAATTCGTTTAACCGACACTCTTATGTGAGACACCACGTTTGGGACCTCGATTGACCGACGTGTCTTCCGTGATGTATATTTTCAGAATTTATTAATTAGCTTTTATATAAAGTAAACTCTCCCGTCAAGCATGACGGAAACGGAACTTATTTTAAAATATACTGTTCCTCATAAGCCAGAAAGTGTCAAAATTGTGCCTATAATAACTTAATATAACTGTGACCGGTAGAGAATGTCTGAAATGTATCACCCTGTGGCTGATTTGTCGTGGTTTAAAAATTGGCTGATTGGGTTGTGGTTGCAAACGATACAAAAATATCAATTGACGGTTAAAGTGTCCAATTCCATAAATTTGCCAACAGTCACCATTCATTAATTTTAATACACGCAAAGCTCAATGTGTAAGCTTTCTATTTAGATATATATTTTTAAGGAGTGCGGAAAGTTCTATTGAAATTCTTCAAATCTGCCTCCTGCCAAACGCAGAAAAGCGGCTTGCAGGGTATTTATGTAGATGTGGAATTCTTGCTTTTCTATTATCAGTTACGTTTCCTTATGAAAATTTTCTTTCGTGTCCTAAGATGCAACTTTTGGCTGGAAATCTTGTAAATTTAGAAAACTAAACGGATTTATACGTAAAAAATTAATGAAGTTGTTCGAACTGTTTCTAATTTAGCGAGAAAACTTCTTTATCTTTCCATCAAACTCAATACAAAATATATGGGATACATGATTCTGGAAGTAATATTATTCTTATCATGAAAACAGCTCTTGGGCAGAGATTGCGAAAATTTGGGTAAAATAAACGGATATTTGTTGAAATTTGGGCTTTGAAAAATAGTTTCCTTAACAACTGTAGGCGTTGGTGAGGTAGGTTGTCATATCGAGAGGGTAGACCCATTGCGGATGCATTGAGAACAAAATATTACTAATACAATCTATTCTCAAATATGAAATAAATATTTTATTTTCATTATTAACGTTATAATATAAGAATACAAATTAAATTGCTTTTAACTCTGGAACATGCAACATACCTATGATTCTTGGGTCAAATATTTGGGAATGTAATGATGGGAGGTGTTTCTTAATTAGTTTTACCTTCTAGAGTTCATAATTCTGCTTCAAATACATCAAAATGCATCTCAATATAATATTATTTTACTTCCATGCATCGTCACCTACTTTTGTACGTAAATATATTAGTATTTCATAGAGTGTGACATTTATCATTTACTGGCACGTGTATGGCGATCTATCCAAGTAAACAGCGTATTAATTCAGCCGTTCGTCATAAGAGAGACTTTGTGAAGTACGACTTCTGCAATTCATTAAAGTTTCCCAGCGAAACAAAACGTTCCTTGTATAGATTCAAGAGTTTTAATTGCCCTGACAATCATTAAGAACTAGTCTAGGGCTCGTTAGAAAAAAAGTTTAGTTCTATAATTTGAAAGAAAAGAAGAATTCCATCGCCAAAATTTACGCCATCCTAACAATAAAAAATTTCCTTGAGATATTTCAGAATTGCAAATTCGCTCAGGAACTTATTTTTGATATAATGGCTCCATGCAGCAAAACTCAAAAAGTTACTCTTTAAGTCCTCGAATTTCGTCTTATCTGCATAAGAAATGGCTTTAATATCGTGTTATTTGAGTGAGGATTTAAGGGAGGAAGTCACTCATCTTTTTTATGAAGACCTTTTCCCCTAAAATATTCTGTGACATCATTCCTTTCGGAATTTTAAAAGAATTCTCCATAATATTCTGGAAACTTCTCAGTACAGAAGTCCTCAGGTTGAGGCAAAGGAGCAGTGGGGTATCTAAATCATGCCTTTCCCTTTGAAGGAGCACAAGTTTTCCTTCAAAACTCTCTTATCTAAAGCGAAGTCTATATTTTCGTTCTTTTATTGAGTTGTAAACAAAGTTGGATTGGTAATCCAAAACTACTTGCGCTTAGTTCTTCAAGATCTGTGACGGGTACGAATTTCTGCAAATGGATTTGCTGTTTAAAGTCGTGAATCATTCGAACAAACTTAAGCAATAATCCTTCACAGAGTTTCTCGATTAAAATTCATAGGAAAAAATTTGTGATAAGCTGAATTTTTTCAAATCGCTCGTGTTAGATAAGATATCCTTTTAATTTAATGCTCAAATCATATCATCTCCGGTGAATAGTCGCTTCAAGTAATCGAGATTTCAATTTCTTAGAATGATACATGCATATATCACCATGGAAACGATGAAATTCTGATATTAGCTGACGCAACCACAATTCACGAATGCTAACTCACGATCTATAAATGGGTCGGAAAAGACTTTAGAGATCACGAAAGAAGAGCTTAAGGTATCTAATAACTCTTATTACATATTAGCACTCATTTGTTGAAACAACAGAACACCACGGAATGATTAAGTCATAATGATGACAGATTACCTTGTACCACACGCGAGAAGATGACTTGCAGGCTATTAATGTGGACGTAGATGAAGATGAATGGACTCTTAGAATCTTATAAATGGAAATGTAAGAGATTCAGTTATTTGTACGTCGATGATTAACACTTTCTTTGTAATCGAGCCGGCAAAAACCATATATTCTGCTTACCGAATATTACATTACTATTAATTACATTATACTTAAAACATTTGTTACATTACACTTACAACTATTTTAACGTCTAAATGAATCCTTTATCAAATTCTTAAAGAAAGAAATACAGCGATACCTACTTGTTTTCTGTTACACTTTCATCGTTTCTCCTTGAGGGTTTAAAACCAGTTTGATATATCTGTTGATTATACAGGAAAAACAATACTGTAAATAATCTCCGGCACAGGTTGAAAGTCCTTAGAAGAGAGAATATTAGAATCTAGACTTCGATTGGGAAATAGTTCATAAAAATTACTAATCCTTGTGTGACGTACATACCTATTTCTTCGACCGATCTGACAGAGAACATAAAGCTGCTGGAGTTGTGGAAGAGAATTCAAATTGATTAGAAAACTCGATTCTTCCGCGAACGATCCGCGATGTCAATTAACAAAGGAAACTGGGACGATTTCTTGGTGTTTACACCCAATGTCACACTTCAATGAACGGCTTGCGTAATCAGAATGTAGATGCAAATGTATTCACTGCGTATTCGATCATTATGTGCTGTGAATTATGAGCTTTCCCACATTATGCCTCACCATAAATCAATCCAGTTAACCGTTAGAATGAACTGAATTGCATTCGAAAGGATTGGCAACTTAGTTCGATCAAGCTGACACCCAGGGAAACCCCTAAGGATAAACAGACGTGGAAAAAGCCGTACGGTTCAAAGATTCGAACCCGGATCCTCAACCTTCCGTGCTACCCAATGCATTAAGCCTCTATCAGTGCAATTTTTCCTTCTCTTTGTGAAACAAAAGCAGACATTTACAAAATGTTCCCTCCCGTGCTTCTTCATTACCTCGGGGGAAAATTAAACTTAAAATATTCTACTCGTAACTTCTGTCAGAGGTCAAATTTGTTTGTCTTCGATAAATCTGAAGAGGTTCCAAACCGGTCGCTTTATGAAACTTGAAGGAAATGCAAATTCCTTTTTTAATTTATTGAAATTCGTTTCACGAAACACGATCGATCCATATGGATCACATTCATGTAGCTTTGATGTTGGAAAATATTAATGCATGCGATTCGCCAGCTTCCCACCCTTTGTCCTAGATGAAGATATTCAAAACTGTGCATGAATTACAGCCTTGTCTGTTACATATCTCTCTTAGCGCCGTCCTATAGTTAAGATATTCAAAATATCAAGGGAGCATCTCATTGGATTAGGAGGGCCGTCGCGTTAAGCTCTTTTCATATCTTAATGCAGGCGATTTTCGAAGGGAAGGCCTACTTAAAGCCTACCCTTCCACAGCTTATGGGAACCGAGAATACACTTGGGGGAAGGTTATTCCCGCTCGGTCTCATATTGCACGCAGGTCTTTAGGGTCATGGACAAATAAGGGAAGTTTGTAGGGCACCGAAATAAACGAGAAACATCTCGGGAAAAATTTGAAGTTGTGGTATGAGTTTCCAACATCACTCGTTTATTTAATTATCCATAAAGCCAAGTATCATATTACAATGGATTCAACCTCAGAATGTCAATAAGTAGATTATATAAAGTTAATCATATGCTTCATTAACTTATATTTAGGAACTAAAGCCTGCTTCATTGGCATTGCTTTAATTTTACGAGTCATCTTACCGCTGTTTCTTTTGGGTACGCACTCTCCATTGCTTTTGTCAATTTGTCATCTTAACCAGCCTTACTTGGTCGATTGCATTTATACTTTGAATACATAACCTTTTCCTTTGAGTGACACCTTTGTTTGCGTTTTCTTTGAGTGACACCTTGGATCTCTTTTGTGAGTGGGTATTCGGTTATTCATATCTTTTATTTTCGCCAGTAATCTTCCCAAATACCGTACTAATAGTGTTATTCATGAGTAACTACAAATGATAGCATTAACATATAAATAAACATTGTAAAGGATAAGGAAAAAACATTTCTACTGTTACCACAATAATTTTTACTATATTGTTTCGTCATTTCCATATAAATAAACATATTCATTTTACAGATGTGTACTACATACCGAGATTTTACTGCCTAATTTAAATATTTTTGCAAAAGTGATAAAAAAAGTTGGTAGGTAATCGACGATACTATAATTATTCTTTTGTAAATTGGTCCTTATTTGAATAGCTTCTTCTGCGTTCTAAAATTCGATACTTTGTAATTCCGATTGCTGAAATATTTTTCGATTCATACTCCACTCTTGAATGGTAATTTCCACACACGATTGCACGGGAAGGCATTTTTCAATCTATGGTAAAGTTATGACGTTATTATTGTTGTTATTATTAATATTTCTTTAACGGATACAGGAGGACCCAATTACACGCGTTTTAATGGACTATTAAAGAAACAAAGGACGAACACACGACCATTCCCTAACCAGAAAAATCCGACTAGCATTAACATATAAATAAACATTATAAAGAATAAGGAAAAGAACACTTCTACCGTTACCACAATAATTTTTACTGACGTGGAGAAGTTCTAGCACGCTAATCACTCCGCCACCGCGGCCGGCTGTTTTTATTATCTAATTTGAACGGGTGTTACATCTAGTGTTTTGAGGTGTATAGGTTCATCCGGAAAATTTCTTAGGAGGTGTGACCTATGTTGCAACTATGATATTACATGATATTACTACTTGGAGTATTAAACCGGTCAAGAAAGAGAAACACTATAATTTAAGATAAACCAATTACATTACCACCCAGCGAGTCGCCATATGGTGTATGGCAGGGGGTGCCTCATTTTGAAAGCTAATTTTGAATTAATCTGACAATGGTCTTCAAGTATTGCGGAATCAGATACTCTAACCTGAGTTTTCGATGGAATAGGTAACTATATTAACAGCGTATAATCAAAAACAAGTATCGTGACATTTGTCATCGATGTAAAATGCAATTGCTATTGTCAAGTGTCAATACTTGCGTAATTGTGGACATTTACACGTTTTAATGGTATCTTGAACCATTCCTCTAAGAAAAATGTTCGAACGATTTCTGATATCGACGAAGTGGTAGTATAATGCTTAGGTGATAGTAAATTCGTCCTTAAATTTATATTATGATAAATCACCACAGCTTACTAAGTATGTGTTTTCTCTTTTTCAGGTGAGTTCGTCACAGAAATGTTCTCAGCTATTCATAAAATCCTCCCCTCGGAGGGAATCTTCTCTTGCTGAACAGGTGAGTCTGAATTCGGCTAATTTAACTTGGAACTGTTTACTGATGGCAATCAGCATATGTATATTTTATACAATGGTAAACATAAAAATATTATAAGTCGTAATTTGCATGAATTTTTCCGAGACACAATGATGATTAGAAACAGTAGCCACAGCAATCAACTTCTTAGGATCAACATCTCAAATTCTTGTGATTTCTATGCGGAAAATTGAGAGGGATTTCATTTTGTAATCACTTTGGGACTCTTCAAGGAAACGCATATTTAATAATTATCTTGATATTTTATCTTTTATTTATTAATTATCTTAATTCTTGCTATTATCTACAACTTCCTCGCATATACCACCCTTTGTTTTCCGATTAAGGAAATGATGCATTTGGAAGTACAGGAGAAATCTTCAATCATAATCTTCATAAAAATATTGCTGTGAAGAAATTACAGCGCAAGAAATTTGTCTCATAATCATCATCATGAGTGTCTCACCTCTTGCTAAGCTCATAAATCCTAAAATTTCTTACTAATAAACACATCTTCATCATTTCGTCGCATATAAATCCTACATTTATACATTTATATTCATATCCTATCGTATTTTCGAATATTTTTAATTAACTCTTAAATGTCCGTAATCTTCACTTTAGTTTTTTATTGCTACCTTCATACTGACCCATCTTGTAACCTAATTGTTAGTATTTTATTACGTTTCTGTTTATTTTTTATGCAGATTTATTTCCATTCTTTTATCTGTGTAATGGTGTGTATTTGCGTATTGTGTGCATATTTTTGTTTGCTTTTTTCTTAAAACTTACATAAGTCTCAATACGTAGGTTTCGTAGGGTTTTCACTCCACCCTTTTTGTTGGCGTTTTCCTGCTGTGGAGTATTTTTTCCTTATTGCAAACTCGGGCACTAAAGCTCACAAAGTAGTTTTCTTCTGTGCAATAATTTTCAAACTATCTCTTGGTAGTCTCGATCTCGCTTTGATATGGTCATTACACTATTGTTATCTCGTTCAATATTATATTTATTTGCCTTCCTCTCTGTTTTTCCCTAACTTAGGGCCTACATACTTTTTCCTTTCCTTCCTGGTGATGATAAGCCGCAGTAATTTTAGCCATTTTCTTTGAACTTTGCGGCATGCAAGACATAATCATGAGCCAATATCAACCCCTTCGCGTCAAAGGAACAAAAATCGCTTTGTTTTCTTTGACTTTGAGCATATATTCTCTCACCATCTGAATAACAAACTGTTTAATTATCTTTTTCTGAACATATTCCGTCACTTTCCGTCAACTTTCTGGTTTGTCTACTCATCCACGAAGTGTACTTTTATAATATATGTCCGTTAGGCCTCTGCCTCCCTCTGTATTATAGAAGTGGAAAGTTAACTGAGGCTGCCGCGATTGAGTGTACTACAGCGCTCCTTGTATCTCTGTGCAAGTTATTTCGCAGAGCGCGATGTGTTTAGCTCAGTAGTGGGCGAGCGTATTTACTTCCTATTATTGAGTGGGGAAGATTTTATTACGTTTAATAAGTCAGTTAGGAAGTACTTTGTTCTGGGGGAATGAGGGGAGGCGTAGGTGCTACCACTTCGCTTTAACTACTAGGCAGGCAGTCTCAATTGTTCCGCCATTAAATGTCCATTCTTGGATAGGATGTCAGTCTTGTAGAGCCAACAGCGAGAGAGGTTGCTGGATCTTCAAAACGTCCACCATCTGCTACACAAAGGTTTGGAGGAGAATAGGCAAGCTGAGGAGTGATGTGCCCCTAACTTTCCTCACTGAGCCAGAAAGCTTTAAGGAGAAAAGTCCACTTAAAGGCGGTACAGTGGCTCAAAGAGTAGCGCTTTTCATAGCATTCGGTAAGAAGAATGCCATTACTTGGGATCACTCATACCTCAGCAACTTTCAACTGATCACGGCCATTAAAAAGACTGAGAGAAAAGTGAATGAAAAATACACAGTAGTACCTTGGTTAACGACGGTCTTAGTTAACGATGCACTTAGTTAACGACGAGTGCTTGTGGTCAAAAAATGTCCCGGGTAACGACACAGCCTTTGGTTAACAACGTCCTCTGGTGAAGATTTACAGTTAAAAACTTCTCGTAGGACTGTTCATTTTATCAATGATATTTTTTGTTGTGAATATAGTTCTTTATATCAATGACATTTTAATGAGTATTAGTTTCACATGCAGTATAGTTCTGGAAAATCGCGCCTTGGATGACGACGGTTTTGGTTAACGACGACAATCTTGGAACGGATTACTGTCGTTAACCAAGGTACCAGTGTGTTACGTACTTTTTACGTCCGCAATACCAATGAAAAATACATCAGAGTAAAGATCGAGTCAGAGTGAATTTATGTGTATTCTTACGGGAGAGCAATTGAGAGAGGAAATCGGTTTTCGCCGAGGAAATGAACTCATTTTGTCCACTCGTCATCCGCGCGACAGAGAAAATGGAGAGACGTGTGACGGATTAAAAACCGAAATAATTGGATGCGTGAAAAGCGAGGCTATTCGTCAAGTCGGCCAATCCTTTGAACCAATAAGCTGATGTTTTGGCGTTTTTCGTCGCAGCGAGCCGACGCATATCACGTTGCGGGATTATCGGAGAATGACGAGCAAAACCTGCTTTTGCATCATATATCTCCAGCCCCAATGTAGTGCAAATATCGCAACGATGGATATTGCTTGTTCAACATATCGATTTTCCGAAGCATTATTGCCGATATCGTTCATCGAACATTGAATTGGGTAAAAATGTTTGGAAAATAAATACAATAAAATCCACTTTAGACGCTTTTCAGAGGTCCGAAGGCAAACAATGCGCTGTGGGCTATAGCCGGAAAAAGCTGGCCAAGAATGTTTCGTAGAGTGATGGACTTGAAACTTCGCATAGTAATTCAAAAATGGTTGCAATCTGCGACTCCCTGTTTGATTCTTCTTTACCTGTACGAGTTAAATTGTAACAGGTTGTCAAACTTAACCATTTTTCACAGAATGAATATTCTCGAGTTTTTCGGAAAAACTTTCGAGTTTGTTGCACTCTGCGGGGACACTGACACTGTTGAGGGAAGACACTGTTGGGAAAACTGATAGAAAAGCCGATCACGTTGCATTCTAGTATGATTCCCGGTCTTCTGATTTTTTTAATACTCTGCTTGCTGTTTGTTAAGTACTCTCCGCTAAAGATATGCCTTGACTCATTCTACATAACAAACTTCCGGATACCTTTTTCGGCCCATTTTTGAGATAAAGTAAGAAAAACAACTAATTGAACTGCACCGAACTATCAAGTCTCTTATACCACGTCATTGTCTGATGTTCTTAAGTATAGAATCTGATGAAACTGTTTCGATTCACCCGCTACAGTGGGATGGTGGTTGATTTTTCAACGGTGCGGCATAGCGCGGCTGAGTGCCACTGTTACCCCGAATTCAGTCGCCCTGTCTATACGTCTTACATCGCATTTCATCCATTATTATGTTACATTCCGGCTGCAAATGTTATAAAATTTCGGATTTTCAAATCCATCACTCTAAAAAAAACAATATTTGGCCTCATGGCGAGCTTTTTTCGATTATAGCCCACTGCGCAATGTTAGTTATGTTAATGCGTTAAGCGGTATATGGAAATCTTTTATATTTTGGGCGTTGGAAAAAAGGGAGGCTTCTTTTGGCTCTTTAGCTGTGAAATAACTGCCTTACACATTAAAACGGAAAGGCTAGGATATCTACTAGTCGAGTCCGCGAACCTTTGTTGTATTATATACTGCTTGCGTTCTCGTCATATTTTTTTGTAATGCCTTGCTTTTCCGACAAAGAGTGCACCTTTCTTTGTCTCTTCAATTTGGTATTTTTTCACTCTACAGTTTTATCATATTTTTCATATTTTTATATTATTTCATATTTTTACCAGATGAGGGATGAAAAACGATTTTTTGATAGCAGGTAAATGACCGTCACTGAGCAAGATCTTTCCAAGACTACGATCAAGAGCCTGCCAATTACTCTGCTGCTATTCTGGTTTCTTTGACACAAGTATTTATATCTTCAGATTACGACTATAGAAAAAATCGCCAATTGACTTCTTAATATAATGTCCTTTCTGAGAGGGGACTTAAAGGGAAACTATCGCAGAACTAGAATGCGACATTTAGAAGGAGATTGTTCAGTTTCGCGATGTTTTCATTTTCTTTAAAACAATTTTAGTTATCGCGAAAAAGATTGTCAGAAAAAGCTCAAATAGAGGCAAGGCAAAGCAGAATAACTGAGTGTGGGATGACGAACCAAAAATTCTGATCTTTCGAATGAGCGGGACGATTGGCTAGAGCTCCTTTAGAGGTATTCAGCTTGGACTCCGCGATGGAATGCCAAAAAATTATATTTCCAAGCCATTATTGTACTATATTACTACTAAGTCACTACTATTTCTGTAAATATAGTACAGCGCCTTGCGAAGTAATTTATGCCAATATATCCAACGTACGGACTACCCTTGACTGTAAATAATGTTAATAATGTAAATCGTTTACTGTTGAAAACAGATTTAGTTCAATTATGTGTTTCTCTTATAATCTTATGAGAGCCTTTAAAGCATCGTAGCTATAACTCTTATATTTCATATGGGCCAATTTTTTTAATCACCAGTCCTGTATTCTACCACTCAGGTGGCACACAGAACCTTAAAGCACAAAGGGTCAATAACAACACCTTTAGAGTTATTTATACCATTTATTTCGTGAGATAAGGACGGAAATGTGAGAAAAGTGCGAGTGAATGTATAGTGTCTTAAGGGGAAGACTTTTAAACGGGTTGATCACGTATCACATGTATATACATCCATGTGAGATTAAAGCCTAAAATGAAAATTACCGGGCCTCCGGATAGCCATATGAATAACGGGTTCGACTTCTGTGAAAGAGGTTCCGTGTTCAATTCCCGGTGGGGGCTCCCGTGCTATGTTATCTTAGCTGTCAAATTACTTTTAAAATTACTGCTATGAAAATCGCCTAGTGTCCTGCCTATATTACTTTTCATTTTCTAGAATTTAACTGTATTTGAGCGATTATTTCTTTATAATTACTCTACTCTTACCCTCCACTCTTTTTTTTTGTTTTTAATTAATACGAGGTTAAGTGGAAAATTGGCTCACTTGTGCCTATCATCGCCAATAAAGTGTTTTTCTATCTGTTGATATTAGTCTGAAGATTTTCAACCTGTTGCCTGAATAAAGAGCTTATCTGATATGGAAAACGGAAAAGGTAGGTAACTTAACTGCTCTCATTTGGGCGAGTGCCTGAAAACTCGTGGATGAACGGAAACGAAAAGTACTCTTCTCGTCGACACTTTTCACTTCTGTTTAGTATTTTTAGTATATTTTACTTAATTGGAATCAAAATATCCCGATTTTATACACTACGCGTGAAAGCAGCTTGAATACTGTAAGCTTAATGTAAGATAGATTAACTAAGGCATTACACACCACCTGCAACACTCCGCCTTCTTCCATACACCGAGTTCCATGCAACCAACTACAATAACCTAAACGAATTATTCATAATACGTGCATACGAAATGTCCTGGCATCGAACCTGGGTCTATGAGGACAAATATTCTTACAGCATACGATATAAATCCCTATCTTCTATAGATGTAGCGAATTTCAACCTTCTACCTGACTGGGAAATCCCGTAACGAATTTTTGAAAATTCGGTCATTCGAATGGTCCTGGGTTCGAACCTGGGCCTTTAGGGCAAAAAACTTTACGGCATACGATAGACAATCATCTTTTCTAACAACACCGTGTATTGCAAGTTTCTATCTTAACGGAAAATACCCTAAATTAATTCATGAACTTCAGACAGAAAAACTGCCCTAGTATCGAACTAAGGACCCTCAGTGTACTGTGTACACAGTGTAATTCTTGAATCTTTTGCACTAAGTACCTAGCATCGAACCTGAGGCCATTAGTTATAAAGCTCTTATAAGTTCGGCACAATATACAATAGAACTTATTTAAAAAAAATAATTTACATACATATACATATAGATAATGTTAAAATAATTAAGGTTGTAAACAATGGAGCAATAACCAGCATAAATGACTAACTATTGAATTATAAGTACTAAAAATTTCCTCTTTTAGATAAAAAAAAAATGTCTGTTAAAATCCAAATGATTTTAAAGTTCGTTTACAGCTCTGATTATTCGTGGAATAAGGAAACGGGGATTTATTTTTTTTTTTCGACATCTCAATCACTTGAACTTTTAAGATGAAAAATTGCAACCCAGGTTCAATTCAAATGCGCGCAACCTAAAAGCGGAAGAAAAGCTCAAATCACATCTCTGTTCTCGTGCACTCCGAGATTGTCCGAGAAGGCGTCGAAATGGTCGAAAGAAACGACCCATTTCCCCCGCGGATATGTCAGCCATCAAATTACATTAGGCCGTTGTCCTCATTCCATTTCCCGATCGTTCAGTTTCAATTCTTTCCTTGGGTCAAAACGTAACCATAAATTGATCCAAATGGAACAAATGATTTCAAACTGATGCGTTACGTTTATCTAAAGGCCACCACAAGTTTTCCGTTACTTAAGGAAAAAGGTTAGAAGTGTCTTTATTTATTTACTTAATAGATTCACATACAGCGTAAGCACTATTTTAGAGTGAATTGCAAACAATAGTGTAACAAATTAACAGTTATATAGAGGAAAACGTACACCAAATGAACACAACTAACTGAAGGAAATATTTGCAAAATAAAGAATATTTACATAAACTATGATTTAAACATTCTTTTAAGAAAGTGCAATACGACATTTTGAAAGAGTCTATGGAGTAGGGAGTTCAGAAAGTTATGAAGTCGATGTGCTATAGAACGTTGTGCAAGAGGAAATCAAAATTTAGGAACATGAAGAAGAGGTGTAAGTCTAGTTGCCATAGGTGAAACATGGAGGCATGAACATGAACATTGAGCTCGAACCCAAGCTTACAAATCGTCGGATGGTTGCTCTAACCATCATACCACAGTCAATTCGTTAGTGATGCTTAAAGAGAGAGATAGATAAAGCTTAAAGAGAGATTTAAAAGAAAACCCGTTTTCGTGTACTGGGAATATTTCCCAGCTACTCGCTATCATACAAATTATTTCTTGTACTAGTAAACGCCCCCGTCAAGCATGGCAGAACTTAATTTAGTTTAGAAATACATCTATTACAAGCATGACAGAACTTAATTTAGTTTAGAAATACATCTATTACCGTATATATCTGGTCCTCCTAAGTCGGAGACAGTCCGTCGTAAGATCATAAATACTCAATATATTTCTTACCATTATTTATAATATTTATTCTACTGTTTTCAAGTCATGAAAGCCTACTTTACGTAAATGTTTTATAAAACTCATAAGAAATGATTATCCCCGTGCACTTATATGGGATAATTCATGAAATCAACATTCAACAATGGCCTTAGTCGTCAAAGGGATGGGTTGTTTATTTCCTAAAAATTTTACGAATTTTCCGTGTATTTTATCAAAGTTCTAGCAATATCGAATTTATATGAATTTTTCACGACTAAAATAAGAATCTATGATCATTTTCTTTTCTTTTGACACTTGTCTCAATTTCGTAGGAACATTATTTCTTATTTAATTTTGTGAACAACAAACCTAGTAAAGAAACAACCTCTGAAAGTCATGCAAACGTACTTTCCGTCCATCGCTTATGAAAACGTATTATGGGCTCCTGGTTTAGAACCCGGGCCTTTACAGGGATGAGAACAGTATTCCGGGGGTTTCAGGATCGTAGAAACACAATGCAGTTTATTTCAGATCTCTAAGTCAAGCCGTTTCTGACATTTGACACGGACATTTGCTTTTTATATATATGATTGATTGATATTATATTTAACCGCCACTTAACAGTCATTCCTTAGAAGTCAACGTTTGTATCGAAATTAATTTCTCAATATTGTACCGGTTTTCATACTATAGACGTAACTAAACCATGCTTATTACCTTACTTAACTTGTACAACCTTCATGCTGTTGATTCGACTAAATTTGAAAAACAATCGAATCACGTTTCCCTAACGAAGCTTAACTTTTGCTCGATTGTTACACGATTGATCGCCGCGTGAATTTTAAGGAAATGATACTGTGAGCAACACAACAACGGACAAGAGCGCCGTCCTGAGTTAATTAATTTAATATCGGTTCCTCGGCGTTATACCGTGGCATTTCGGTTCTCTGTTCCGCATGATTATAATGGGCCTTGACAGTTATTCGCTCGGATACTTTCATTAAGTTGGACGTGTTAATGATATGGCAATAAACATTCGCTAAGCCCCTTCCGCCCAATGACAATACGTGCGAAGATTAGCCGCCGCCGTTCTTTTTCATTTCGTTCCCTGCGATCGTCACGCCACACAGCGGCCGTCCATCGATTTCTCCTCTCATTAAACATGCATCACGCATCCGCTTTGTGTTATATACTTGACAAGAGCCATCATTGTTTTGTCTATATTGTTCATTGCAACGTTTCGGTTCCTATGTATCATCTCTAAATATGCTCATCGTGCGCAAAAAATGTTGAGAGAATTGCATTGCATTCATGAACGATGCTTTCCACGTCATCTTTCCATCGGTGGAAAATTGATTCGCTTATTATCAATACGCTCTAAAAATGATTTTAGGAGAGTGACTTCGCTTTAACAAATAATGTACCTCATTCTATACTCATCTTTGCCTACTAAAATGAATTTGCTCCTTACGTATTGTCTTTATAATATGAAAATATTGAGAGAAAATTAGCGACCTATTCCCTGCTATCTCACCTTGGTAAATGTAATTTTTTCTGGAGCAGAACATAGGAAAATATTTCCTTACTTTTTTCTCAATATTGCTCTTGGCTGTGGCAATATGATAGTTGATTATAAGGCAGCGACGTTTCTGGGCGGGGCAGCGTCACAGTGTAAAGGAAAAGTTGCCTATATTCCTGGGGCAGGCAAATTTCTGCCCTAAATGCAGCGAAGATGAAATCAGGTTTATATTTACATGTATTCCCTGCGAGTCACCAATGGCGTTTGCAACTATAAATATTTAAACAAGTACACTTTACCTCCAATAACCTCGATTTCTTAGACCAATTTTGGCTCAAAAGAGGCTGTTAACCCGACCAACTCCCCCTCCTCTGACTACGCCACTGACTAAGGTATGAAAAATGCTGGATAAAGGCATTTTTCCTGGTAGTTCCTTTTTGAATGCGTTGAAAATCGTTAGTCACTGCTTTATAGCGCTAAACTGATTGCGGTGGTGCTTAGTGGTGGTGAACGTTATTAGTGCTTAGAGTGCCAGCGCTCCAACACCAAGATCCCAGGTTCGAATTTGTCGCATGTTTCCTGTAAAGGAATAGATAATTATTACAATGGATGTAATTTGGGTCCTCCTGTTTCCATTATAGAAATAATAATAATGGTTTTCCCACTCTAAGCATTCTAACTGGTGAGGCAGGAATTATTTAAAATAGTCCCAAAGTTGGAGTTCGTGTGGGAAAGAAGTGAAGTCTTCAGGCGATAAAATCGCACGCTTTTCCATGAGTGTCTCACGTAATGAAATGACTTAGAGATAATTGTGACAATCATGCGACCAAAAGACAGCCAATTAGCTGCGGTGCGAGGATATCTAACAGCCGTAAGGTATGAAAATGTCAGCTCTTTTGGCGCTCGACCATTAAGAAATTCAAGCGGAAGCCGGAGGCGCTAATAAGATAGCAAATGATCCCCCGGGAGCACCTTCCTTTCTCTTTCTTTTGAGAAAAATGTATGTTTTTGTTTTCGGAGTGTCTTATCGACCGTCTTGCCAACGCAGGGAGTTCATTAAATTTTCACGTGCGCCATTTGAGGCGTGAACGAGGTGAAATTGCGTGTAAGGAGCGCGCTGGGAGTTGGCCCTTATCCAGTTTCATTGAATAAGAAAGTGAACATCGATTCGGAACTGCAAATTAATTTGAGGGTTAATTTACTCCGTCACGAACGAGAATTCCGACAATCTGTCGCGAGCGGTGAAGCAGGAGCTGCTACAAAGGGTAAACCTGGAATAACTCAAGATTTGTTGTTTTTCAGTAATAGTTCTTCATGCTACAGTCACAACTCCAACATTAGTAGCTGAGGTTCCACAGTATTAGAAACTACAATACTGTTGCATATGAATTGCTTTGAAATTGCATTTTCTCTTGTTAGAGAAAAGTTCTTATAAATTGTTGCTTTTGATTGCGGGTAATGACAATTTGAGGAACTCCAAATACAGTGAAACTTGTCTATATCAGAACCTGTATATAGTGGAAACTTGTCCATTGTGGAAAAATTTCTCGGTTTCGAACTGTGGAATAGGATTCTCTATCCAGTACTTCAAACCTTAACTTAACGGAAACCTGTCCACAACGGAAAATTTTTCGGCCGTATATGATTCCGCTGTAGACAGGTTTCACCGTGTTTACATTTGCATCCTTGTCGGAATTCGCGGTTCATTACCGCGAAGAAGTAACTAAGGCGTAGGCAATATTTAAAATTTAAATGTACTAATCTGTATTTTGGAGAAGTTATTTAGAGAGTGCATTAATTTTTTGCTTTCTTATTTCTGTTGAATTTTTGTTACAGGTTTTAAGTTCACTCTTTAACTACGCAATCATTTTGGGAGAACTTTTAACTTAATAACATTAAATAATTAAAGGGAGGGAAACCCACCCGAAATACCTCTACCCCTACGGATACATACGATGACACATTTAAAATAAATGATAAGTCATTCACAAAAAGTACACATATGAAAATATGTGTACTTATGAAATGATATGAAAATTTCACGTACAAAAACGGAGACCAATTGTATATCAAAACATTTAATTTTCACGGCTCAATAGTGATTTCAAGTTTCTAAACGTCAACTTGAAGTCATGTTCACAGGGAGGAAGTTGATCTGTTCTTTGTTATTAAACGATAATTTATTTCTTTAACAAACTAACTACAGAGAAACTTACATAAAATCCTCAACAGCAGCGAGACTATGTAGCGAGATCTGTGGTTTTCAAATCATGACAGCAATGCTATTATGACAGAAAGTCAGATAGAGTACGTGGCAAAAATTGTCAGAATGGAACACTCGCCGACCAAATCAAAGTAACCCAACCTTTAAAGTTCTTAAGTACAAGTTTAAGAGGAAGGTGTAGTGCATTTATTAAACCCGTTCGAATGGGTGTATATTGTTGCAGTAGTGGCTATAACAGTAAAGTACCGAAAATTTGGCGAATCTTCACAAAGAGGTAACAGCTTTTAGCAATGATAACAGGTAGCTTTTAGGCAATGATTAATAAATCTTTTATTTCAACGAGATTATTTTCTGGATGCCACATATAATTGCAATATTTGATTTATATAACACAGATATGCATTTTTTCCACAGCAATTTATTCGCCCGAATAAATTGCTGTGGAAAAAGTACACATCTCTGTAATATCATGAATTTCTACAATATCACGGCCGCCTCCATAGATTTTATTGCAGTATTTTATTTGTTTAATCATTTAAAATAACCCCTAAATTGGATTCAGACAACTGAGAGGTACCCAAATATGGGACCGCTTATGCTGTAACATTTTTCCCTCTATTTTTTCCTTGGAAAAATAGATTTTTGTTCTCTTAAACGTAATGGAAAAAGGTTTTTAGTGTCGTTTAAGGGGGGAGGGCAATTTACTTCTCTGCAAAAGTCAGTGAATCTCGGATAAGTAAATTCAATGCAAATTTTAAACAAATTCCACATCAGCGACATCGTCTTTTACGTTAGGCCTACGATTTTTCCTAAAATGCCGGTTCATTAGTCATCGAAGAACACCACTGCGAGAAAAAAGGAGTCTGCGAAGCCTTCTGCAGAGTCAGCACCACCACCGGTCTCATTTCTTTTATTATCAATTCAATTTGCTTTTTCCATTCTAAGCCACACCCACACCTCGACGGCCCACAGTCTTTCGACGTCCTTCTTTCTTAAGTTCCAAACGGTAAATACGGAATGTAATTCAAGTTCATTCCGAATCTCTTCCATTGCTTCAACAAATCCGACGTGACTGCTGTAGAATCAAATTCACCTAGTGCAAGAATTTTCCACAGAAGCGCTCCTGTTGGAAACGCATTCCAAATGCAGCCTCTCTCAGTCCATTCCATTATCTGCTTCAGATGCAAATCGAGTCAAAGTAGGGATGAACTCACCCTCAAACTGTGGCCCGCAGGATTTCATTTGCCCCAACTGGAGGGCTTTTAGCGGAGCGATTTCACTCAACTGACTCTTTTCCCAGCGACTTCTTTCTCGCGATACGTTCCGCGGACACGCATCGAAATGCATTAAAATGCTCTTCTGAAGCCGAGATGCATGAAGCCCTCGAGTGGGAGTCTGAAATCTGAAACTTTGCGCGGTCATTTCGGAGCAATTGCTCCACGCGGCGGAACATGCCCATTCGCCTAAATTCGTGGACTGCGAGCCTCTTTGGCAAAATGCCCAAACTGCCGATGGCCAAACTTTTTCAAACGATAGGGTCCTGTTCCAACCATATCACGGTTGGAAAAAAATAGAATAAATTAGACTTCGCTAGAAGGTAAAAGACGTTTTTGGAAACTTTATCTAATGAGATTTATATAACTTAGATCTCAAATAGACGTCCCCTCGACGCCCTTGAAATCATTAAGAGTTAACATAAATAAGAACTTCATTACCAATGAATATCTGTTCCGAAAACCATCCCCCTTCTTTCCCCACCTGCTACTTTGTTCCCTTCTCCTAACCCAACTCTGTATCTTCCTTTAACGAACCCCTCACCGCTTCCCCTCCTCATATTTAAACCGTGCACCCATGTAGACAATCACTTCAAGGTGTCAACTCGTTCTTTCTTTTAAGATGTACAATTTTTTCGTATCTTTCACTAGAACTCTGACTTCGAGAAAAAGCCTACGTTAGCGGTCGAAGGGAAATCCTAGGCAATCTATCTTATCTACATCTACATAAATCGCAATTATCTGCATCTACGTAAATACCCTGCAAGCCGCCTTTCGGCGTATGACACCAAGCGTTCGAGTTACCTCTTTAGTTTATTGTTGTCGCGTATCGTTCGCGGAAAGAATGAGTCTCTAACACTACCCGTCCTCGCCTCAATTTCTCTTATTCTACGCTAATTGACGGATCGTTATATCAAATAATAAAATTACATATAAACCTGTTTCTAACACTTGATTTATATTTATTAACTGGAAAATGAAATAATAATCTTCTTAGACTCTCTTTTAGACCTATGTTCAACTAAAAGAAGGAGAAATTGTTAGTTAAACCGAGAAGATACTCTCGCTAACATAAATTCACTACCCGTTCTAATTTTTTAGAAGAAAAAGCTTATATTTACTGCGATCAGTTGCAACTGAAAAAGTTAAATCGTTTTCCAGAGCAAGCAGAAGAGCCCCGGGCCAGCGATTGCGTATTTGACGTGACAACGCATCGCCGATTTTTATTTCAGCAGTATTCAAATGCACTGCAATGTAACGGATCCGTTTCGCTGTTTGAGGGACCGATGGAAGCGCTTAAAATGCATGTTGATTCACTCCTAGCTGAGTGAGTGCAAGTAAAGCGTAACTTTTACATTTGCTTGGTTCTGCAAATTGAGGAACACCAGCATGAATGATACATTTTGAACAATGACTACTCTCCGAACCAGGGGCGTAGCCAGGCTCTGTCCATTAGGGGGATTTAGAGCCAAGGAGTAAACACTGCATTGCCTAAAAGAATACTTCCAGTCAAAATGTAATGAAAATATAAAATGATTTATTTTGGCATGTATACCCTGCGAATCCCAGGGGTGGTTTTTTAGGCATAATTGCGAGAGGGGGTTGAACCCTCAAAACCACCTTTTTGGTTACGCTTCTCCTCCAAACCCTATATTCCAAAATTGCGGCCTCAAATCGTCATTTGCAGTAGAATTATATCGATTATTTTGTTTGAAGAGATAACAATTGTATTCGGTTTTATTTTTATCGCATTTGACCGATTAAAACTACCTTCACGGCTTAAAATACTAAATTGTCATCTACGAGTTATTTTGCCATCATCTCGTACGTCTTATTTTGCCTAGATTTTCTTATTCGATTGTCCCTTCATTCTTCTCTTCTTCTCAGCCACTTTTATCCAATCCTTCCATGCTCTCCAGCATTTTCTTCCTTGTCCTTCCTCTTCCCCGCTTTCTTTATGCCATTTCTCATGCTCCAATCGCTAACAAAGAACCTCTACTCAGGATGTGGCCGATCCAATTCTTCACTTAATCTTTTCTCTCAAAACCCTTTCTTCACATACTCTCTTCAACACCTCATTTCTTACTTTATCGTTCCAATTAACTCATTCTATCTTTTCCATATACACTTGATTATGGTTTATTGCCGTTTTTCGTCCTATATATTCATTTTTATGTCTCATAGTTTATGTCTCGGATCCATACAAAGCTATAATCCATGTATAAAATGTTGCTAATCTCTTTCTAAAATATTTGCTCTGTGGTCCGAGGTGTAGCTTTCTTTTCCTTGGAAATGGCCGTCAAGTTAAGTATTCAGCCCGCGTCCACCCTCATCCTTATTCCACCGTTCACATCCTTATTCCACCTATTAGCTACGAAAAACTTTGGAGAGGGAATGCGGCTTACTAGGCAAAGGGGAAGTGAGGTAGTTTGCCTCTAGTTTCCTCTCTGAGCAAGAATATTACTAGAGGAGGAAATCCGCATAAGTGGAGTCATCTCAAGAACATCATTTTTCGTACCGTTCCTCAGCATTACTCACACCTCAGCGGTTAACGTATCATCATAGTCTAGACCAACACTGTGGTAAAAGTGGCATAATAATGATATAATCCTCTATCCTGAAAAAAAATGATACATTGCCTCCATTCCATTCACTAAGATAGCATAGCAAGACTTTTCTGTAATTATGTTACTCTCATGGCGAGGTTAGGCCGAAATGGGCTCTCTTCCATTTAACCATTGGAAATATTACGTGATATAATATCACACTTTCCAAAAGAAATTGACCACCATTAACATACATCTAGAAAAAAAATACAAACAGTCCAGCAAACACTGGTACAAGGAAATTGGTACAAACAGAAGATATAAATTAATAGGCTGACAAGTTGATAAACAAAACTAATACAAAAATTTAGATATAGTTATATATAAATACACAAAGATTTAGGTTGGTTTGGGGAAAATCTCCTCAACTTAAGGTTTATGGAGAAAAACCTGGATTCGGGAAAATACCCACACAAGAAGGAGGGCGAAAGAAATCTGCGAAAATGGAGTTAATAAATATAATACAACTAGTGAGGGATGCAGATGATATTTAACACATTGGTATCGTCACGCGTGATGGTCTATGCGTCCCTTGTCGGATGAACCATGGAGTAACTCTAAAAAGGTGTAAACAGAGAAGATGGGTGAGAACTGAAATATCTATCATGAAATCCAAGAGGTGTACATTGATTAATATACAAGCGCATATTGTTTTGCCGCTTTACTATTTGCAAGCAGTCATTCTCTGCTAAGAATCTCCATGAGAAAGATGGAAACAAATGTAAACGAAAGATACATTTTCCTCTACTCTGCACCAAGACAAACAAAGATATTCCATTCATCTAGATATGATAGCAGGAAAGTTATATGCGTCGCAGCGACATGGCTGTTGCGACGCAGGGGCACCCTGAAATATCATCGCCGCAGTCGTAGATATCTCTCCCGGAATTCCCCCGCAAAAATATTTACTTATGAGAATACTCCCCGGAATTCATCTCACGCGGAACACAATGGAAGGGATACGTAGGAATTCGGAATATACGGATTGTGAGATGGAATATGTGTGGCCAGGAAGGATCCCTCTTGTGGGATCCCCTTTAAAAAAGGAGGAAATAAGTGGAATGATTGATTTGAGGGATTCTTCCTCCTTGATCGCGGCGACACCTCCATTCCTTTTTCTCATTTTCATTCTGCGGAAGGCTTTTCCCGGGAAATACTTCGCGACATGCCGTCACACATCTCTCAATAGATCCATCCGCACACAGCTGCTCGTGTCACGCGTGCACAAATCCGTCGCTATGGAAAGGTTCCCTCAACTCCTTTTGATGTATTTTTATTCCCACTTACGAAGGTCTCGGCACGTCCTCTCAACAGCTTCTTTCCCCTCCTTTTGCGGCTGATATCCTGAGAAATACCCCGCGTTCTTAACCCCTGCGATGCCCCCGATTCCGGAATCCCATCCCACTTCTTATGTCATCACAAACTGGTTTCCATGAAGAACCATGTAAATTGCCTTTGTAAGGTGGACATTTTAGGGTGACGATTTGTGCGCCTCTGTTTATATGTTTCTCTAATAGACACAGGAAGACCCCAATAACATCCATTTTAATAATTATTATTTACCAATACAAGCAGCCATTATCTTACTGGAAATATCCTACTAGCCGGGACTCGAACCCGGGACGTTGAGGCGCTTGTTATGAAACCACAAACTTGGGACGTGGTACGCGGGTACATCTTTTAAAGTAACTTTGGGAATAATTACATAAGTTCCGCGAAAACGAGTTATCAAATCGTATTTATTTTCGCTTAATTGTAAAGTTGCTTTTATTTGATTTTTAGAATAAACCCGACGTATTAAAACTTAAAGTACGAGCTTATTGATCAAAATATAAATGTTAATTAGAGTGTTGTCAATTATCAATGCACGTGATTAGTGCGCAGAACTGTTTTTACACTTAATTTCAATTCATACTGAATATTTTAAGACGATAATTTTTGGGTTCCTATATCGATTTGCTTTCAAGACAAATTTTCAGAGCTTAAATCATACCTCTACAAAAAAGCTACCCAACTAACAAATATGAATTTTCACCAACTCCGTGATGCCAAATTGGTTGTTCTTTGCTACAGATCTTTTAAAATTTCCTATACTAACCCAAATTGGAGAAAAATGCAATAACAAATACTAAGTGGACTACTACACTCACTAACTTGTATTTGGAATAGGAAAATAAAGCTAACAAGTCGGGAAGTCTTTGTGGGAACTAGTGCGACCCGATGGGAGAAAAATGTTACACATCTCTGCTCTGTAACAACCCACATCTAGAATAATGAAGGTACAGATAAGATATTTACGCAACAAAAATTGCATATGACAATGGTGTGAGCTGAGATGATTTTTAACCATGTCAGATCATTCATCTGTGAGGTAATTCTCTTTATAAAGCGGTACGAATACCTTCAAGTTTAGCTTGTAGTGAGGATAGTGAAATACGGAATCTGAATCCTTGCTAGGGCAATAGCTTATCCTTAAGAAACCAGTTTTCTGACTCAAATCCCTCCGCCGCCTGCGATTATCGGATAAAGCAGCCTTAAAAACCCTTCCATACACACGCTGAGGGTCTTCTTCACGCCCGAAAGGGAAAAGATTTTCAAGGGAAACTAATGGGCAATCGATCGAGAAGAGGGTGCGTGCTTTTGTACTTCCCTTTTCCGCAGTTCAGGAATCCTCGAATTCCAAGAGTAAGCACAGATGCACTGTAGAGGCAAACATTCGTGCCTCTCGTGAATTATCTTCAAAGGAGGTTCTGCAGAAATACGACGTAACATCTTTTCAAAGCATTCGAAGAAACGTTTATGCATGAAACCAACGATAGCCTTATCCTCTTTTTGAGATTGCAACCATGTTATGCATAGTTTCATTACTAGTTATCGTGATTACCTCATGCTTTATATTGTTGTTCGATCCAAGGATAAATTAAAGCGATAAATATCAACGTGACTTGGACTCGAACCCTGGTATCCTAATTTCCGGACAGACGGAGTATCAAAAACACCTGACCTGGAAGACCTGGGTTCGAGTCCCAGGCATGTCGATATTTTTCACTTTTGTTCATCCTTGGGTTTCAAGGCGAACTCTATATTTATTTATAACATTCTCTCATTATCGTTGTTTAATATTATCCTCTGCATTTATTTGGAATTTCATTGTATTTATATAGTGCTAGAGGAAATTTTCTCACTGCGCTTTATCTCCTCTATTTACGTATCCTTGCATTCTTCATAAAAATATACTTATGCAGCGTGGTGGATGTTATATTTTCCTCTGCATTTATTTGGCTTTTCGCTGTATTTCTTGGCGTTTTACTTTTAGGTCCGGTATTATAATGTATACTTAAAATGCACTTTAACTAAAGTTCGCTTTAAGGCCTGGTATTATAATGTTTTTTTAGAGTTAAAGTAAAGATTAGTAAATCCTTTTATATGATGAATTAGCATGGAGATGTACAATAATCTTCACTTTAAATCTGAAAAAAACGATGTAATACTGGGCTCTAAAGTGAACCTTAGTTAAAGTCCATTTTAAGTATACATTATAATACCGGACATTTATGTTCTTAATTCGTTGTGCATCTTATTTGCGTTATTTGTAAAGTTCGTTATTTGTGTCATATCTTCATCTTTGGGTCATGATAACGGTATCTGTTTTTAATATAATTAATCTTTTCTATCGATATGCTGTATTTGGAATTTCTATATCTGTGTCTATTTTCACCTGTTTTAATCATTACTATCAGTAGGTTTTTGCATGTTTTTCACGTCCACATTCCTTGTCGGTGTTTTCCTGATGTAAATATTTTGTCCTAAGTTTCAATCAAGGTTTTCGTATAAAAAAATACTATCATATTTTTAATTTAGTTCCCCAGAAAGTTGTCACCTAATTGCAAGTTTAATACACGACGCACATCAATAACTCTAACCCCAAATTAAAGGTAATCCTATATTCGTTTGGTGATATTTTTTTTTCGTTGGTGCAGATGAAGAAATACATTTACCGTTAGGAAACATTTAAACCGAAGTACAAAAAGAGCATCATTTGTGTTCCGAGGCTTTTTTACGATTTATAAAATTCAATTGCAAGAAAACGGCGCAACTTTTAGAAAAGAAATTTCATCCTCAGTTGCATGAAAGCTGTCTCAATGTTATGAGTTTTTTTTTAATTTCCGAATGTGTATTAATATATTGTTAATCACAGTAAAAGTCTAAAATATATCTAGTAAGTTGTAGGCTTACCCTATTTATTTTTATTCGTATTACATTTTATTAAAGTTTGTAAATCATACGATTTTATATTATAATTTACTGATGATGATATTACTTTTAATCATTGTTTATTAATAGTATATTTTTTACATCAAAAATAGTTATGATGGAAAAGAGACGTCTAAGTCTTAATATCGCTCTAATTGTGGCTTTATTTATTTATTTATTTTATTATCTTATACCTCTCCATTGTCTTTTGATCTCCCAGGCATATTTCATGCATTTCCCATGCATAGATGCATGTTACAGTGCCCCTCTCTTCTAAGGGCTTCTTATGCTTCCTATATTTTTACGATCTAAAACATGCAATGTCAAACTCTCTTTATCTTCTCCATCTCGATATTCCACCTATTTATCACTACTCCTTTGCTTTTCCATTCATCGGAATGAGGAAGTGGGCTCTGCCAAATTCCACATTTAAAGCTTCACTTGAGCTATGCTACACTCGAAACATCTTCTGGCAAAATTAATAAGCAGGCTAGCCTTACTCGAGGAGTAGAGAAGATGGTATTGGTTGGCAAATTCGCAGATGGTGGGGAATGGAATAGATGAGAGCCATAACGAACAATAGTACCCAAACCACTCTTATCTATTTCCTTCCCCACCGCTGACGAATTCAACAACTCTCATCCCCTCTTGTGTCTACCCATCCCTCCCACCCCCCTCAAAACACGGGACCCTTCATTTGTGGAGATAGGACTGCCTGAACCAGAGGTTCTTTAGAAGAAAGTCGGCTTTACTCTGAAGTGCTTACATCCCTGGCAAATAAGAAAAGATAGAGCCGGGGAAAATATAATTACTGATAAGAAAACATAGCGTGATAGAAAAAAGGTAATATGTTACACCCCCACATTGGAATGATCAAATCGTTTTATCCCATATGCTAACTTGGTTAATATATTGAAGCATATGATAATCCTGTTATATGCAGCCACAACATCGACTAGGATTCTGTAAAACATAAAATGAACCGACCATTTATCTGTTGATAGTTAATAATTGGAATTAGCGTACTTTGTATGAAAGGGCGATTGGTTCGTCTGAATAAGCGGCATCGTCCTCAGTCACGAACTTATAAGGCACCGTCCACACAAAGAGATGGAGAAGAAGACCCTCTCCATCTTCCCTTAAGGTGAACCAAGGGAATAGGTTTGTTAGGTAACTTTGCGCTTTAGTGTGCATATAAGGAATATTTCCAGGTCTCCCTGGGAGAGTATAAGTGGCTCACTGGGAGAGTATTCTGGCTCAATAACTCAATTGACTAGAGCAGCTACTCGGAGAGAGGAAAATCCAGGTTCGAGTCCCGGCCCTGTCAGACTTTTTTTCAGGTCCGTTTCTCCTTGGGAATACTCTTAGGAGATCAACGTAATGTGCAAAGTTACCCATTACCCTCTTCATTTACTATCCTATAAGTTATAGCTCATTTTGAGTGGTATAGTAGTCGGATAAAGTTCATGTAACTACTATCATCCAGTGGTTTCCAAACTAAGCCCTTCCTTATTAAGCTTGGCGCAGCTTCGGCATCCAAGCGCCCACAGTAACTTTCTCTCTCCTCAAAGAAGAGTAGTGTTTAAACTATAGTCTAGAGTTTCCGAAATGAATCTAATAAGGCCAAGCTCTACTTCGTGGGAGGGAGCCATACTAAATACGTAGAACTAATTGTTCGTTGGTTTTTACTAAGTATTTGTTCTTACTTCTTTAGTATGATGTAGAGGTTAACATACAATATCTGGGCATCTATGAAATGCTGTGTTCACTGAACGCCTCTCATTGCCGCTTGCTGTTTGCTTTTTAATCAGAAGATTGAGCAGAAACTTAGGAATCCTCTTACAGATCATTAATGCTTTGTTAATGGGTTCAGCACTCACTCCGCGGCTCCACTAATTATGTTTCGCCGTCTTCTCTTTCTTTCTCATCTCCTGGCAAATTCTCCCAAAACCCAAAACCCTTTGTTCGCCTTCCTTCTCGGGTTTCCCTCTCCGAATTATTAAATGCCTTTGTTATTTCCTCCCGTTTGATGGAGCCACTTTCGACGACCTTTCATCCCAGGCGCCGTCCTCTGCCTTAAACAAATCGAATTATTCGCAAAATTTAATACAGCGAAAATCCGCTTCTCTTTTTTGTTTTATTTTTTGTAATCTGTGCTTTTACTCCTAATGCACCTCAGCTTAATCTCAATCCGTCGACGGCTTTTTTTAAGGACCTTCGAAAAAAAGAACGCCGAAAATCAGTTTCTACGGCATCGTTAGGAAGGTGCACATAAATTGAGATCAGATTTTTCGTCTTGAACGGAAGGGTAAAAATGAGTGCCTTTGTTGAAATCGTTAGCACCGAAATTGAAATTGAATAGTGAAATTGATTAACGAAATTATAGGCGTAAAATAAATTGAATATGCTGGCGATAAAGAAAAAAGAATTAAGCATTTTCAAACTTGCCGTAGTGTGAAAAATAAACAAAGTTAACGTGAGGCAGAAAGTAGCTTTTTTTGGAACATTACAATTTTTAATTCACGCATAACAGTTTATAACCTATATATTTTCTTGCCTTTTCGATGCTCTTACTTTACTGTAATTAAAAGAATCAATAATTCAGGCTGAAGTTATTACCGAGTAAACGGAACATTAATGGGAAATTATGAGGCAGGAAAGAAAAATCAAAATGAGATTCCACATGAAAATATATCGACTGATATTAGAGCAGAGAGCTGAGCAATAACAAATAAACATAGCGTCCGGTTACAAGCATCTGAAATCGAATAGTTAGGAGAAGTGTTGGGAAAAATCAGAAGCTATCCAATGAGAAAAACTAATCGATACACAAGATAAACTGAAAAAGTAATTTAGCCCTAAAAGTCGTGCTCCTAGAAAACATCCCAAGGAGAAACGGACAACAGTCTGAGAGGACCAGAACTCGAACTTGGAATCTTCTACTTTCCGGGCGGATGCTTTAGCCAATCAAGTCATCGAGCCAGAACATTATCTCAAGCCGTTCTGAGGAACTCTGATTGACTTAGTAACTGTTTGATTCCAGATGTTTCCATCTGGTTGGCACGTTTGCTTCTTATTGCGAAGCTATATAATGTAACACATAGCATAATGTACCAACAAAATCACCTTAAAGGGCACAAAATAACGTTCTGGATCGGTAGATCGTCTGAAGCATCCGCCCTGAATTTTTTCCCTGATTACAGGTTCGAGTGCAGGTGATATCAGATTTTTATTCCTATTTTCCTTCCGGACTAATCGACACCTTAAAGAAAACACTTGGTGAGTTACACAGAATATTTTATTCTTACGTACCACCGGTTTCGTTACATGGTAATAATCATCAGGTGTCCATTCACCGTTTTCATTTACGGTGTCGTCACGCTTCCACAGAAGTTACACTTGAATATGTTTATTTTAATAAATGCTATCATCAGGGGGGAATTGGAGAGGAAAATTTTATCTGAAGATATTGAGAGGAAACAGCTGACACCATACGGATATGTTGTAAGAATGGGATATGAGCGGCTTCCAAAGAAAGAGCCAAAAGGAAAAGAAGAAGGAAAAATGAAGACCAACAAAAACGCGGATCGATAATACAAGAAGATGTGCAGTGAATAAATATGACTAACTTAAAAGAATGAAAGGAAATACGGAAGAGTACAAGAAGATGTTATACGAGGCCCCGATATCCTAAAAGAATATAAGGGAGAACGAAAACAATAAGGTGCTTCGCTTTGAAGTGCTTGAAACAAAGGATGTGAGTGCGGAAAAATCAGACTAGCTCAAAGTATATTATAAAAGGGGGAGATTTCTTTTGTATAAGAGCTGATCGTGTTATGAAATAAAGGAGCGTGTTTCGTTCAAACGTGTAAAACAATGTTCTTGAGCGCAATATGCCAAAGAGTGTCATATTCGAGAATTAGGAAAGGTACAGCGAAAGACGATACGTTTCCTAAAAATTTTTATGACAAATCTGTGAACGTTACTCATATGCTTCAGGACGCAGGATGAGAACCTCTAGAGGATAGAAGATTTGAACGAAGGTTAATTTTCCAAATAATTTCGGAGAAAGTACGTTTTTAGAAGATATGGCCTATCTTATACGTTATTTAGTTACCTACATCAGCCGTTTTAACCTTTATTATGTAATTGCGAGTATGTATGCGAGTGTGCGAGAAAAATCAGAGGTTTGAATACTAGAACTATTCGTTCCGAAAATTCATTTTTTCCGCGAATCATACTCGAAATTAATCGATTAGGGAAGTAGAGTCATGGTGCAGGGTACTTGCATGGGAATAAACATTAATTATAAAGAATGTTCAATTAGGGTATGTACAAAGAGAAAGAATTTATATTGTTGAATGTTGAAAAGAAAAAGGACCAGAAAAGAATATGCAAAGAAATAGTGCTAATGCAGAGGAAATTTTCTCACTGCGCTTTATCTCTTCTATTTATGTATCCTTGCATTCCTCGTAAAAAATATGAGTGTGCAGCGTGGCGGATGTGATAAAACTTAATAGGTGTAGATGATGCGTAACAAATATTGCAGAATTGCTACATATGTATCTGATGTGTTTATGTAGACGTACTCACAGGATATTTTTCGAGGTTACCCTCTGTTATAAAGTGTGGGAAGTGCTCGGGTAAATATAATTTTTGGTTCAACGATAAGTGAATGAGGGGAGTGGCACTATTAGGAACTATTATACTGAAATAAATGAGTGGCGCAATTTCACAGATTAATAAACACGGGACGGGTTTTAATTTATAATTACCTTCATCCAGATACTCATTAAATTTCACATTTTTTCTTCCCTTTTCCTTTGGTCAGGCCAGTCTTTCGCTTAAAGCAATCTTGTGCTTATTAAATCCGTGAAGATAGTATCACTCATTCACCTCTATATTGAATTGTGGATTTCCTTTTAACCTTCTCCCAAATAAATATGTTAAAACTAAATATTTCTGAAAAAATGTTATAGTAGTGCTCCATAACTACTGAGACTGCAGACGGTCTTGAGAAAATTAACGAATTTCCATCATAATATATATTTTAATGTAAAATGTGCAAATATAAGGAAATAGATGAAGAATTATTCTCCTATGATTGATGGATATTAGATCACGATTTTTTTCATTTCAAATACATCGCGGATTTTAGCTAACATTTTGTGAAATCTGCAGGAAATGTTTTGGATCACCCTAAAATGAAACAGAAATGTGTGGATTGCATTTTCACACATTGCACACAACTTCAGCTCCGAAAATGTACAAGAACATTCCCAGAAAACTAAGCTGGAATTAAGAATGAGCTTATGAAGCTTTGAACCGTCTTTGCAATTCCGGAAGCGAGTTCAATTAGAGAGGGAAAAAAATTCGCCACATAAGTCAAGGTTTTGAGAGCTTACGAGTTTTCTTAATTGGGGATTAAATTCCGAAATATTTTTTGGGTCATACAATTTTCATTTTTCCACATTCCAAAGTTAAAACATTGTTTGAGGGTATGGGTTAAGGTCCTAAGTGTACTGTGAAGTACCGTAATTTCCTCCAGTAGACATGTTTTCAGTTACTCTTATGAAACAACGAACGCCGAGTGAAACTTTTTATTCATAGCTGATGCAAATGTTTTAACCTTCTGTGCTCTGCAGGTAATTCTAACCTTAAATAGGTATGGGAAGCTTTATAAAGGGAACAAAATACGTATTTATTTCATTGCCATAACAACGTGACAGTATATATTCGATAGTCAACGCATCATCACCGTCATGCGCCCGGTATGCGATTCGGAAATCTGTGCTTTTTCCATGGCAACGTGTGGATCTTTCAGCAGCACATGTCCTCCGCTTTGCAGCAGATGCTCAGCATAAGCGGATTGCGACATCCGTGAGCGTATTCATCAGCGGCGGAGGTAACGAACGTATTAAATAGCAGGAGAGCGTCCACTCCCCTTTTTACTAGACTTCTACTATCGATTGCTTTCGACAATCGATATCTCGGCTGCCCTCGGAGTGCATCCGCCCATCTCTTCTCTCGCAACTACCCTTTACTCTGCTCCGAATAATTTCCCCTAAGCTTTCCATAGCTCATTAACAGAGCTTCGCAACAGAATTTTGCCGCGAAAGAACTGTCATGTTTTTGGTTTGATTCGGTGCATTTAAAAGACTTACGCTTTCAACCCACTTAATATGGACTCTTCGGTATTTGAATTAACGCTTGCTTGAGTTGAGTGCATGTAGAATCAAGGAGAATGATCGGTTACGTCTGTTTGCACAAATTTGAATAGTATTTGTAATTATTTTAGAAGTGCTATGTCAGCAAAAGTCGTTTCCCACGTTAGTCCCCACCGGGAATCGAATCCGGAACAGCTTTCACAAATTTGAATTTTGAAATGAAAAATCGATACATTTTAAGTTTTCGCCGTTCTTAATGGAAAACCGACGATCAAAATAAGAATCACTAATAAATTTCCTTTCTCATGGCACGTCTACCGATTTCGCGTAATAATTGTTTACTGCTTAATTTAACAAATGAATAAAGGCTGCGCACGAAATAAATATGAACTTCGCATATGTTTTGTTTGGAAGTAACCGGAAAATTTTATAAATAAATAAAATAGTGTCGTAGCCAGACGGGAGATCGGGCGTTAATCCCCCCCCCCCCAGAGCCAAAATGGGTTTTCAAAAATCGGTATATTTTAATTGTTCAAATGTTTACTGTTACACATGCCACTGGTGACTCTCAGAGGATATGTGTAGCCGTAAATATAGATCTGATTCCATTTTTAATACATTTAGGGCAGAAGTCTGCCTGCTCCAGGAATGCATGGAATTTTGCGTTTACTCCATAGCTCAGACCCCCAGAGACAAATCCTGGCTACGCCACAGCACGAAATGCATAGAAAACGATTATTATTATAATTTTTATGAATAATTCCAAAGATTTTTGACAGTAATTTTGCTCGCTGGTAGCTTTTTCAGGAGTTTTCGTCGGTACTTACCGTTTACAGACATTGTTTTCCTGCGGAAAGGATTCCCGTGAAGAGTGTGGTTGGTAGCGCAGTTTGGAAGATGTAGTGGCACTCGCTTTTAAATTGCGCTTCCACGTTCTTCAGTGTTAATCTACGATAATGCAGGTTCCATCCTCGTTGGCCTATTTCTCCAAATTTAATTTTTGAGAGAGTTGAATCAAGTTGGAGGATTCATATTCAGGTACTTATGATTTCTAGGAAATAGCTTCTCTCTAAGCTTCATACTTAATACTAGTTTGAAAAGGGGTATACGCCCTATATTTTTGAATAAATTTAACCCTGAGAGAATAAAATATAAAACTTTTAATAAAGGCGGGAGAATATGAAAATTTTAATTAAGATTAGAGTGTAAGCTTTTTTGAAATTTTCAGTTTTTCATAACCATTTGACTTTCTTTTGACTCAGGTATCAGGAAATTGTTTTCCAATTGCAATATTTAGGATCGAAGATTGGAATTTTATCATTATTAAAGCGTATGAGGTCGAAAATATTTAGATATTTGAATATTTATCATTTATATACTTATTTTTTTATTCATATTTATTTATTGTACCATACGTATGACACACCATATTACGTAACTGCAGTGAATACTGTGGATCAGTTGAATTTAATTAATTTGCTTGAAGTATTAAGTAAAATAAATCTTCATCCAATATTTTAATTAATAATTTAAATTTAATTAAGAATGTTAATAATATTTAAATGTTACTAAGAATCCTCAAATATTAATGTTAATGATTGTCAGTAAATTTGAATAGAATTGTTTTAACTTTAATTCACTTTTGATATTGAAGCACATCTATTAAATTGCTTGCAAATTTGAAATCTAACGCAGAAATTTCAATTAAACGCTACAAATGCTCGAGGAAATTAGGAAAGGTTTATACGGAGAAGAACGTGATGGAAAAACATATTTTGCTACAAAATAAAGAGTACTCAAGTTATTAGCAGTAATGGAAATTAAATACGTTTTTACCAATTATTTTCTCTCGTTTTTCTGAAATTGTGTAGTGGATATTGTTTCGATGACTTTCTTTTAGTTTCTGATTATTTTCCCCCGAATCCGTCATTTCTGGGAATACGCAGTTTATTTGACACTGTTAGGCTATTACGCTCTGTACTTTAACACCAACATTAGACACCTGGATATTAGTATTTTAAATATAAGATAATATCGCCCTTAACTTGATCGTATTTTATGATCAAAAAGATTAAATGAAAATTTGGGTCTCTTGTGATCGATATTCGAAACTCAGTTACATTTTTAAGCCGTCTATTCATTTTGCGAACACTCCAAACTATAGATGTGAGTTCATATGGATTTAACGGTCACTCGTACTAATGGTACACTTATAAAAACGGGATTGTGCAGTCATATGCACCTCTTTGATCGAAAATTCCAGTCGACGTTGAATACGTAGCGTTTAGCCAATCCGTTAATGTTATCGGTGCTAAGCGTGAAACTGCACGGCTCTTTGTAGACACAGTTACAACTTTTCGACGATTAGAGTAATGGACAGAGAGGATGTGCTTCGCCATGAAATATTGACATTGCAGGATATGCTCATAATGCACCATTTAGACTGTCCTACCTCCATGTGTGGGGATACCTTTTACCAGAGCAACCTCGCGATCAAACCCGTTATTGTCAGAAATACGCCATCGTTTATTTTTATAAAAGTTTATCGATTACTACCTCGATTACTATCCTATATAATAATCACTGTCGTGTATATATTTATGTATTTATTCATCCGATCCCTTTGGGGGCCTACGTGCGAAATGACCTAAGATGTCGAAGCACTTTTAACAATACTACTACTACTACTTATTCATCCGATGTCAGTAACTCCCATAAGAAATGCATTGGAGTAATTGTTTCTAATTATTTTCACGCACTTCCCGATTGTATTGAAATATGAAATTTAAGAATTCATTATAAACCTTAAAAACTATTAAATGTCCAAAGTATACCAAACATATTCTTGATACGACTCCAGATCGCTCGAAACCCTCCCGTAAGAATTGCACGTAAGCTACATTTTCATCGATTGCAGCATTTGTTTCTTTTGTAGGGTTAAATTGGCAGTCTTACAAAATCGAGACAAGTACTAAAAGAAAGAAAATTGAACAAAAATTCTTATTTTGGACGTAGAATATAAATTTATATTCGAAATTGCGTGAATTCGAACAAGAAAGACGAAAATATTTTGTGGTTGTAAACAATCCGTCCCCTTGACGATGAAAGAGATTATTGAACTTGACTCTCCTACGAATGTATGGGAAAGATAGGCCATAATAAATGCATGGGGAAAGAGAACCAGCATTTTATGGTCAGGAAAGTTTTTGTAAACTTTGGAAATTGAAGCTCAACAATAAAATCTTACGAATGATATACCTAGAAATTATAACATAGAAAATGTTTTATACGATTTGAAATTGTAGTTCATTAAAAAATTTTCGAAAAATTGATATTTTCATTCACAAATAAACATGGAGACATTTTGAAATTATATCTTAGGAATCTTTATAAACCAACGTAAAATTGTTTTATCAACCAATTTATCAAAGTTATATCTGTATCGCTGTGTCTGTGGAAGCTATAAAGTAGCTTTATAAATGGTATATTGTAATTAACACTCATAGATTTTTAAATAAGTTAAATTCCGTCAGTTTTGACGGGGAATTCACTTGTGTATAAGTAATGTCCAAAAATGTAAATTTGGTAACGATGAATTTGAAGTAGGTAAATAAATTGTTTGTGTACGGCGAGAAACGACTCGAGGCTAAAGGTAGCTTAAATTATGCACCGGGACTGATCTAATTTTGGCCAATAAAAACTATTGATTCGCTCTGTTAACTTACCCAGAGCGGGTCCGTCTGTTTGCGTATGTAATATCTAGTCTGAATTGAGCTGTCGCGTCTCATCGGAGCGACTCGACCTCCTCTTGCGTATTTTAATGAATTATAGATTAAAGCCTTTAACTTAGCAAAATAGAAAATCGCGCGTAGGCTTTGAATAATGAGTTCTAACCCTCCTTTTTCCATAAACGACAGTTGTTTTCCTGTGACTTTCACGATGTTTGCTCTAATGTAACAGTTTAATGCAAATGAAATGTTGCGCTCATTTCTGATCCCACTGGCAGTTAGTCAATAACATGGTAGTTTCTGCTAGATTTACCTTTTGTATTTATTCCATATGTACTAAACATACTTACTACATTTTTGTATACCTGCAAGATTCCATGAGCCTCTATCAAAATATAATCATGAAGAATTCTGTTAATAATATAGCTAATATTTCTAATTTGGGAAAGTGTGCCTACCGATGCTAGAATTTGAGTGAGTAGGGGATTGTGTGGTGGGGTAATGTACAGCGGATATTTAGTGATCCAAAGGGCTTCTAACGTTGCCGTGAAGGCCTAATAGGTGTCCAGGGAATCCTTTCATTATTTGTTATAATGACGGTTAAAATTTATACTCGTATACTAGTACTTTTCTTTCTTAGAAATTTTCTAGTGTTAAGTTACACATCGTTCCTTCATACGCATAGTTAAGGAATTCGTTGGAGTTATCATTCACGCATTTACTTTGATATTCTTAACGCAATTAGTTGAAAGAAAATCTGTCATTTTTAACGTAAAGTAAACGTATGTACTATAGTGAGCAGACAAAGTGTCTAATATTGGCGAAAGTATTTTAAAATGACAAAAATTTGATTTACATGAGGTGAAAATTTTTGTGTAATAGTAGGTAAACACGGTGAAAAGTCTGACAGGATAAGTTTGTAATTTTGAAATTTGTGTTGTATATACCGATTAATTTATATGATATCACTTCAAACGGTGGCACTGAAATCTCTAATCGACATTTAAATGGAATTATATCTTTCATTCTCCCTCTCACGTGTGCATACCGCGAGATTGCTCTTCCGTAAAAGTAGCCCGCATTCGCATGAATGTTGGTCACCCCTTTCCTAAAGCGCGGAGGCCCTCAAAATGGCATGAACGCCTCTTAAAACTATTACGCTCCGTAACAAGTCGATGTGTAGCCTCCAGATGATCTCGCACTCCTGTTGCATATTCCTCATCTCAAACCCACTCACAGTTTCCATTTCTGCGCCCGCAAATTCCCCTCGCATCCTGTCATTAACTCCCTAATGGAAGATCTCATCTCTTTCGCATTACGCTCGCGAATAATGCAAACCTTTTCCTTCTGCGCCATTTCTCCTCCGTTCTTAATTCGGGAAGCCGTAAACATGGCGCTAGATTGAATATATACCACTGCTTAAAGAAAAGCGTTTTAGAAACAAGTGTCCGTGCTCATTCTCCGCCCAAGGCTGCACGGTATCTCTACACCACGGAAATATTAATGAATTACCGTCTGGAAATTCATCAGCCGGAAAGCTTGATGGATACTCCGCCATTAACTAACGAAATCTTGGAAGAGAATTTTCATTCGTAACAATTTTATTTACTGTAAAACAAGGTTCTTACACTGTTTTATATGTTACATTATTTTTTGATTTCTTTATGCATGTGTGCTCATTATTTTATTCGTCATTTATTCTTCTTCCGTTGTTTTTTTACTCCTCTTCCATTGTTCTATCTAGTAAAGGAACCCAGTCACGAACTTAATTCGTTATATTTCGAAGTTCGTTGCTCGAAAACTTTGTATCTCGAAATACAGTTTCCGTTACATCTTTCCGGTTTTTTTGATTCGCGCATCCAAATTAAGTTCGTATCCGAAAGTCAGGATGGAGTAAGAATAAGTTCGTGTGTAAAAAAGTTCTTTTTTAGAGTGGTTCGTAAGTTGAAGTACCACTGTATAACCTCTGTCGATGTATTTTGTACCTCTGTTGGTGCACTACAAATGTAGAGCTCATGGGGACCATTTTTAAATTGTAAATAGAGAATAAAAATATTAAAAAGTAAATAAAAGTAGTAAATAATATAAGAAAATNNTACAAATTGTTAATAGTCTCTAAAATAATAAATACCAAATAAAAATAGTAAAGAGCAAATAAAAATAGTAAATAGTAAATAAAAAATAAATAGTATATAATTATAATATTAACCCATTCTCTCAGCCTGGGAGATTAACAGGTTGCTAATGTTGGCTTAATGTTGTTAGTACTGCACTATTCCATTCCAACGGCTCTTAAAAATTACACACAATGTTCATTGAAAGCCTGAGTCGACCTGTATACTCGTACTCACGTTAAAAATGAAAAGGTGGACTTCCGTGACCGGGGATCGAACCCCGATGGCCGTAACAACTTTGGTGCCGAAACTACATTAAAATTTGTACCTTATAGTGTTTAATTTTACATTAAAATGTATAGCATTTAAAATATTTCATTTAGCAGTCTTGTCTTCCATGTGCTTGTCGACATAGACAACGTTGACATAATAATCTGGAGCTCCCAGATAGCCAAGTGGGCAACGCGTTCGACTTCGGTGAAAGCGGTCCCGGGTTCGATTCCCGGTGAGGGCCCACGTGCGAAATTACCTAAGCTGTCGAAGCACTTTTAACAGTACCACTGCTACCTAATGATGTGGAGGAGAAAGCGCAAGGCGATACGATTTGTTAAAAAGTGCTACGGTAGAAAAGAAAGCGTTACGCAAATGCTCTCAGACTCAAGTTGGGAACATTTGAAAGAAAGGGGACTATAAGCTAGGCTGCGATTGCTTGCTAAATGCAGAGAAAGTACAATTGCAGAAGACGTGATTGCTACTATGCAACCCCCTGCTACTTTGGCCGATCCGACAGTGAGCAAAAAATAAGAGAAATAGATGCGAGGACAAGTCTTTTTAGGGACTCATTCTTTCCGGGAACGATACGCGATAACAATAAATTAAAGAGGTAACTCGAAAACTTGGTGTTCACACCGTCTGCCAGAGGTAATAGGGAAAAAGAAATGAAAACCACATCTGAACGATTAATGAATACGTAAGGAAGGATAAGTGAAATATTTTATTTAAAACAGTCATTATGGCAAAGGGATTTTTAATTGGAAACAAGCGTCGTACAACGCAATGCATGAAAATGGCGTGTTTATTTCATAATTTACGTACAAAAACCATCCTTCCGTATTATCCGTGTTTTCGATTATCCGAGATGCCCCCGGTGTACATTAACTCGGATAATTGAGACTCTAATACATCCTTATTTACCGATGTTATAGGCTTCTTTGGATCACCTTTAGCTACTCCTTCGAAATTCTCATTCTGAAAAATACTGCATGACTGCATTCATTTTTATTGTTTGTTTGCTGCTAGGCAACGGTGCGAAAGACTTGCTTTTGGAATACTCAACACTCGATTTCTTGCGGAGGTGATTCGAAACTCCCTTTGATGCCGTTTTCCCTTCGACGTGGACTCTTAACGAGAGCGACTCGCAGGTGCCCAAGTCATCGCATGTTTTCCGGCGCGTATCTCCGTGACGTCTTTCCTTCGTCGTCGTGGGAATGATTCCATCGCCGCCGCGCCCAATTGCCTCGTAAAAGTCGTGGGAAGACGGCCCATCAAAAGCAATGCCCCTCATCTCTATTCATTGCCCTTACAACTTATTCACGCCCTGCGGTCTCCCGTACAGAGCTTGTTAGAGCATTTTGATAAGGGAATACCGCGTCTAAATCCAACGTAAGCCGTTAAAGAAAACGAGGGAGGATGACGGAACGAACTGATACCGCGGTGGATAGCGGTGTATCGCAGTATTTCGCGGATTTTATCCGGAAGAATGATGGTATGAAGTGGATCTCACACTTACGTGCTTTTCAGAGATTTGGAGGGGAAAAATTCAGGCTTCCCGAGTTCCTTATGTCTTCGGAGCCTTACGAAGAAGGAAAGTGAAACGAAAGAGTTTAGAGTGTAAATAACTGCAGTTATTATCGTTAGTGTAGGTAGAGGCGAAGCCAAGGAGGTGGTTGGGGGTTCAAACCCCCACATGAGGAGAGAGCCTACAACTTACGAAAGCATGCGAGAGGAAGGACTCTAGCAATTATGCCATACAAACACTGCTGGAGATTCGCAGAACATACCTATTTAAAGTAAATCAGTTTCTATTTTCACTATATTTTGGGCGGAAGTATTCCTGTCCCTGGATTGTAGGCAATGCAGTGTTTACTCCATTGCTCTAAACCCCCCTCATCGACAAATTCTGGCTACGCCCTTGTTTGTATCGATATCAAGGGCCGTGTAACTTTCTATAACTGGGCAAAAGGGCAGTTTTCTGACTCAATACTCTCAAAATAACCGTAGCCTATGCAACAGCAATAACCAGCGAAGCCGTTGCTATGCCGCTATGTTATTTCTGTTTCAGTTATTGTGTAACGTATGATTGGAATCATGATTCTCTACAATCAAAGATTTAAAGTATTTTTCCTTCGGTCATGACAGCATGAATACATATTTTAGTGTGTTAGTTTTTTTACAGTCTTTGAGAAATTTCATGATTGCACCGATTGTTATACACACACATAATCGGTGAAGATATTAAAATTTATTTTTTCAAATATTGTAATTAATAATTTCATAATGTTGCAATATCGGATGGACTTCCGAATAGGCAACTGGGTTTGGCGCTCGACTTCTGTGAAAGCGGTTCAATTCTCGGTCCCAAGTACGAAATTACCTCAGCTATCGAAGAACTTCAAAAAACTACTATCTTCAAACTTTTGCTAATTTTATTGTGAAGTCCACTGCGGAAGTTTTACAACACCAATTCGATAGAATGTGCTGTAATATGTTTCATGATATATTGAGATTCACTTTTCTCAAAGTATCCCGTCTTCGGAACGGTTAACAGCCCTCTATTAGAAATAAATTTAAGATATGCAGATTTTTAATGAATTTTGTATATTTAATTTGAAATATTCGCCGCACAAAATCGGAAAATCAGCATTCATTGGAGATTCTCGATGTAAAAAATGTTTCCTTCTGAATTATTTGAGAATTTTTATGAAAGCAATCTATTTTAAGGATGAAATCAAGTACCAAGAAAAACGATGCTGCTTCATATTCAAAAGTTTGATGGATTTAGTACTCTCAGATTTATAATCCTTTGAAACCTATTCTTTCGAATTTTATTTTAAGATCGGCTCTCTTTTTTGAAAGCACATGCAAAGGTTTCTTTATCCTTGTCATTCCCTTCAAATTGGGTATAACATTTTCCGTTTTAATTTGGTCATAAAGTGGTGGGTAGTATCATGAAAGGAGGTAGTTTCGATCCACATGACCTATCTAAGTTAACCACGCTGTCAAGGCAATAGAGCGCTTATAAACTACGCTATACATCTTGTTTATTAAGTTCAGCTGTCATTGGATAAACTGTAAATTGGCACGCCGTGGGGACATATTCCACTTGCATGTTATCGCTACATATCATTACTCTTCCACGAAAATACTTAGGAAGAGTCAATCACAAGCCGATAATATGAACCTCTTGGTAACTTTTGTTCCATAAAGCATTACTGACCCACACATATCCCACTGACTGATCACATTGTTTTCTACTGCCCCATCTCAAGTCTTCGACACATCATTTTACGACGTTTCTGTTAGCAATTTGACTTGACTTTTCAACCTTGTTAGTTTCTGTTAAGATTTTCGTTGGAGGTGATTCAACAACTTGCGAAAGGACTTAAGAAGTCCTCTTTTTATCATTTTAAGCACTGGAATATTTGTTCTTTGTTTCTGGATAGTTATATCTATATATTTCATTTAATTATATCTCAGTCTTGTTCATACTAAATTAATTTAATTAGTAAAATTAATCAAGCCTGACGATGAGCTGAAAGTTCAAAACCATTGGTAGCAAAGCCAAATATATTTGTAGAATAGTAAAATTTCTATTTATCATTTCATTTACAATAAAACCAGCATCACCCTCTTTATGAAAGCTAATCATGTATGAATGAAAGGCCGTATAATGGATTTCAACCTGTTTACTCTTTATTTTATTGTATAAAGTGCTATTCACAGTGTCTTTCTGCTTCCCTTCCGTGAACTTGTTTCGCTAATAGCCTTTCTAGCTCGGTAAGAAAAGCGATGGCGAACCACCCCACTCCTCATCCTACTTAGTGAGCCTCATTCCCTCAACCAATCTTTTGGTAGCGCATAGTAGGGGTTGTTGAGATTAAAAATGTCCACCGGTTACGAATAATTTATGGACAACGTATGAAGACTGATACGATAGTTCAAAAACTATGATCTGTTCATTTAACTGCAAATTTTGGTGAAATTTAATTTTACTAGCAATTTAAAAACCCACCTAAAATTAGGATGACCAATTAGAGATATTAAAGTTAGATAAAAGCTCCAAATAGCCGTTGTTTGCGAGCAAACTAACCGTTGAAGAATTCCCACCAGCAGGGGTTGGGGTTCTCCGTGGTCGCGCTTTGCAAGTATTGTTCGCAATACGTATTTCGACAACTATGTTGCCATCTTCGGGAGAGAACAATAACTAAGTGTGGTGGGGGAGGGGTATTCATGTCTTGTGTGGTGTGACGTCAATGAGGGAGAACAAAACAGAAGAAGGTATTGGTCTGGTGTCGCTATTCATAACACGGTCGCTTTTTCTATGAATGAAAAGCCTTTCGTATGCGTCGAGTTTTGAGGACTTCTGTACTTAGAATTAGATTAGAGGAAGATCAATGCAGATAGTGGCTATATTTCTTAAACCTTTCGCTTTAATAACCGGAGATATATTTCATAAAGTGGTATTTTGCTATAATTAATAAGAAGAAGTAAGAATATGGCAACTGCAATTACTTATACGAGTAACTTTCGTCCTTTGAAATCATTACTCTACATTACAACTAATGCTGAGGTTACTATTTTTCCTCTTTTATCATTTCAGGATAGCGATATTAGGGATAGCGATAGCGATACTAGGGTGAGATGCGATGGAAAATGCAATAACCACGAAGCTTATGTATTTTGGAGGGGAAATCGCGATCCTGTGCAAAAGGCAAGACGTTGCTTTGAGTCTTTCGGAACCTTCTTCAAACACGAAAGATTTTTCCCGTAAAAATCTTACGGCGTCATTCAAATCGGTGCTTATCTCTCGATATTGAGCCCTGTCTTTGAAAAGATAAAACGAGGACAAAACGACCGATTCCTCTTTTTATGGCCTCTAAAATATAATCTCTCTCGTTTAAATTGGAAGCGATGCCGAGGGCAGCACATGCTGGGTGGAGGGATTAAAATAAACTTCACGTTAGAGTCTGATTCTAAAAAAGAGATAGTAATCCATATGCAAATTTGTGTTATTCCTCAATCGAAATTCCTACTAAGGAACAAATACAAGGAAAAAGGATGAAAGGTAACTTTGCACATTAAAGGTATGTGCCTAAGATCAAACATACATGAAAAAATTTTGGCAAGACCGGTACTCGAACCCGGATCTTCAACTTCCCGGGTGATTGCTCTAGCCGAATGAGCTGTCGTGCCGGAATAGAAGTGTTCTGGCACGATAACTCAATTGGCTAGAAAAGTCACCTGGGAAGTGGGAGATCCGGGTTCGAGTCCTGTCAGACTTTTTTCATGTCCGTCTCTCGTTGTGAAGGAACAAGTAATTGAAGTAAGTATTTCAATCAAGACTTGAGAATTGAATTAAAATTAATAAAGAAAGTAATAAATTCAATTATGAATTCATGGATACGACGGTAATAAGAGAGTTGGGGAAAAAGGCCTTCGATAGAGACAATTTACAATTCTGTTTTTTGGCTGAGCGAGTTCGATCGAAATTCCTAATTAGTTTATCCTTTGAGTTCAACGTCCATTTTTTTGAGTTACAATCGCCTAATACAACTTCATATCTCCAAACATTTTGAACGTTTCAGCTACTATTTCTAATGTTTGCCTTATTCTATCCTTATTAACAACTTTCAGAGAAACGATTAGAGAGGTGTCACTCCTGAGCCAAATTAGCACTTATTCGGTGTGTCATTGTTTGAAAATTTTGAAAATATAACTCATTTGCTTCTTTAGTGGAATTTGTAATATATTTCGGGTATTATAAGCATTTAAAACATGATACCATCTACTGTTAAAATACGGCGCGATAGATATCTCACCTATGGAAAATGAAATACATATTTTATAACGGTATATTTTATATCTTCTCATTATATTGCTTGTTAATCACGCAAAAATATTTTATCCATTCAAAAGAATGCAATTAAAACACTAACACGAAACATTTGATTTTTCCAAAATTTACCTGATATAGATATTTTATAACGTTACTTGTAATACACACAAATACATGTTAAATACGTATATTAGTCGAACAGCACCTTCACATTCCTGATCAGGCCATCCTCTAAGTTTATGTGCTATAATTACTGGTTAATTTGCATATAGTGGATGACTGATGAGATGAGCGCATTTTAGGCAATGAAGCACATAAATGAAAGAACTGGTAGTGACGGAAAGATGAATTGGGAATCGGATATATTGGAACATTTTGGGAAAATGGAATCGGAAAATTTTTCGCCTAATTTCCTATCGCAGAAACGATTCTTTGAAAAATGTATTCAAAATCTGTCTTCCATTTCTGCCAATTTTTGACGATTAGTGATAAAAAGATAAATATTTATTAGTAGAACTGTCACTATAACCAAAATCTATAGATCTTAATAGCGCCTAATTATAGAATTTAATGTGAATTTAATCAATATATTCTTATAAAGAAATGGAATCGTCGATTTTTTTACCAGATTATCGAACTTTTCGTAAAGTCAGTTAGTTCCACATCGCTTCATCTCGAAGCGAAATTTTGATTTTTAATCTCTTTTCGAACATTGTTAATTCATTTATTTAATATCAATTTAATAAGAAAAATCATACAATTTAAAAATAAAATGAGCTGATTTTGTTGTTTTGAAGTTGACATCTTAAATATAAAATCTGAAAGATTTAAATTAATTTGTTTTTCCTTTTACCCAAAATCTTCTAATAAAGGATATCCCATTCTACTTTATAAGCTTTTGCTTTATAATACCACATGTTTTATTAATAAATACAGTATTTTCTTCAATTATTAGATTTTCGAAAAAAAACAGTAATTTAAAGTAATGAATGTTAATCAATGCAGGAATTTGAATCTGGAATCGCATCGAAGTTATAAAGTAGTATCGGAAATTGTATCGGAATCGGTAAAAATTTTGTTATCCACCCATAACTACTTATTGGTTATATCTATGATGGTAGAAAGCGTCGGGTGTAATTTTCCTTCTTTCAGGAATATTTCTTAACTGTTACTTTTTATACACATGATTTTTCGATGGATTACTACTCATTCGAGGTTTCCTTTATTGATATTAAACCTGTATTAGCTGCCTCAGGTGTCATTTTCTTTGCGTTGTTCTTTAGTAATTAATACTCATGTTATGAACCGTTCTTAGCCATTTACAGAGGAACATCTTCTCTGAAGACTCATTCCACCTTAATTTACACTCTGAAGTTTCCTTAAAGAGGAAGGAAACTTTATTTCCTGTCTCCTGGAGCTAATCAGAATTCTCCGTGCAATTCGCAAGAAATTTTCCTCTTCTTATATTCTTCCGACAATTTAATATTCGGCGATAAAGTTGCGACTTCATTCCACCCCAGTGTTCATTAAGAGGAACGATCAGAATACGTGAGCATCTGAATTCGTCTCCAGTTCCTTTCTCGAAACCATTCCAAAGGCAGTGTATCTTCTTTTTCAATTTCATAACATTAGTTTTGCAAATTGTCTCAATAACGCCATTGTAACTCGACTGCTGAAACTTCAAGAGGCAATGTTTTGCAGCTATTTTACGAAATGTTTTATTTATTTCAATGTTTAATTTTGCTATGATCACTATAAAAGAGATTACCTTATGGAGCTATCTGCCGCTGTTGCCATGTACTCTACTCTTGGAAGCAATTTCGATTTGTGGCCCTGGATTGGAATACAGAAATGCTGTGAATTACACATGAGGAGCTGCCCACACAGTCAAATATTACTGCATCATTTACTGCGATAGACACTGTGCTAGGTTTGTGCATTGTAAGGCCTCGAGAAAACTATTGCGATCTTAGGGAGAAGGTGCGGTCGAATTAGAAGTCGATGTATGTGTCCGTAAGAATACCCGCTTTTTTCCATTTTCCTAAGGGCAAGGTTTTAATCTTCCATTCATAAATATGTTATGTAAGATATATATTGTATTTTGCGGCGAACATATCAATGACTTGCCATTTATTTCTTTTTGTCTTCTTTTCTGTCTTTGATCTTAAGAAAGAAGTGATTTGGGGTCAGATAAAGCGAGCCTAACCACGTTATTTCTTATGACTACTTCTTGATGTAGGTATGCTTTCTAGGATGAGTTCCTATCCTAATATTTCCAATCCCAATTACAAACCATCGTATTTAGAAAAATTAACGATCGATGAAACCGTGTAGTAGTAATGTGTTCTGTTGCAAGGTATTTGTATGAGCTTCTGCTCGTATTGTATCTCGAGAAAATACGTAACCTCAACAATCCCCCACATAACATCATAACTCTATGAGAGGTCTCAAGAACGTCCTTTGAGACATTTACGTCTCAGTGCCTGGGAAAGTAAATGTTAATTTTACATTTGATTTCTGTTTGCAATAAATACCTTTTAAAGTGCTGATTGAGGTATAAAAGAGGGTACAGATCCCTGCTTTAGAGTTAATGTCAGATCTCCTAACATTTAGTGGTATAAACTCCTTATTAAATTTAGTACTTCCCAATAGATTCATATGATCTCTCAACAAGACACTTTCCTCTTATTGATATTGAAGCATATTTTATTTTATAAGTTAACTTAACTGAAGTTAACAGCAGGTTAGATAGACCCATCGACGTCTCGGGGGCCATTTTGTGTCGTCTCTGAGACATATCTTAGATGTATTTCTGCGATGTGGGCCAGCTTATTATTTATGCGAATTTGTGAATGTTATCATCAGGTTGCGCAGTTCGTTGCATTACTCTTTCGAGTAAAAACTATGTAAGCGAACAACTTTTATATCTGTTTTCTATGTCACAACTCCTCAATTTTCCGTACATACCTGTTTGTCTTCATAATTACACATGCTTATTTTTTTCTGATATATTTCCTATTTTTTATTCATCTCGGACTTTTCCATCTCATGCTTTAATTGCATTCTATGTTTTATATTCATTTTACTTGGGGGCTTCTGATTCGACATCCTTTAGTTCTTACTGTCTTTCAGTTTGCAGAGGTTCTTCAACATCCCCTTCATGCACAATATTAAGTAATTGAAGGAGAATCATTCAATTCAACGCATATTATGAATTAATTATTTCACGAATTCGTAAACTTTCTCATAAATTTCCTTGTGCTTTTTGACCATCTTTGTCCTTTTTCCCTATGATTCTTTTTAAGATAATCAGCTTTTACTTGGTCGACCATCACCATTCATCACTGTGAACATCTTCCTAGCGAACAAAGACTAACTTTCCTAGAATAAAAATCCAAGGAGTTTCCGGGAAGAGACTCAATCATGCAACTCGCTTAATTTGACGGAAACTTGGGAATTGATCCGGAAAATTCCTCCGAATCAAGAGGTTATTTCATCGTCTTTGACTTCCCGGAGCGACGTTTCCTCAAGTTCTGCGTGGCGACAGATGAGCCAAATGAGCGGCGGCAAGAGTAACATCTGGAAGAATCGCCCTCTTTGGCCACAAGGAAATACACTCCCCCTCCTTTGGACTAATCCTCTTAGCATCTGCTCGCCGGAAAACTCCCGGAGCTTAATTTGCGAGATGAAAAATGAACTGGGGTCAACCGTCGTCGCGCTTTCCCTCATAATCGGATTTGGGCGTTTTTTTCTCTCTCGATGGCTCCCAACATAAATTAGGCCCAGGAGATGGCGACTGCCACGGAGGGCCCATCTCAGCCGGATTTAGGTGAGTGCCCATCCTCACGCTAGGGCAACTCAATTGTTGACTTTTCTCTACGAAGTTATATTTCGTCGTACCTAAGGAAGCAGGCTGGGGCTCCCAGATAGTCAAGTGCGCAATGCGTTCGACATCGGTGAAAGCAGTCCCGGGTTCGAATCCCGGTGGGGGCCTACGCGCGAAAGCGCGATGTCGAAGCATTTTTAACAATAATAATAATAATAAATCGTCTTTATTTACGGGCGAGATTGAGACTAACAATGCTACTTAGGAAGCAGCTTGACTCCTTCGCCGCCGATCTCGATGTTGGATGTTTGTTTGTCTGTTAATCAAGGATAAGTCTGTTAATAATGGTTGCATTTTATTTTATTATTATTATTATATACATAAGTTTAAAGTAGGTCAAACCTAGGTGACAACACTGTAGTACTATTTGCTAACTACTTTTTTAAATAAATAAATAAAATACTTATCTTCATGTTCGCAAGCAATGTTATCTCGTGTTAATTGTACCTCATCTTGAGTATGCGTTTAGCGTATGGGATCCAGCCCATAAGTGTTGTATTCGGGAATAAGAAAGGCGAAACGTTTTGTGAATAATTGTTTCAACAAATCAGTGAGTGTTACACAGATGCTTAAGGACACAGGTAGGGATTCTTTAAAGGTTAGAAGATATCAAAAAAGGATTACTTTATTGGATAAATTTAGAGAAAGCAAGCTCAGAGATTATGTGGCCGATATAATGCGTCCACCGTGCTACATAGGCCGTTCCGATGCTGCGAGAGAGGTCAGGGAAATAGATGCTAGAACAAATCGATTTAAGAACTCATTTCTTCAGCGAAGGATACGGAAAGGTAATCGATTAGTGAAGTGGAGTCATGGTGCTTAAGCTTTAATGCTTTTTTATTTACAAAAGAAAATTAACCCAAATCTTTTCTGTGACCCTTAATTCTGATAACTCATTTTCTATTAATAATTTACTTCATCACTAAAATTTTTATCTGATGATATTACTCGTATTATTATTTTGACCTTCAAATTGACTTTTAATAATTGCAAAGTATTAACAGTTGCTATAGATATTTTTTAATAGCCGCTAAATTCTTAATTCAAATTAATCGCATTGCGCTAGGAGGTAGCTTAATTGTCGACTTCATATCTTTCCACTTAGATTCTAAAGACTTTCCGTTATTGACTTTTGATACTACACTATTTTAGCTTTCCATGAAGCGCTCGTCAATTTTTTCATCTGAAGTGTAACAGAATTGAAATCTCAAACTTCCCTTTATAGATTAAAAATTACGTTAGCGTCTCGTCGCGTAGCTTTTCACGTTTAGACCCCGCTGTGGCCATGGGGATGTCTATGACAGAAGAGAATTAGAGAAGTCTTTGATTGATATCTTTACCACAAAGTAATTGTTCAAACCAAATATACTGGTTTTGACGAATTACTTAACGAAAGTACTTAACGAAGTACTTAACTTATACACGAGTATATACGGTAATCAAATTAATTATGCTTTTTCTTTCTATTTTTACCCATTTTTATAATTCTCATAATTTTTAATGGGTGGCGATGATACATAAGTATAAAAATATAGTAAGTTGATTGCTTACACTCCGTGCCACTGCTTGCAGAGTATGGGCGGAGAGGTTTTTCGAAGAGAGTTTTGCGCGCATGGATGTTTGGGTATCCAAGGAGACGGTAAATGCGTTATGGAAATGTTCCCCGTCGTCCGGGAGTTGGTCCAGCCCCAAGGGTTGTCCGCCCGAGGTCAAATGGGCCAATATTGCTCCCGGAGGAAAATTAATTATGGATGAAAGGTGGCTGAGGCCGTTCCAAAGCTGACGTTTCCAGATTTGAACGGAGTCCTTCGATGTTGAGCTGATGAACTTCTTAGCCCGTAAGACAGCCAGATGCGTTCGGGTTGTAAAGAGAGGCGAAATCCCAACGAAGTAAGGGTTTTTTATGTACATAAAAACATGGGTTTATTATGTTTAAAGAATTTAGAAAGAAAGAGGTAGTTTGCCATTGCTTTCTTCATTGAGACGTAACACTATAAGCGGAACAAGTCCACGTTAAGTCCACAATGACTCTATGAGTAACACCTTTTGTAACATTCGATAAGGAGAAACCTTAATGAATGCGTAATGATACTCATACCCCGATACCCTTCATATCAGCTCAGCCATGAACAAAACTGAGACGAAAGTAAATGAAAGATACATTTTTCTCTATCCTGTACCACTAGACCAATGAAAAATATTCCAAGGATTGAGGAAAGGTGGTTTACTTCACATGGAAAAACCGTACGGCTGAAACCCAAGGAAAAATATTTCTTTCATGAGGTAAAAGATGTTTAACTTGGCACGTAGATGTGTGAAGATTTTATCCTTGGACACATGCACATACTTTCGAACATTCATTAATTATAGCCCGAAGATAAATTGATGTGAAATATAGTGACATGACTCTCCCACTTGAGTAGATCTCCCATTTTCCGGGCAGGTATTCTAACCACTAAGCTTCTATTCTACGTCGATTCAACATGTGAAAGGAATGGTTCGTGGGCAAGGAAAGTAGGGTCAAGTCCCAGTAATATTGCTATATTTCACATTAAAACACATTATAGTGTACTCGGTCAAGTTTTAACCCTTGTGTTGTTAATTTTCCATGTAACCTCGTTAAGCAGTGCTGACATCTTAACGGCGAATCTCAAACGCGATGTGGTGTTCCACGGTCCACAAAGTTTATCGCGGTTATGATGCAACTCTGTACTCAATTTATGTATCGGTTTAATTGTACGTAAATGGCTTCCATGGTATTTTTATTCGTGATTGACCATTAAGAACTTGAAATTCATGTTTGCGATATATTATTTGCAGTTTAAAAACAGTGAAACATACATTGTGGTGACATGTCTATCGATGCTTGGCCGGGAAAATTAATAGAAATGGCGTGAAAGGATACTTTCGGAAAAAAGATTAAACTTTCTCGGACTCAATATGGTTTCCAGGTTTTTACAGGTTTCCAGATTACCGCCTATCGCAGAAGACCATTGATAAGGTGCACATTATACTTCCGTTTAGGCAACCCGCAGAGCGCAAAATGCCGCCCACTTTAAGTAATGATCATCCCTACAGCGCGCCATTCTCTCCCTCACTTTGGGTGGTACTTTGCCCTTCTCATTTGATCGTCGTGGCTTTTCTTTGGGTGTTGGCAATCGCAGAACCAACGCCCGCAGTCATAGTCCCAGAAGGAAAGCTCAATTTACTTGCATTCAATCGCTGAAATTACCTGTAAATGAGTCAAAGATGTGAATTTATTCGAATAATGTTGCTAGATATACCGCAATTAATAGCTGAAATTTTCGATAAACTCAGATAAAAGATTACAATTTAAAATAGTTTTTGCAAAAATAGCCAAAGTTGAACTTTAATATTACGCGGAAAAAGTTCTTCGTTTGAATTATAAGATTTTTATCCGCTGAACGTCTAACTATTTCGTTTTATAAACTATTCAGACGTGCTAATACAGAAAGAAGTCTTAAAGGATTAAAAATTTACTCAATTTAGTGATTAAATCGCTAAATTGGGAACCATGGAGATAAGGATTTTATATTGATTTCCACGCGTTATCAATAGCGTTACTTGCTTTCACTTGAATATAATTTTGATATTGTTTAATCATTACCATTCCAGTAGCATGTTCTTCTTATAGACATTTTTTGTATAGACGGAAGCATGAAAACATGTCACGAGTAATATTTCACAATAAACATGGTGATGCAAGAATACTGTAAATATTATATATATATGAAAAATTAATTTTCTCCTTTCTGTTCCTATAATAAACATCCCATTAATCTTCTTGTATTAGGAATCTCTTCACTATCAACAAGCATTGCGTCTTCTTTCTAAATAGCCCGATGAGAATATACGGGGAGTTCTGCCAATGTAAAATATAATACGTTGTAAATCAGAGGCTTAGAATTAATGGGAGGAAAGCGACCACCGATAATATTTCTTATTGCCTTCGAATCCCTAAATAATTCCCATAGTAATGACTTTTAGCGAAATAGGGAATTTTCCGTCGGTGAAGGGTTTTCGCACATTCTTTTTTGCCAATACCCAAAATGGAATACCCTTATGGGTTTCGTCGGCTGTTTTGATGAAATTCCTTTTCTTATCTTCCCTATAATTCTCTTTCCTATATTGCTTCCCACGTACGCTCGCACTTTCTAATCCATCGTTATTTATCTCTTCAATATTTCCACCTCTTCCCCAAACGTACCCAGAAATTCCTCTTCATTCTCCGACTTGGGACCTCTGCCGAATCCTGATATTGGAGACAAATTCAAGGTATAAATCATTTTAGATTCGTAACATTCTATACATTATCTAAGGCACTTTTTCGAGGATGTCGCAGTAAAATTGGAATACATATCTTCTTACATGCGACTGCCTTTCTTTCGTTGAAATCAAAATGGGCTTATGATCGATAAAGGGTTACTATAATCTTTTGTTTGATATGATGTTTAATTTGTTGATTTTACTTGTTATTATTACATCAATATTGGTTATTACATCTTATTTTATTAATTTATATATCGTAGTAGTAGTTGTTAAAAGTGCTTCGACAGATGAGGTCGTTTCGCACGGAGGCACCCACCGGGAATCGAACCCAGGACAGTTTTTATTGAAGTCGAACGCGTTACCCACCAAGATATCCGGGAACCCTTTTAGTTCTTAATATTTATGAGGATGAGGTAATCAACAAAGCACGGAAAGCCATGCAGATGTAAAACACAAAAAGAACCAGATGTGGAAAATGTAGACATGGCTGGGACTCGAACCCAGGTCTTGCATTTTATGCAGGTGTTCTAAGTTGGAGATGACCTTCAGAATATGACTGCGACTCGAACCCAGGTCTCCCACTTTCCGGGCAGGTGTTCTGAATGTCCTCTCTAACTTTGAAGTCATGTCGATATCCTTCACATCTGTTTCTCCTTGATATTCTCCTTGTTTTTCTTTTATATATTTTAATTTATGATTAATTTATATTGATATTACGCTTTAGAAAATTTCAATGGCAACGAAGCTTTCAATTGGCACCTATACCTCAGTAATGATTGCTAATTACATTTATGTATGTGATTTTCACGATGATATTCCATGTAAAGATAATATATTTATATACACATCTATCAGAATCCGAACGAAAAGTACGTAAGAGTGAGTCTGAAGCGAAAAGCGTTCATATTACGAGGGCAGAAAAGAAAAAGGAGTGATGCAATTAAAAGTTGCAACCTCTTTTGTTATTTTGATTGCTAGTAGAATGATTTTTAAGTATATATGTAAGCATTCAGAGACAGTTTGGAAACAGTTTCAAGTGGCTCTTGAAGGACCTTATGAATATAAAAGTATTATCTTTTAAATCGACATATTCTGGTTTCTTTTTGGTGGAACGTTTTCTTGACGACACAGTAAAGAAAACTCACTTGGTGAGTCCCACAAAATTATTTTTATTTTTATTGGTAAAATAAAGGCAAAAAGAGTCCTCCATTATGTTTGGAAGTAAACCTTACTTTTACTCTTCCGGCACCTGATGATGTTACGATGTAACGAATTCGGTCCTGCGTAAGAATAGATATATTTTTTGTGAAACTCACCCACCTTACGTTGTTTCTAATTATTAATTTTATTGCTCCTTGTAATAAGTTATTCAATTAAGGGGCAAAATTCTCTCTACTCATGTTCATCAGTATTTACTATATTGATTAATATAATTAATAATTAACAATATTGACTGTAATTTTTAATAAGCAGTATTTAACTTACTGTTTAATTAAGTCAAATTCGATAATATTAATATTCAATAAGTTCTTAGAAAATTCAAGTGATGGCGCTCGAGATATAATAAATGGTTTGTTTTTAGTAAGTATCATTATCCACTAGTTACTCTTATAAATTCAATTAAAATTTAAAGATAATATAAAACACCTTACCTTGAATCTTGCCTCACCTACTTCTTTTGGCTATTTACTTCTACATTCACCCGTGCATTTACCTATTTTTACTGAATTTCCAATTAAAAGTTTCGTGTACCATCTGTTGTGTTTGGTGAGAGAATGTTTTACGAGTAAAACATTGTTTATATGGAACGAAGCCAACCCATATTCATCCGCACCGCGTTTCTTTTGAAACAGTTCGTACCTCAAGGATATCGTAATTTGGCGAAGTTTTCTCCCGCATCGGGCTCTCTTTCATCGCGCCCCAATTTCCGAAACTTTTTCAGAATTTCCTTCGTTAAAATTAAGACCAGGACCGCAAGCAAAGTCCCGATTCCTTTTAACGAGTTTCCGATTGGAAGTGTCGACACGACTGCTCGTTAAAAAATTACGCATTCTAAGTGCGTGAACCTGTACATCGGCGAAACGAAACTTTTTTTTCCTTTGGAGTTCTTATCGCGCGCTAACACCAACACTAACTAAAGAGAGTGGAAAATCGAGGAAGGTTTATAATTGCAGCATATTGGCGAAGTTCGTTGAAACTCGGAACATAAATTTTGCTCGACGAAATCTTTCTCCAAGTTTCGCAATTACGGCATCGAGATTGTCGAGATACAAACTGCACTTCTTCCACATCCGCCTCTTATCTCTTGATTGCAGCTTCGTTAGAACTGATGACGTAAATTCCCCTGCACGAGTCACAAGTTCATCTGCTATAGGGCTATGATGTTATACATCTTAGAGTAGCTAAAAAAAATTGATAAAAATATTGAAGTTTAGATAAAGGATGAAAGACTGTTTCACAAGTAAGGGTGTGCACCTAGAAATAAATCCCAAGATAAAACAGACATGTGAAAAGTCTGACTGGACCGGGACTTCAACCCGAGTCTTCCGCTTTCCGGGAGACTGCTCTAACCGTTGAGCTTTCTTGCCAAATCATTTATTCTTTTCGTTTGGTATACTTTGGCTTAACGACTAGGGATCTCTATGGCTAAGGCAGTCGCCCGAATATTGGATGAACGCCCTTTTAATGCCCGTTTTATTTTTGTAATATAGGAATCATCAAAAATTAATATTATGCAAGGTATAACAGTAATTAACAGTGGTTTAAAGTATATGTATACAGTTATAACAGTCAATGATGCAACTTCACACGCTAACGTTGAATATACAGCTAGAATAATTACATTCGTACTTATTTACATTTATTTGCTATATTGTTGGACTCGGATAACGAATACGCGTGTACAGAAAGACTAGAAAGAAATAAAAACTAAAGTTTACTTTATGTTTAGTTTATGTTTACTGTCTATCATTACTAGATAACAAATTAAATAGGATGTCTTTGGATTTTTCACTTTTTTTTAGTATTTGGCAACTTATTGGAAAGAGCATTACCGCCAAAAAATCATTCTGAATAAATGTAAACCGGCGTAAACAGATGGAGAAATAAAATCGTGTGAAAAATACGAAATTCATCTTTCTCATTTATTACTCTGTATCGAAATGCTATCTAGAAGATCTTCTTCAACCGAAGTTATTGCTTAAAAGTGTTGATTTTGATAATAATTCATTATTTTTATTATAATTGTTCTCGTCATCTGGGCTTCGTCAAAGGAATTCCGACGTCATTTCATTCATAACCGCCGTTTGCGTTCGGTTTTATTGGATTGCAATCGATTTCGCACTCTCTGCTTTAACATTTTGTCCATCATGTCGACTGCTGTCATTCAGAACTCATTTTTTCCGCGTTTGTGAGGTGTGTTTTTTCCCTATTGTCCCTTTTCATGAATATCCACTTGAGCCGATTAACACAGAGCCGCTGGGCGATTAATTTGAAATTAAGCATTTGAAGGTATGATGAACTCGTTTCAGGTGCTCATTCGCGGTTAACATTTTTAAAACTTTTGGAAGAAATTCTCTATCAGAATATATCAGGAGGGTCTGTTGACCTCATTCTTTTATATATTTCTCTTTACTTTATTTATTCTGCGAATATGGAAATACTTTAATTTAATAGTAACGTTATTCAATAATTTAAGTTAATTAAGTGAAGTCGAAAGTACCTTAACATTCTCTCCGCATTTTCCCTTATGTTATAAGCGATTACAAGCTAAACTACATTACAATTATACATGGGTATAATCATAATTTACATCTACATATGTATCCTAAAAGCCGTCTTTTGGCGCGTAGCAGGGGGGTATGCACCATGACTCTACTTCCCTAATCGATTACCTTCGGGTATCGTTCGCGGAAAAAATGAATTTTTGAATTGATTCGTTCTAGCGTCTGTCTCTCTGATTTTCCTCTCAGAATGAGAACGGCCTATATAACAGGGAGGACGCATAATATCGGCTACATCTTCTACGATAGCACCTTCTCTGAACGTATTAAGTAAATTTATCCTTTGTTTAAATCTTCCATCCTCCAAAGATTTCCATCCTGCATCTTGAAACATATGAGTAACACTCACTGATTTCTCGTAACATTTTTTTTACGAAACGTATCGCCTTTCGCTGTAATTTTTCTGATTCTCGAATATAACACTTTTCGGTAGAATCCCATACACTATCCTAAAGATAGTAATGTAACTAAACTTGTAATTGCTTTATTATCGGTTTTATTGTGCTCATTAAGGAGCCTTTATCTGGATGGATGAAAGTATGTTAATATTCGTATGATATTTTATTTCCAAATATCTTTGACGTCTACAACTTAGTATGTATTCTAATAAATTCAATGAACTTCTATCAAATAATATTGACAAAGCTGATCACCAGTAATGAACTCATTAATTTCCCTCATTTTGTTTTCGCACTTAGTATTTTTATTGCTATCTTGATTCTGACCTGTTTTGAAACAGTAATATGTGTGTTTCATAATGTCCTTTTTCCGTTTATTTTTTAAGATAAGTTATTTCTAGTTGTTTAATCTATGCAATATCGTTCCTGTTCCATTTCTCGCTTATCATGTGATTTAACCTGCCTTTTCCCTAAAACTTTGCTAACAGTTAGTATGTTTCACAGGTTTTTCACATCCCCTTCTTTTGGTTATTTGCCACCTGATGTGCCTTTTTCCTAAGTGTAAATTTAGGTTTTCAAATCCACAATGTAGTTCTCTATGCAATTTTTTCAAGTTATATCTTTATTAATTATTATTATCATCATTAAGTTTAAAGGGTTGTTTGTTGTATATTTTAATTCCCTATTACTTCATAAAATTTCAACGCACATATTGGATTTTGTGTTACATTTTATTTCTCACAAGATAAAGAGGTCGAGGTTTGTTCCTGGCTAAACTTGAAATATTCTTATGCACAGATTAATGTTGTAAAATTTCCTTTCGAGAGCTCTCGACGTTTTGATCCTCATTATAAAAATCAGAGATTGTCGAGTAGTTTATCAAGTGCTCATTTATTCGCAGCGGATATCATTGTGGGCGTATTTTCCAAATAAGGTTGAAGAGGTCACTCACCCGTTTTGAATCAATTCCAAGTGCTTCGTTCTCTTCGGTTGGAGCGGATAAAAACGCCATCGCACGGATTACGCCTTTGATCCTGATTCTTTTGTTCCGAGAGAATGGGTTTTCATAAGCCGGTGTGAATATATTTATAATCTACGTCTGCACAATATTGACCCAACTCCGATATCTCTCGCGCCGTTGAGTGTCAACGCTACTTCGCAATCGTCATTCTGTTTTGTACAGTTCTGAGGGAATCTTTTGCTGTTACAGTGTATTCTGTAAATAAAAATTTGTCTGGATTTCTCGATTCTCGTACGTGTTTTGCCGATGCATCACTTACGCTGTTGTTAGCTATGAGATAGAGTGGCAGTACTACATGAAATCCTGTATAAACCCAAGTATAAGATGCATATTTCACGCAAGATTCGGGTTAAAAAGCAGGATATATCTTCTAGGCATAGGCCATAGGCATCCCATGGTATTTATTACCATAAATCAAAAGTACAGTCCCAAAAACTTAAACTACACTAAACTGCGTCTTATATGCCCGTACGTTTCCTGGGTCGGTTGTTATGGTGTTGTTGATAATATATCAACAAGTCAAATGAGGTACCTATCCATGAGGAAAAGAACACGGCTGTATTTATACATTAGAGTTTTGAAAATAAGCTTTAAAAGCAAGCAAACCAACCGTTAGGAAATTTCAACCAGCAAGGATTAGGGTTTTCCGTGTTTAGATACAAACTACTGCTTTTCGGCGCTTGTTTTACAAACTCTTATGAGTCAAATGAGGGATTTTAAAATATTTAGCTTATCGTTGGCCTAAAATGATGGAAAACTTTCCCGTGCGGTGTAAAGAGTTAGTGTAGCGTCCTGTTAATTGTGCAATATCTTCGCACGCTTTAGAGAACTACAAGAAAACTACTATCGTCTTTAAAAAGACGTAGGTCCTGTAACCCATAATTCAATTATACGTATTAATAAGATTATTAACTAGATATTATTTTTTCACAATCAAAGGTTTTATCCTTTAAAATACGTAATTACGATCGAATTGCCTTTTGATTCATTCCATTGCTGAAAGTGTAGCTTATCTTATCATTGCAACGTTTTAGTATTCTGTGTTAAAAATGCCAATAAAATGTCATTTTCTCCAATTTTATCAAATATTTCTTATTTTTTGGCAATTGCTTAGGTACCCCTCATTCAGACACCGATTTAGCGACCGGTGTATATAAATTCTGGAACAGCTTATGTGTCGGGCTACTCTGGTCAGCAATCCATATTTCATTCATAGCAACGTTAGAATGTGAATGATTTACCTCCTTAATATAACAAAAAACGCGATGTGATTGACAAAGTTGTTGCTTATGGAAACATGAATATTTATAACATTTTTATACCATACTTCTCTCTCTTATTTAGACCATTATTTCATATTAAATTTTACAAATTGAAATATCGTAATCATATATTAAAAATAAACGTAAATTCAACTTTAAGTGTATTTCTTACACAAGTTACCAGTATGGTAAATAAAAAGTATACGACGTTTATTAATATAATTTATCGAAAACTCCAGCCCAACACACGTTGGGTTAAGACGAAACTGCTTTATCATTAATTGGAAGTAAAATTTAGCCACTAAACGCTGCAATAATGAAACGAGAATGTAAAATATACATAATAAAATATCTGTTACCGATCACCCTCAGCCTTGGATTGAACAGCCGCGTCTCCATTGCAATTCGCACTGCTTTAGACCTCCCACTACTCGAAGACAAGAGCTATAAAATAGCGTGTCTTTGAATTCTCTGATAAGGAATGCAAAGTCTTGGGAAAGGGGGAGAACAGGCTTTGATATATGCTTTCTTTTTGGTTCTGGGAGTTGGTTCGTCCCTTTTAAAATCTCGTAACGTGTAGTCATTCCCAATTCCAATTCCCTTTGCGAGCCAAGATTGAGAATAACGTTCGGTCGGCGTGAGACTCTGAGATTGGATGGAACCGAAAGGGGTGACAATCGATGGCTCCCTCAGCCGACTCTCTCGAGAAATATCTCTTCGGAATTCGTCGAAAGCCAATCCGGAGGTAACTTATTCGCGAAGGGTAAAGCTGTTGGAATGGCAGACTCTTGCGAAGTGTTTGTCCAACTGGAAAGAAAACATATGCGTATCGTAGGTCGGATCGAGTGTTAGTGTACATGGTTTCCTGGCCGTTCTTTATGCATCTTAAAAGTGATGAAAAATGCTCCCGTTTGTGTATTGATAGAATGCTCGAATTCTGATCGTAGAAAGGTGGAATTTGTCGCGATGTAGACCACAGCTAATTGATTACTTAAATATGTTAGATGGTGCTTCTATTTTCTTAGGGAAGGTTGAGGGGATGAATTTGGAAAAGAGGTGGAGAAATTTGCAGCTTATATATAAAACCATAAAGAATAAAGAGTATTACTGGAAGGGAACCGTAATATCCGGTTTTCGCTCCGAATTCACGAAAAAAATCTAGATTCTGTTCAGGTTTCTCTCAGCCTGCTTACGTTGAACCGCCTTTTTTTTCATTCCGGCTATGAAAATACTATACCTTTCTAAAACTTGTTTTGCTGTATTTTTGAATTTTTTTTCAAATTTAATATTTTTGATACTGTTTAGTTTCAATTATTTTTTTAATCCGCCTTTCCTTAATTTGCTGTTCTTCTTAAAAAGTTTGTGATTTCGTTTCATCTTTTCCGATTTTTATGATTGACCTTTTGCACATCATATTCTCACAGATTTTTAAAAATTTGTTCTGATTTTATCATTGTTTTTATTATTAAAATGCTTATTTTTTAATTTTACTGATTTTTTTTGTTTTCTAATAAATTAATTTCTGATTTTATTTCAATTTTGCTCATATTTTTAAATTTCCCGAATTCGTTTTTTTATTTCCGATTTCATTTCTATTTTTCAGATTAAAAAAAAAATTCCGATTTTTTGTGTTGTATTAATTTCTGATTATATTTCAATTTTGCTTACTTTTTCAAATTCTCCGATTTGTTGTTTTACTTCTGATTATGTTTCAATTTTGCTGATTATTTTAAATTCTCCAATTTTTTGTTGTATTAAATTCTGATTTTATTTCAGTTTCGCTGAATTTTTAAAAACATTTGCGATTTTATTTAATTTTTGTTTGTTTTATCTTTCCTGATTTGTTCAATTTTACTGTGTTTTTTTAATTTTTTTCCGATTTTGTCTCAATTTTACTAGTTAATTAATTTCTCCGATTCGGTTGTAAATTTCTCCAACGGATCAAACGTAACAGAATCAAGTACGAAAATGGAGTATTCTTTGCTATTCATACTTGTTGATTATTCCATGCACTCTGAGGAATTGAAGAACACGATGAAGAGATATGAACGAAAGAAGCCGGTGGCGTGTGTCCGGTTATTAAACGTTAATGACCGTCTGAGGAAGCGTAATAGGCCGTATAAGGAGTGTCCCATCCCTCCCCTTACGTCATCGTAAATTAAATATGTCGTGGGAAGCAGATGGATTGGACTTTATGAGGCAGCGTTCGGAAGGAGGATCGAAAATATTAATAAAGCGGAACGAAAAAAAATGGCTGATTTTGATAAATGAGTCCCTCGAGAAGAGACGGAAGTTTGAGGAATCGAATCCAGTTTTCGAGTCTCTGGGACTGTAATAAAATGGATTTCGCAAAGAAAGGAGTTTCTATTGAAGGACGGCGAAGTTTTCTCGTGTCCTGCACGGAGCATGCACGGTCAGTGAGTATCGACTTTCCATCGCTCACCGTCGAATCATGTGTCTCATAACCCTCCGAGTTCGAGGCATTAAGAATTAAGGTCGAAGTAAGAGGCGAAGTCCTTTATAGGCTTTTTCTCAGTTTCCTATAAGAAATCACTGAATTAAATACTTGAGTTTCGCTGTATTGTTAATTCCGTACTCATCCCAGAGGGCAGTTAGAACCTCGAAACCTCCACCAATACATACCCCAAGCCCTGAAGTGGGAATGAGGATCACAGGGGAAGATGAGGAATGAGGTGGCTTTTCTTTAATTTCGTCACTGATCCATTAGGCTATGAGAGAATATTTCCACGTTAGCAGAGCTGTCAATTTGGCTCTTTACGCTTCGACTGAATCGCTTGTCATTTTGATGAAAACACCGTCATGGAGTGGATTTCGATAAAATTTGCTTGCCATTCTGTGAGTCAAAACAACTGCTGAAATTTCACAACTGAATGTTTGCTCAATTAGCGTCGATACTCTGCAAGCAAACTTCAATGAGAAGAGTACGATGATATTGATGGGACTCTGAGAACATACCATTTTACTAATCCAATCTTTGGCTATTTGCAAAGAACCTTTTAAAATATTTGCTTTGTATAATTGTTAATTGGTCCGTTTAACTGTTCCCTCGTTAAGTTAATAAAAAGATAAGACTGCAAAAATTTTTTTTTGCATTTAAGTGGTTGACGTTTTTCATTCGCTATATTTTATTTCCTCAATTTATTGACCTTTTTTTACGGATTTATAGATTTTTTGAATGGTTTTAGCAGAATATTAAACTTTGAAATAGGGAGTTTTGCTTAAAAGTTAAACAATATATTTTAAGAAAGTCTAGGTTAAAATATGTGTAAACCGTATTATCTGTCTTAACTCTTATGAATAAATACTTTAGTAAATGCTGATTAATAAATACAAAGGTAATAGCATGTCCATCGTCCAACTATCCAATGTAAAGTCTATGTGTTATAGAAAAGGCAGTGTATGTTTAGTTGTATCTATTCAATGTTCGTACGACTAAATGCGGCCATTTGTTTTTAAGCAACAAGACAAGCTCTCCAGAAAGGAAACGATTCTAATTCTCAAGCTAATACTTTTTAGATCAGAATATTAGCTACCGATTGTAAATTATGTTCCGATCCGAACATAAGTACTGAACTGAAGTTAATGTACACACACAGCAAAGAACAACGGAATTGAAATTAAACCTGTCGTAATATTAGGAAACAAACTGAAAATGTATTTGGGATTCGTTTGAAAGGATCGTCATTCGTGTAAGTTACAAACCCGGAACCGTTCAAATTTGGGCAATACGACGTCTTTATCTCTCAAGTTTATTTAAATGCTGATTTCAGTGGACATTGGATGTTGATATTGATTCAACAGTCAATTAATTGTAAACCGGAGTAGAAGTGGGTTAAAATTGGCGAGTGGCGCCTGGAATAGGCCACAGACTGGGATTCGTCCGTGACTTCAGTTCCGCAAGGATTTAACTAAGAGGGGCTTAAATCTGTCGTTTGGGGCCATCGACAGGGAAAGAAGTAGGTCGAGGCCTCGAGGGACGACCCAATGGACGAAATCCCCTCGGAAATTACGGACTTAAAAGTGATTAGCCCTGTCGTTGGACTAGAATTACAACATCTCAGGTCCAACTTCTCCGCTTGGAAGGCTTGCCTTCAAGAAAATTCCACCTTTATCCCCCCTTTGATTTCACCAAACTTTTACATTAAAGGCGCGGTTAAGACGGTGGTTATCCGGATTCATTTTGTCGGCAATGAAAGACTCCACCTCTTAGAGGTACTTTCCTTTAGTAAGTGGTTTAGACATCCGTTGTGGAAAGTTGGTTTCTTTGACTTGCACTCTAATGAGAGAAACCTCTAGTGGGGTAGTCCTTGTGGTTGATGAAGAAATAAAAGAGGAGGATGGAGGGTTTCTCCACCTAAAATCAAGCATGTGAGTGCGTTCCTCATGGCTTATTTGCAGTTCCGGCCAATAGGAAGTCCACTACCATGGTTAAGTGGCATCTTCGATGTTCGGAGTGTGTGCAGGAGTGGTGCCATCTTTGATTGTTCCTCCGGAGAACACACCAAATCCCACCATAGCCTAAGAAATTGAAGGAGATTGTTCTGTCGTGGTAGCGTAGTTAGCTAGAGCAACCGCCCGGAAAGTGGGATACCCCGATTCGATTCCCGGCTACGGCGATTTCTTCTATTTCATTTCTCCGTCTTAAATCAAGCATGTGAATCATGCGTTTTTCATAGATTATGTACTTACCGTTGAAGACAGTTGTCGACATTAATTCTCCAATTGAATATCGTTAAACTTCCTCTCGATAAAACCTCGAAAAGTTAGCTAAAATAATTGCCTTGCTTCATGGCTTCAGGACATCATATAATTTCTTCCTAAATATCGTAAAATCATTAACCATCACTAATAATTCAACGACAATCACCTACTAAATCAGACGTAACACCATTGTTTACTCATTAATAAAGGTGATCACCTTAACTTTTATTCGATGATTCGATTTTCATAATCCAATAATAATCTTCAATTTTCCTTTAGAAATGGAAATTATTGTGATTGGGATGAGCTTTTTAACGAATTCTCATAGAATATAATTCAAATATAGTTCATTCGGAGCGGTTCCTCCTCACACACACTGTACTTAATCAAATAATACCAATTTATAATGTCATGATGATATGTTATATGTCCATTATCAAAATATCAACAATTGTAACAGGAAAAATTACCATTTTTACTTATCTGTATTCTCCACTAGGTTTATAATTAAAAATATAATAGTTTCTTTATAATTAAAATTAGTTGTTAAACGACGACTATTTGGACGCAGCACGTTATTTGAATTATAGGATTTGGCTGTAATTATTGGAGGTTCCCGATGACATTCAGCGGGAAAACAACGAGAAGAAAATATTTAATACGTACATTTTACATGCAGAATATTCATTATTGATACTTTTATAAATCTGTTCCATCAACAATTCCTCATAAATCTGATTTTTAAATTCCACAAATTATCGCTCTTTAACTACTTTTTAAACCCATCTGTAAATAATTTATCGGTCACAAATTGCAATTTCTTATCTACCTCCAACAAGCTGAATGAAACGTTTACGATAGATAGAAATTGATTTCCATTAATATTCTAATGCGTTTCACATCAAATAAATAGCTATAAAAGTATTTTAAGTTCCGAGGTATCATAAATACACCGTGTAATAATTCTAGCTATAGTAAAGTTCCGACATTCAAACGTTTGATATAACTGCGTCGAATAAATCGTTAATCATCCATAAATGGTAGGTTGCCTCAGCAATCTATTTTAAGCTAAAAAAATTGAGCTAATACTATTAGCATTTAATTTGTTAACTAGCTAATCCATTTACATCATTTTCATTAATTAATATTATTTATAACATCGCTTGTTATGCCCCTAAATATCTTAATCATACATTTTCAAACTCTTAATTCTTAGAACCATCCATAGGCATCTAGGTTGCTATAAACAGAACTTGGTTGCTATAGACGCTTAAACAAAATTGAAAAAATGGAAACGCTAATCCCACGCTCTTCTTTCTAGAGTTTGCTTACATATAGTAGCGAATTAATTTGAGATAAAAATGACAGTTGCGATGGTAATTAAAAAATAAATATCCGATATTTAAAAAATGGCGAATTTATGGTTAAATCGACGGCAAAACGCTTAATAATCACAAAAATAAGATAGATAGTCGTACGTAGATATTAAGTCGTCGAATGAAGCAAGTATTATTTAAAACCGCACACATTTACGTATTTTGTAAGCATTTACCGTTTGGAAAATTGAATGTAAAGTTACAAGAGCGCATCGTCGACTATTGATGTCGAACTGCGGACTTACGAAAGATGGCAGTAGGCTTCCCAGAGCTTTCTAAAATCAGCGAATCTATTTAGCAAAAGAATTCTTGCCTTCGCATTTGACTGCGCGGACAGTAAAATTAAATAAAGCGCAGTACACAACAAGGAAATAATCTTCCAAGGATCTGTTGTGTGAAACATATCCTAAAGATCGGATATAAGTTTGCTGTGAAGCAGACCAGAAATGTCCCTAGAAACGCATAAAGCAAACACATGTGGTGGGATCGATTAAAATTCAATCGTCATTAGCCGAAGCTTGCGTTTTTATTCGATTTGTGTTTATTTTTCGTACAGTTATGTTTTTAAGTTTGGTAATCCTTTGACTGTTCAATTATATAGTTCGATAATTGTCGTAGTGATGGCAGCACGCGTAGCCTGTGTAATTGAATGAATAATCGCCAGCCGCTAAATGAAGCTACCTAACTTAATACTACATCAATATATATAATAAATGCAAGCGTATTTTCTCCGTGAATGCCGGAATAACTCCGCAAACCAACCTGCAGGATTATATGGTATGGTAGCCCTCCATCCCCCATCCATGAAGAAAGTTTCGGTTTGTAACTGCAGAGGTTGGGTTTGAAGGTATGGACGAAAAAAGAGGGCATCGTAACAATGGATTTCTTATGGGAAGTTGGTGAAGCAGCTGGGAATCGAGTGCCAAAGTGGCCGAAAATGGCCTGGCCTGGTCAGTTCTGGTGATTGGTCAGAATGTTGCATAATGTTTTAGAAGGTTCCTGACAGAATGTTCCAGAGTGTTCTAGAATGTTGGAGAATGCTGTAGAATGTTCTAGAATTTTTTAGGATGTTCGAGAATGTTTTAGAATGTTTTAGGCGGTTCTGGACCATTGAAGAGACATAAAGACATTTTCTGTATTTATTTTCTAATTTACATTTGATAGGAGCTGGCCAACTTTGCCCGAGCGGAGCGAGGGTAACTTCTGCTAGTATAATATATAAATAATGCTTAACAAAAAAATGGCTTTGGACGGGCTAAATTGGGCGTTTTTCGTTTAATATCACATGCCATATAAACATCTCAAAGTCAATTTTCAAACTACCTAATTTAACGCGCTAACGTGAAAGTTAACCGAACTACAACCGTACCTTGAAACTAATTAAATGAATATTATTTGCCGCTTCATTTCGCTATAAGCTGATTCGCCATGTTCTCGTTTTGGCGCACTCTTTTGTTCGGATACTGTTAGGCAACCGAATGAGATATATAAGGAGAGGACTTGAAGTTACTGCTCCCACATTGCCATTTCAACTAAATGTCTCTTTTTCAGAATTAAAAAAAAAGGAACGCGATTCCCTGAGTGTCAGTGTCTGCTTCAGATATATGCCCCCATATAAAGGTGCCCTTGGCGCGATTCCGAGCCACACAATGGGCATTTTTGCTTCGTCAGCAAGTGTAGAGTTCATATTCAGATCACGGTGCTCCAAATGGACTTTTCTCGAAAGCCGTTTCGGAAAGTGTACTTAAAGCATCGCGGGAATCGATACCTTACGAGCGCTAAAACGTTTTAAAAGTAGACGAATGGTGTGGAAAATCGTCACCTCCGCGTTTATATGTGGAAAACTCCCAATCGAAATAGGAAAACATTTGCATTTCTCGATGTATTATGTCTTTCGAAGATTTAATGATAATAACTGTAAATCTGTTAATCACGTGGGGTAGATTTCTATTGGTCCTCGTTTAAATTTCTATTGCCTCGAGTTTTTCAGTAGCTGTGAGGACACGTTGGATTCGAGCATTTTGATTTAGGCTGAATTATTTCCGTAGAATGTTGATCTTTTATCAAATGTGTCTTTATTGGAGCATTTGCTGAGGTATCCGTTACTAAAATTTTGATCGAACGAATAATTTAAATCTATTTTCAACAAGCAAATTATATTTTAGATAAATATCATACATTTGTTCGGGTTCCTCTTAGACAATATTAATATACAGTCTGATGGTAAAACAAGGATCGTTTCCCATGTTATAACTTGTGTCATGCATAGGGTACAAATTTACCCCACGCGACAAATAGCGTTAGTTAAACTGGTGCGACTAACGGAGGGTTACATAACACGCACTAGCTAGTTAACGCTCTTTTAAATTTTTCATTAGCAAGATGTTCTCATAAATTAATCGCAATTATTATCCTAAACAAAGATTACAATTAGCCATGTTGATTTCTCGATCCGCAATTCTGAAAGTTGTTTTATGGAACATGGGGCGATATCTATCTTATAAACACCTTCCTAAGAACAAATGAACGATCTAACAAATCTACTTTATCCAAGATTCCTTTGCGTTTGAGTAATATATCCATTGTCCATTTTATATAAAATTTCCATTGCATAATGTTCTGTGATATTTTTATTACTTTTAACATTTTTGAATATCCACTGCGTTAGGAATGCTTCTCGGGTTTCCAGCCGGGTGATAATGTTTGGAAGCTCCAACGTTTCGGGATTGAGGTACCATGGCGCAAGAAGAGACCCTTTTGAAGAAAGCCACCGAACGGCAGACGAATAAATTTGACCGGCTCTATCAAAAAAGACAGGAACCGAAGGAATTAGACGCGGAACGGGTAGTCGTCAACCTAACAGGAGAAGAATTGGACGAGGCGACTATATCGATCCTGAAGAAAGGTCTCAATTTTGCACCTGCCCCGAACTGCATTCCTTATCCGGATTTCATTGGGGGTGTAGAGCAGGCCATCCGCTCGCTCACTCAAGATACGGCAGAGGAAATCAGGGGAAAGATTGGGGCAGTTCTCGAAAAAGCAAGACTGCCGAGACCCAATTTGACGAGAGAGGAAATTCAAGCCATCACGAGACTTCATCGAAAGAAGGAAGTGGTTGTTCTCCCAGCAGATAAGGGAAATGCCACAGTCCTTCTACCGACAAAGCTTTATGAAGAGAAAATGGAGAAACTTTTAGACGACCGTACCTATCGGATCATCTCCCGGGACCCAACAGATTCGTTAGTAAATAAGACAACAGCCTTATTGAAGAAATTGGGAATCCCTGACGAGACCATCAGAAGTCTACGCCCACAGGCACCGGT
>KZ308697.1:101678-182006 GCA_000376725.2 Ladona fulva | reverse complement strand
ATATATATTACTTATGTATAAATATATATTATGTAGATTGAAATTATGTTGAAATATTATCCCATGTGAATTATGTAGATACTTTAACCGAATCTAAAGAGAAAGGAAACCTAAAAATTATACATACATACATTATGGATGCGTTATCCTATAAGCAGGGGCGTAGCCAAGATATGTGTCCCTGGGAGGTGGGGAGGTTTCTGAGCCATGGAGTTAACGCAAAATTGCATATATTCCCTAGAAAGGAAAGCTCCATATCTAAATGATATAAAGATAGAATCAAATTTATATTTGCGTGTATTCCTCTTGAGTCACCAGAGGCGTGTGTAACTTAATTTTTAAACAGTTACTCTTTACCTTATATAACCTCCATTATTTTAAACGGATTTTGGCTCTGAGGGAGGGGCGTTTACACCAAACCCTCCCAGAAAGAACATAACTCTTTTAAATTTAAAAAAATAATGAAAAGGAAAAAACGTTACAGAACAGTACTAAAATAATTACTGATAAAGCAATACGCTTACAAATATAATTGGAGACAATATTCGAAAAAAATCACCAGTGAATCCGCAGTTAAACGTGACGTGTTAAAAAAATAATACAGAATCATAAAATTAAGAAGAATGATAAGGAAATGAAAAGGAAAAAAGTAAGATAAAATAAGTGGCAAATAACAACCGAAAAATAATCTGCTAGATGGGAAAGAGTATTGTTCGGAAGACACGAGGAAATGCAGGATGCCTTTTTCCCCCCGAGGACACTAGATCTTCAGCGATGGCTTCTTCATAACCATTTTATGACTCGTAACTTCCTCGTTCAGATTGAGTTCTTTTTCTTCCATTTCCGAAGTCGGATTCGCTGCGTTAAGATCCAATTTCTCCTTAAAGCGTTTTAAAGCAACACATTTCCTTAAGAAACGTATGATTCAGTCTTGGCACCACATAAAACAGTAATTACCCTTTTCTTCTATTTGAACCAATCTCTTTTAGATTAATGTCTTGCTATGAATGGTCATTCTTTTGGTCGTAAATTTTAATTTTATCCATCAAACTCTCAATTGTAAATGATTTTTCGAAAGGATAAGTTCCTGAGTACCCAATCCTAACATTCATAATCATGTTTATGATTTGACAAAATCCGCCCCAAAAACATTATATTTCCTAACTTTTTTAAGTTCGAATTTAGAGATTCTCAGGTGTGAACATGTAAACATGGGATTTGACTAACTTTTCCTCAGACTATCGACAACCTCTCGTATCTCAGTTTTTTCGCAATTTTTATAGGAACCCTTGTTACATCAAAAATGTCATTATTTAAACACTCATTCTTCAGTTCTGTGAATTTTAATAAATAATGGTGAATTACTATTACTAATTACGTTAGATATGAATAATTACAAAAATATTTTCTGTTTCACCCATATAGTACGTCTAGAATTTGGGCCGTTCGTTTTCAACCGTTTCTCGTTTACCGACGGAGTTTTCTTTGAAATAAGAAGCCAATGGTTTTAACAGTTGTAATAATAATTATTGTAATTATAATTAAACGTCTTTATTGAAGGCCAAGATTGAGACTTCTTAGCCCCTTCGTACATTTGACCCCTGTTTTTATACGTTGAAAGATAATCAAATAATGAAAAATTGAGAGCAAACACAGATGAAATCCAGTATCATACAGCTAGTTACACATTAAAATGTTTCGTTCCTTAAACTTCAATCTTACATCCATACATAATCTGTAAATTGGGTTACTTTTTCGTCACATTTCATTTTTCATAAAGAATAGTTTTATACAAAGTTGGCCAAACCACAATGACTATATCTCCGCAACGGAGGCAAACATTACATTATGCAATAATACATGATCATCACATTGCACGTTATAACAGAATGAAATTATACACAACTTCTACATCTACATCTTATGTACCCTGCAAGCCGCATTTCGGCGTTTGGCATGCATCATGACTCTACTTCCCTAGTCGATTATTTTCGCGTATCGTTCGCGGAAAAAATGAATTCTTGAAACGACTTGTTCCAGCATCTATTTCTCTGATTTTCCTCGAAGTATCAGAACGGCCTATATAACATGGAGGACGCAGTATGTCAGCTACATTATCTGTGAATGTTCTTTCTCTAAATTTATATAGCAGATTTATCCTTAACTTAACATTCATGCTAAACTACGTACATACATATATAACATAGGAATATAATTTCCACTCTATTTCAATACATTACCGCCTTATTGAAACAACTCGATGTACGATTTTGGCACATTAAACTTTTTTTCAATGTCTCATCTAATTGTTTCTCTTTATTCTCACCAGGGTCGCTCGCGCAGTTTGACTCACATCGACACCCTGGATCCCACGGTGCTGGTGAAGGCAGCCGCCGCGGCGGCGGACTCCAAGGAGGGCTTGAGTCTGGAGGGCTTGAGGCACCTCTCGGGGTCCGCAGAATTCCCTTCGCAAGCCAGACTGGACGTTCCCGGCGGAGGTCTACAAGACTCCAAACTCCGCAGGCAGAAGCTCACCAGGTCGCAGGTACTGTTTCTCATGCAACTTTGAATACACTTTTAGGTCTCTGTAAAAGAACATGTTAATGGCTAAACGTTTAATGTAAGTTAACCGCAAAGGCATTCGAAATGTTCTTGGCACTGATCCGGACTGCTTCGTTATGCCGAAAAACCCACCACTTTCCCAGGTTAGCCGGTGAATCAAAACAGGTTTTATTCCTAGAAACATCTAAAAACTCCGTGGTATGAGAGACTGCTCGTGCTCCTTGTTTTACTTACTTATGCTCAAAGTTTGGCGGAGAAGTGTGTCCTCTATTTTTTTACATAAAAAATTTTCAAAGACAAACGTATGATCACGAAAACTATAACAAATTTAAGGATCAAAATCACATTAGAAAAATGAAGCGATATTTTTTCCAGCAACTGCCTTAAAGAGCTTCTGCATCGCATCGGATTTGAATGTTTCTCCAAAAAATCGGTTATCATCCTTCCCAGTGAAAGTCTGTCAAGTTTGACTCCGCGTTTGTTTTCAACACGTAAAGTTATGGATAAATATGGCTCATACCAATGTATCAAATGGTCATTTTTTAAGTTACAGTACAGATTACCAAGTACGGAGCTTAGGAAAGCCATTTTGGAATAATATTGTAATTCAGTGAATTTCCTTCGTTGTTTCAAAATGTGTCAATCATTTACAAGATTTTTCGCTTGAAAAAAACTTCCAATCATTAATATCCTTTGGATAAGACAAAAGGAAATTGATTAAAAAGATGTCAATTTGTAAAATGTACAACCCGATGTCCGTAACGATCCATGAGATACCAAAAGCCTTTGTAAGGGAATTAGCCTCACTATACAAAATGAAGACTGATGTAGTTTACCTTTTCTTTTGTGACCACTGCGATTTATCCTAACTCGATGGAACGCTATGGAGAAAGAAATAAAAATAGTTCGTAGATTTTACTAACGACCGGTTTAGACACTAACGATCCAACCTGATGGTGCCTCGTTAGTCAAAGGCGGTCGTTGTTAAAATCTGTGCATGAAAATTACAAAGTATTTTCATTTCTTTCTCTTTGCCGCTTCTTTCCTCCATGAGCCATAATGTTACAAGTGGAATATTTCGACTTAGGTGTAACACAATGCCCCTATGAATAACATTTTTAATCGGAGAGACCTGAATGAATGCCGTTACTCATATTTCAGTAGCTTTCATATCATCTCAGCCATAAACAACACTGAGGCCAAAGTAAATTAAAGTAAATTAGAATTTTCTATGTCCCGTTCTAAAAACAAATGATAAATGTAATACTATGTCTATGTAAGTACCCTGCAAGCCGCCATTCGGGTGTGTGGCATGGGGTGCGGGCACCATGACTCTATTCCGCTAATCGATTACTTTAAGAAGGAAAAGATGAGTTTTTGAATCGATCTGTTCTAGCATCTCTTTCTCTAATCTTTCTCGCGGAATCAGAACGGCCTATGTAACATGGTGAACGCATTACATCGGCTACATAATCTCTGAACGTGCTTTCTCTAAATTTATCGAGTAAATTAATCCTTTGTTGAAATATTCTTACTTCTAAAGATTCCCATTTTGCGTTCTGAAGCATCTGAGTGACGCTCATTCATTTATCATAGCAATACTTCACAAAACGTATCACCTTTCGATGCACCTTTTCTAATTCTCGAATACAACTCTTATCGGCAGGGTCGAATACACTACAAGCATACTCAAGATGAGGTCTAAATAACGCAAAATAACATCGCTAGCGAACTTTTTCTTCGTTCCAACCGACTATTCTCTTTACGAAATCGAGTTTCTTAAGCGCTTTTCCGCATATATTATGGATTTGGGTACTCCATGTTAAGTTATTCGTAAGAGTTATTCCAAGACATTTCACCGATTCTACTGTTAATAAGTTTATCTCTAATTTATCTATAATTCGAAGAAGTTAACTACTGAATATTTGTCTACATTTAGTTCTAATTTCCAATCATCGCACAATTTCATAATTTTATCTAAATCATTCGACACGGTTAATCTATCCTCTCTATTTTCTATTTCCCTGTAAATCACTGCATCGTCCGCAAATATCCCAACTTTACTATCAATAGGATTGCTAAGGTCTACTCATCAATACATAGTAACAGAAAGCATCGTGTCTACAAACTGTGAACATCACTCAAATAGAAAGCAAGCAATTTGAATAATATAAATGGATTCGAAGATCGGGCACTAGTTGTAACACTATTATGGTGTAAAAGTGGTCAGCGGAAGACTGATGTTTGGTTATATAAAGACTTGGAGGAGTGTTGTTATGAAATGAGAATAATCTATTAGCGAAGGGTCAAGGGAGCAAATAAACCACATGCCTCATCTGTGACTTTGAAAGAAATACAGAAAATAAATCTACATAAATACCCCACAACCGCCTTTCGGCGTTTGGGTATAAACACCGTGTGTTCTAGTTACTTCTTTAGGTTATTGATGTCGCGTATCGGAAAGAATGAGTCCATAAAACGACTTGTTTTCGCATATTTTTCTCTGATTTACGCTCATTGAAGGATCGGCCGAAGTAGCAGAGTATTTTACTCGCATAACACCGATTGCGTCTAATGCTTTATAATCTTCTTTCCTTCAAGGATTCCCAACCTGTTCCTGAAATTATTTTCGTAACGCTTGCTTCTTTAATGTTAGCATTTCTTAACAAATCGAATCGCCTTACACTGTACTTTCTTGCGTTTTCGAGCATACGTTTCATCCGCCGTATCCCAGTTACTTGCCGTATATTCCAGATGGGGCCTGACCAAGTTAAATAATATCGCTCCCTAACCTTTTCGTCGCTTCTACCGACAGTGCGTTTCACAAAAATAAGTATGTCTTTGTATGTGAAACCCATGTATCAAATTGCACTGTGTATCAAATTCACTGTTCATAACTAAGGAAGGGACAAAGTCTTATATTTTTTTGGTGAAATTTTGCGAAAATTAACGTTACAATGCTACAGAAATAAATATTTGCCTTGGAGAGAACCATTCCTTTAATTATGCACACTATGTGTGTATATTTATCTGTTATGCATACCTCAGTCTGGGGTAAGGCATTACTCCTTTTAATCAGTCCTCTTTATCTCATAGCACAACTCCTGCGCAGCCATTCGTATTTCCCCGCTCTTTCTTATATAGCCAAAGATTAATCTCTTTGGTGCACTCAACCGTTACACTTGAATTCGCCGTAAAAGAATCCTTTGGGAGCTCTAATATTTCAATTTGGGGAAGGAATCTTAATTATGCGGCTAATGTATATTCTGAATGCATGCGGAGGGCATTTCGTTCCCTCATTTCGTCTTTTTGCAACACAAAAGTGATGCAAATTATTTCTCTTAGAATCTCCCAAAAGGTCTCGAAAGGTCAAAGTATTAACTGCCTGGGCCATTAAAATGTTTGAATTTCTCTCCCATTTGATCTCTCTTGGAGAATTCAATTTAGTTATTAGAGCTTTTGTGGGATAATGCGGCTTATCACACGCGAAAATGATTGCTGCAGAATTGAGTGCCTGCGATAACAGATGTGCTTTCCAAATTTAAAGCCCTCTTATATTGATTTGTTTCTAAATAGTTCCTGTGACCTTATCTTGACGGATGGAATGTTTTTCGTTTGTCTTTTGGGACAGAGTAAAGCAACATACTTCCTCTATTCCACTTAATTTCAGTCTTTGTGGTTTGTTCATATTATCCGGTGTGGCGGGGTAGTTTGCGTGCTACCGTTCCAACCTCAATGTCCCGGGTTCGAGCCTTGACTAATCGGATTTTTCTGGTCGGGGAATGATTCTGTGTGTTCGTCACTAATAATAAGTATTATTACTATTGATGAAATTCGGATCATCTTCCTGTTTCCATTTGATCAGTTGTTATTATCATTAATATTGCTATGACTACTACACTACTGAGATATGAGTAATGGCTGAATTCTATCATATTAGTGGGACGACATTATAAGAAAATAAAAGGCCTTACAAAAAGAACTTTGTAATTTCTGCACTTTTAAAGAGTGTAAAGTGAGGTAGTAATGCAAATGTAAATCCGCCTGACAATCATAACGTTAAACACAATGACATATTCTTCAAACTCCTTATCTTTGAAAAATATCTCTTGAAGTCCTCCTAAAGTTTTCCTTTCCTGTCTCTGCACTGATGATTGTCTTATTTTCGATCGTGAAAAATAAGCAAATAACTGTTCACCTTATAATACGAAAAATCGAGCTGATTGAAAGGTCGTCAATTTGACTCAACAAAATGTCATCGTAAATGCAAACTGCAAAATTTCCTCCTTTTCATATAGTCTATCATTTGAATTTCTTTTAAAATGAGCGTAAATATCCCATGTGTTCTTACGGGATAATGCATGAGCCCGTATTCAACGATCGGTCGTCAGGGGGACAAGTTGTTTACAACCTAAAAAGTTCACAAAATATTTGCATATTTCATCAAAGTGTAAAATTTGTTGCGGTTTCGAATTGAAAGCAATATTAACTTGGCATAAATAAGAATCTAAATTCAATTTCCTTCCTCTAAGTGCCTGTCTTTACTTCCTAAGACTATCGTTGCTAATTTATTTCGCAAAACAAACCAACCCAGCAGTCGATAAAAGTGAACTTAATGTGTATTTCTTGTGGAAACGCTTTGCATTTCAGGGGTCAAACCGGGGATCGATGGCAAGTAAAAAGTATTTTATTATCTGCGCAGGGAGGACATCAACTATCTTTAAAGTTTGAGAGCTGTGCAACTTCTGGTTCTCGAATCTTAGGCGAGCATACACTCGCATACAAACTATCTACTTTATTTATAACTAGATTTTTTTAAATTTTTTTGGTCAATTTACCCAGTCGTAATGAAATCGATTCTACATGTAGACTTCTTTTGTTCTGGCGATGTTTTGAAAGCCGCTCAAATTCTTATTTTTATAATGTCTGCGATATGTTTGGGGCTCCGAATGTTTCACGTCAGTTTCATTAATCTGTTTGAAATTAAAGAATCCTCCACATTTTTTTTAAACGACGAATAACGCAGTGCATTGTTTACGAGATCGGGAATTTTAATAGCGTGACGTACTGTTGAAGAACTGCAACATTACGTGTATATTCCACTATTTTTTTAACGTATCCCGTAGCGTATCTGGCATTCTAGATAATGGAAAACGTTTCTCGTAATGAGAGAAAAGTCTGAGCAAGTCTCCAAAGGAGTTTTTTACGTTCCTCGGATTTTTCGGAATCGTTTAAAAATGAGGCACATCTCGTGTCAGTTTCACCTGCGTCTTTTATGGCGCGGGATACGGGCGAATGGTATAAAAGCGATGTAATAGTTGTGCTATTCCCATTTAAATTCAGAATAAAACAGTTGTAAACTCTCGGAAACGTATTCGTAGAATGAATGTTGGCTCAACTTTGCGTTCCACTACTTAAAGGTTAGAGATTCCACGGGTTTGTGATTACTCATATACGGAAACATTCAAAACCCAAATACGCCTATTTTTTCTAAGATTTCGCATTATTCCGGTGTCTATAACAGAGATATGGAACTCTTTTATACGTTTCGAAAGTATTTTAAGAGGAGAACTGGACCCTTGAAAAACATTTCACGGGTAAGATTTTAAATTTCGACATCGATATGCATGTTGCGGTATTCCACTCTCACAAAAATTATAACCTTTCCATCTTAAATGTCTTAATGCCTCACTGAGTCATCGAATAGTCATGTCTTTAACGTTGCCGTGCAAATTCTTAACATTGAGTAATCGTAATTAATATCCGCCACGTATTTCACAATACACAACTAATTACGATAGAAGTGGCTCTTATTTCCCATCGCTTCTATTTCTCTGATGGGGTCTGTGAGCATTATAATCAAGTAGAGCAGTTTTGTTGATTTATCACCGACAATATCCTACCGAATGCAACAATCCGCTGCTTGGCAACTGTATTAAAATTTCCAAGGGTGACTTACTGTCTTATACAATCTGTTTACCTGATCCTATTAAACTTATAATAATCTCTGGTCTATTGCATACTCGTATATCTTCGAGGCAGAGTAGGCGTAACAAGAGAAACACTCATTAGCGCACGTTCTGATAGTTTACAGGCCGCGGTGTCGGAATGGTTTACCGGTCAACTCTCCGTCACCCAAGTCTCGGGTTCGAGTCCCTGCTAGTCAGATTTTTCTGGTTATGGATTTTTTTGTAATTACAAATAAGAATTATTCTTATTATAAGAATAGGTGTGATTGGGATCATCTTTCTGTTTACATTGAAGGAGTTGTTAGTAGTAGTATTGTTAAAAGTGCTTCGACGGCTTTGGTCATTTCTCACGTAGACCCCCACCGGGAATCGAACCCGGGACCGCTTTCACCGAAGTCGAACGCTTTGCCCACTTGGCTATCCCGGAGCCCTGAAGGAGTTGCTGTTGTTGTTATTATTATTATTGTTGTTATTTTTTGTTGTTGTTGTTATTATTATTTAAAATGCGGACATTTTTTGACCAGTGTTTATTTAGATTCTTCCAAACATGAATTGTTAATCCTGAGGATTCGTAAAGCAGGTGTTCGAAAATTGAGGTGTTTCTGTATCTTTAAAGAAACCTTTAAAATGAGCTTCTCCATTGATCGCCGGGACAGCTATGAAAAGAAAGTCCGGCCGATAACGCTGTTTGTGTTTATCTTTCTTGATGATGTCAAACATTGGTTAAAAAAGTGGTCAACCTACGGTTATTTTGAATACGACCTCAATAACAGCGCATGGGCATAAACAGAGAAATACAGACTAAATTCAATTCTTTTGGATGTGGTCATCCACAATTAAAATGCCATTTGTGAAATTTGGTCGCTCAGTGTGTCAAGAATGCAAAAATTACATATTCGATTTTCTGTTCAAATCGGAACAGCTCAACTGCATTTAATTTCTTCGTTACTATCCCCAACTTGTTTGTTTATATCAGTATTTCAAAGTTTATTCTATATTTTTCTTGGATATTGTTTTTTTTCTTCATTACTGATGAAATTCTATTGGATTTTAACCGATTCGACCTGGCACAGCGTGAATTTGTGGAAAGGAGTTCCTGGATAATTTATTAATATTCATCGTGTTTACCAGTTTCGAAATTCAACTATTACCATCATTATCTGCTGCTTTTCTAGTACAAAAGCGAAACTATCTGCCTAAACTAAAATCCTTTGGAAATTAGAGGTTCTCTAACTTATTAAGTTCTTAATTTTATTACCTCGGTGAAAGTGAATTGATTTAGGAGTTTTAATTATACTATTTAAAGTAAAAATAACAGCAGGAAAGACAAACTCATTGCGATGATAAGTATATCTTTTACATTTCCACAAAAATATGGCTTTGCTACCAATAGTTTGGAACTTTCAATTCATCATCAGGCATAGGAATGAACTGAAAGTTTTGAAATGAAAGAAAGAAAAAAAACCGTCGGTAGCAAAGCCAAATGTATTTGCGGAATAGTAAAAGGTGTACTTATTATTTCAATTCATAGTGATATTTCACCAAATTACGCAGGAGAAGATTATTTTAAACTCAGTGCGATAAAAACAAACACAGAAATAAAATTCCTGATATCATTGTCGTGGTCTAAATGCAAAATTACTTCATAACTCCTCTTCAGTTATATTAGGCTCTATCTTTGATTTTAATCTTTTGTTCTGTATTTGCCTTTTATTTCTTCTTCAATTGCATCAGAAATTTACGTAGTCCATGGACATATGCAGAAACATGTACCCGACAGTCACCATAGATCGTCATAGGAAAGATTAGTCAAAAGCAAATATAGTGAGAAAGCATCGATATCTATTTCTAAACAAAAATGTATACAAGGAAAAGATTTTTTAAACGATAAAAATAAACTTTGACTGTATTACTCATGAATGTTTCTTGAGCCGTCTAAAACTCAACAGCATCTGGTTTTATAGTTACAGTAGCGTCTTAAACATTCGAGTTAACGTGGACCGGGGCCACTTCGGATAATCGGAAACACGGATGATATGGAAGGGTCGTTTTTAGTTCTTATATTATGAAATATAAATGCCGACGTTCGCTTGTCAGCACTGAATATGGTACGCAAAAGTCATTTAAGCATTGTACCAATAGATTTGTAAGTGTATAAGGCATAATTCACAAATATGTTCTTCGGATAGTATGGATTCTCGGTTAATCGGGACTCGGATAATCGAGACATCAGAAGTAAAAAGAGTTCGAGAGTACTTACTAAGTGAAGTAATTTAATGTTTCACAAACGCTTAGTTTGATGATCTATAGCGGTGAAAGTATTCGAAGATTTATTTGCAATGAAGCAATACATTTGAAAAACAAAAAACAAACTGAGTTTGAAAAAGCTCACAGATATATACCTCGGATAATGAGGAGCCTCGGTTAATCGGGACTCGGTTAATCGAGAATCTACAGTAATTCAATGCGATTCGACCTTCGCTGCGTGGATAGGATTATTTGTAATTCATTTGTGTACAGCCATAACCTAGGATACAAATGGAGGAAGGGGGCTGTTTTTTAACCCTTCCCCCCTCTCACAGTGTCATTGTTAGAGGGCACCCCATTGACATGCACATTAGAGCGAGGCCGTTTGCATAAAGAAGAAGAATCTGTCGCTGAGGTGTGAGTTAAGAGAAAATAAATACGCTCGCTTTGAATTCGAATGGAGAGGAGTTTCTGTTCCCCCCCCCTCCCCCCCCCCCCCACGTCTCTCGGTTCTGGACGATTTGCGCGCCACCCAGCGGGATTCCCCCGAAGTGAGTCTCTTCATTTATTTTTCACGGCTTCGGTTCTGAAAATTCGCCGGCGAAACTCATTCTCAAACAAGCCGCATACTTTATTCAGTCCCCCTCTCCTCCTATTTACATTTTCTCCCCGCACTTTTAACGCTCTTCACTTGTTTAGCCTTGTTTTTCGCCTTGTTTACCCTCCTGACACCGAAAACTTCGTTAAAGGGCTCCGCTTTTATGTGCTATCCTTTGGAGGGCGTGATTACTGAGATATTTGCCCTCTCGAGAATGAATTTGGATTTCTTTCCAACTTTATAACGAAATGATTTCGTTGAGGATGGGATTCATCCGCTGATAAACTCATATACTCTGGATTTAGATGGTTTTGGGGAGTACATAAAGTAAGAATCGTGTATATAGCGAGAATTACGTAACTGTGTTGTCGGTGTGCTCACTGCGGTTTACTTTTGTTACTACGCAACGTTTCGTGGACGTAATAAACGAAGAAAGAATTTGATCGATCGCTTGGTGTTTACATACCCTGCCACAAGCGGATGGCTAGCTCGCAGACTTTGAATGGAGATGTTTGGACGAAGATATTGTTAAGCCTTTCTTCTTTCGGTTATAAATGCCTAGTTTATTCGACTGGTGGGTGTAGTCTAAAATCGAACTTTATTCTTAAAGAATAAAAATCTAAGTCGTTGAACGTTTCTTAAAAGGCAAAGGTTTATACCTGAAACCGTCTTCTCCATCGGAGAAGACGGAATCATTAAGTTGTTGCGACAGCTCAAACCGAATAAAGCCCCTGGCCCCGAAGATATACCAGCTCGAGTATTCAAGGAAGTAGCAGAGAGCGCGGCACCTTCTCTTAAAGTTATATTCGATAAATCTATGACCGAAGGTAAGGTCCCGAAAGATTGGAAAATTGCGAATGTCACTCCTATATTTAAAAGCGGATTAAAGGAGGATCCAGCGAATTACAGGCCTATCTCCTTAACATCACTGAGCGGTAAAATAATGGAACATATAATTGCTAGTTCCCTAATGAGTTTTCTCGAAACGTCCAATTTTATAGCTAGGCACCAACATGGTTTTCGTAAGACTCGATCATGCGAGACTCAGCTGGCATTATTAGTCCACGATGTCCTGAAATCTGCGGAAAATAAAAAGCAAGTCGATGCGATATTTTTAGATTTTCGGAAAGCATTCGACAAGGTCCCCCATCAAAAATTATTGTACAAATTAAAACTTGCGGGCATCAATGCAGAAGTAATAGAGTGGATAAAAGACTTCCTCTCCGACAGAGAGCAACGCGTAGTACTTGATGGAATTAGCTCCAACTTAGTTAAGGTAACCTCAGGCGTCCCGCAGGGAAGCGTAATCGGGCCGATACTGTTTTTAATATATATCAACGATCTTAGCAAAATAATCGATAGTAAAGTTAGGATATTTGCGGACGATACGGTAATTTACAGAGAGATTGAGAGAGAAGAGGATAGATTGATCCTTTCGAATGACTTAAATAAAATTGCAAAATGGTGCGATGATTGGCAATTGGAGCTAAATGTAGATAAATGTTCAGTAATTAACTTCTTTGAAAGAAAATCGATAACTAAAGATTACTCGTATAGCCTCCAAGGGAAAAACTTAATAACGGAAGAATCGGTGAAATATCTAGGAGTGACCCTTACTAATAACTTATCATGGAGTGCCCACATCCATAACATATGTGGAAAGGCTTTTAAGAAACTCGGTTTTGTTAAGAGAATAGTCGGAAGAAGCGAAGAAAAAGTCCGCGAGCGTTGTTACTTCGCGTTAGTCAGGCCTCACCTTGAGTATGCATGTAGTATATGGGACCCAGCCGACAAGTGCTGTATTCGAGAAATAGAAAAGGTGCAACGAAAAGCGATACGTTTCGTGAAGAATTGCTATGATAAATCAGTAAGCGTTACTGAGATGCTCAAGAACGCGGGATGGGAATCATTAGAAAAAAGAAGATTAACACTAAGGATAAATTTATTAAATAAGTTCAGAGAAACCACGTTCTCGGAAGACATCGCGGACATAATGCGCCCTCCCTGCTATATAGGCCGCTCCGATACAGCGAGGAAAATAAGAGAAATAGATGCGAAAACGAACCGATTCAAGAATTCGTTTTTTCCGCGAACGATACGCGAAAGTAATCGACTAGGTAAATAGAGTCTTGGTGCATGCACCCCCTGCCACACGCCGAAAGGTGGCTAGCAGGGTATACACATAGACATAGACATAGACAAACGTGTACCCGCAAACTGGTGAAAGTGCAGCGCAAGGCGATTGAAAAATTAAAAAATGGTAGGAGAAGGTAGAAAGTTAGGCTGCGATTGCTTGATAAATTCAGAGAGAGTACATTCGAGGAAGCTATAATCGGTATGATGCGACCCCCCTGCTACTTGGTCCGGTCCGACAATGAGCGTAAAATTAGGGAAATAGATGCGAGGCAAGTCATTTTAGGGGCTCATTCCTTCCACGAATAATACGTATACATCAATAAGCTAAAGAAGTACCTCAAACGCACGATGTTTACCAAAATATTCTTAGCGAATTTATTCGAAAATAGTTTTGCTACAATTCTGAAAAATAATAGCGTGACTGCTACTTATTTTTTTCGAGAATATCGAGATATTATTATTAAAGTGTTGCTCAAAACCGTGTCCACGATAACTTACGTAAGATATCATCATCATCATCTAAAGGCTGTGCCTTGTCGCTGTCTTCCACCATTTTTTCCTATCCTTAGCCAATTATTTCATTTCCTGGAATGAACTGCATTGCATCCTGTTCATAACATCTTGAAGCATGGGTAACCTGGGCCTCTCGTTTTCTTGCCTAAAATTTTCCTACAAAACGTTACTCAATAACTCGCTGTGTCTTGTCAGGTGTACAGTAAGTTTCGTTTTCCTCTTTTCAATTGTTTTAACGGGGCTCTCTTTCTCTTACTTCATTCAACACTCGTTCATTTGATTTTCTTTGGGTCCAACCGCTTTCAGTGATTTTTCTCCAAATCCACATTTCAGCAACAAATATTTTATCTTTTTCTTTTTTCTCTCTATAGTCCACGTCCTAATAAGAGGCATAAAATGTTATTAGTCATGTCCAAGAGGGTTAGTTCTTTCCGTGACCGATAAGTAGCGGTAGTGTCGTCCGTAAACCCGTCCTTCGGTGTAGTGACTTTCCACACTCACCGGATCTCTCCTTATCACTCCTTAAATCATTATTATGACCCTTCGTCGTCAGCTCTCTCTCCTTCCCATAAAAGTCTCCCTCTATCTTATCCTCAATATCTTTGGTGCTATTTCAATCTCAGTTTATAACGGCCTCCGAATAAGGGAACTGTCCGACAAACTCCTCATCCCCTCTTTCATAAGTCGTCTCTTATTATCTCTCCCGATATTAATATTCCCTTAATATATTCGTCCTCGAAATATATTTATATCTTGGGTTAGCGACCGCGCTCCCTCGTGTTGCTTAAGAATTAATTACAGAAAAGCTATGGCCAAACTTTCATGGCAGTTGAACGACAGACATTTGGGAGAAAAGGCTCGGCTCGTCAAGATCGGCGACAGCCAACTTTTCGCGAGGGCACGCTCGGCAATACAGTGCAATATTTTTCAGGCGAGAATGAGACTAGTAAGTCCCAACTTCCATTTAACCCTTGTCTTAATATTATACAAAAAATACTGAACGTATCTTTTAGTCACAGTGTATTAAGTATCTCTTAGCCACAATGTCGCCGAAGTGTCCTTCATTCAAAATTTTGCCGAAGTGTCTTTTAGTCCAGTTAACTTTCGCCGACTAACCCGTCACTGAACTCTTTTCGTCCATATTTCTGTCGTTGAGGCATCTTTTAGCCACAGTGTCGCCGAAATGTCCTTCATTCAAAGTTTTGCCGAAGTGTTTTTATGATGTAAAATGTACTACAACTAGAATGTGTACATATTTTTAACAATTACGGTGTCAATAGTAACAAAACAATAGAAGGAAAGAAATAATGATTTTGACCACGACTCCAGACAAGTTGATGGAACAAAAATCATACTTTCGTAACAGTAAACTCCGCATAAATTTCGTCGTATTATTTGGAATATATGTATACTCGCGTTACGAATATGGACGTAAAACCCTACGTCCTCCTAACCATCTCACTCAGATTTAACGCCAACATTATACACAGATTGAATTCTAGGTAATTAGGATTTATTTCCATATGCATTATCAAGTAACCACCTAAATTTTCAATATTATGCGTAAGTGTTACCACTTCTACTCCATTTATCACCATGTGTCATGTTTCACTTCCACTGAACTACTGTTGACGAAATGACTGTCGCTGAGTTACCTTTTTTCCTAAGCAGACCGTCGATGAAGTGTCTTTTCGCGGTGTTAACTTTCGCCGTATTTACCGTTTCCGAAATAAAAATAACCTCCACCGAAGTATCTTTTAGCCGAAGTGTCGCCGAAATAACCTTCGTTCAAAATTTTGCTGAAGTGTCTTTTCATTCCGGTAAGTATTGCCGAGTCAACAGTTACCGAACTCTTTTCGTCCAAATGTCTGTCGCCGTATTGTCATTTCACTGAGCTGACATTTACCGAGTTTCCTCATCGCCGAGTTGACTGTCGGCGACTTGTCCTTTCCCCCTTTAGTACGTCGCTGAGGTGAACGTAGGCCGTTACTTGAGAATTAATTGCGAAAGAATGATGACCAAAGTTCGGTTGATTTATCGGCCGTCCCAGCCATTTTACTACCACTTCCCTTCTCGCTGGCTTAATACTTTTCCTCCTTACATTTTACATGGTAGCAGAGATAAAAGGAGACCCTATTTTTGCCTTCTCATCTAACGCAAGCATGCATTTTGGATCAAACGACTGACTCTCCAATCTTCTCCATCGCCCAGTGCAATCTCCACTCCCAAATATTTCTCTTCCTGCGTCACACCCGATGCTATCTTCCTCAGGAGAGCTATTAAACATCTTTTTTTCTTCATTTCTCCAGAGTCCCTGACCCGTTTCGAAACTGAAACGCGAGAGATCAACTTCAAACGAATTTCTCTTCGGAGGAAAACAAACGCATTTTCTCTCTTGATTATTTTATTTACCATACAATTCGGTACATACGATATCTCTGTCCCCATGAGTAAAAAGCAAGCTCGTCTGTAGCTGCCATATTAAATTCGTAAATAATTTACCATTATTTACATCTCTCCGTATAATATATTGGTTTTATAACGTAATGGCAACCGAAAACAGGATAAGAAAAAAGTCTAACGGGACCAGGACTCGAACCAGAGTTTCCCAACTGCCGGTTGGTTTCTCTAACTCATTGAGCCTTTCCACCAGAACATTGCCCCACGCCGTTCGGGAGAGTTTCTTGTCTTTGTAGACTTCGCTGTCTCCCACCGGTGCGGAGGAATGTTCTAGTGCGATAGCGACAATTGGGAGACCAGGGTTCGAGTCCCGGTTCCGTCAGACTGTTTTCATGTCCGTTTCTCCTTGGGAATTTTTCTAGGTGCACGCCTTATCGTGCCAAGTCACCTAAACCCTTTACCTTTTGTAGGGCCATCCCTGCTTGTAGTCTAGAATTATATTCCTCGTATGGTATATCCTATGAAAAGAAATGCTCGCATTATCTCTCTAAGTAAATGACTATATTGCTTGATTGCATGGTACATATATTGTACATTCCCCCATAGACAAATCCTGGTAACGCCGCTGCCTCTGAGGAAGCAATAAATTTATAGGAAATTTACATACTCATATGTAGTCTGTTGATCATGATATGTTATCACTACCACTCAAAGGATTACTTTAATTACTCTAAGAATAGTAATCGATGTTGTAATTGCCATGGGTAATGGGAATTTGAATAGGATTTCGGCCGAATGAATACATTGTAGCAAGAACATTGAAAGACGAGTCGTTATTGCAATTTTGATTTTAATCACTATTCTTGTATACTTTTAGTAAGACTTACAAGGCAGAGAGTCGATCCTAATTGTCCTCAATAGACTCCTCAATGAGTTCCCAAAGTGTGTCTTCCCCGGAGGCTACACTCGGGCAGCAGAGTGAAAATACGTGTTCGGAACAGTGGTGCCAACCCTTCGACTGTAAACCGTACATTCTGGGAATCCCATTCGAATGAAAAGAGCCTCGAAGATAATTATCGGCGAAGTTCGGGGTTATCTAATGGAGGGCAGACGATTATGAAATTGAAAGGAACAAAAGATCCGCTTTGTAAAAAGGGTGCCATTTTGCAACGCTTAGTTCGTCCATAGAAACGCGTTTTGTTCATCGTGACTTTTTTCATCAGTGGACAGATATTTTCAAGTGTCTGCGAAAAATTTTTTAAAAAGATGAATATATTGAATTCAATGTAATATTGATTCACAAGAATGGATGTATTCGGCTTAGTAGAAAGTTACTTGGATACACTAATATTTCCATTGAAAACAGCTCCGGAAGAAAGCCCTATGAAAATTGCCGTAATTGCTCATGAAATGTGGTTTGCTTCTCAATTTATACCTGATCAGTGTGACATGGCCACTAATACATGGAAGAGAAAGATATACAAAGCCAAATAAAATTAGATGCAAAATATTCTGCCGCAACGAAGCTCACAATATGAATAGAAAGTCTGTCGTGATCGAAAGAGAGGAAAAAATATCGAGGGATAAACAGATGTGAAAAATACCTGCTTGGACAGTGGAAAATCTGGGTACGAGTCCCAGTGATGTCGCTATTTTTTACGTAAGCTTTTTTTTAAATTCTATCAAATTTCGCAGAAGCAAATTCAATAATAATACGATCCTATAGCAAATATCATTTCGGCCTGCGGATGTGATCCCATGACGAATTAATTTCGGTAGCCGATATATCACAGTAAGGAGAATATTTGCGAAATCAACTTCGCGAAATTACGTGCGAACCCTTGCAAAAAGGAAAGGAGCTGAATTGAGGCGACGGCGCATCCATCGATTCCACACTTATCATCTAATGAACCTCGAAAAGATTCCTTTTTTGTTCGAGTCCTTCTCGAGAGGCATTCGCATTCAGACGATGCTGTTGCCATTCCGTGATTCATCCAAGAGTGTTTCCCCTTTAAAGCCTTTGCACGTTGAGGACCTCTCGGGAATATCTTCGAAGCAAAGAAATTTGAAAACTTCCTCCACAATCGACCTGTTAAAGTTGGGATTCTGCGGAGAAATCTCCTTCTCCATCCAGAGGGAGCTGAAATCCGCGCCGTGCCCATTGCTTCCCGAATTCGCGATGATTCCCAGTGCAGGTGTTTAAAAGATTAAATTATCCCTGTCTCTGATGATTCTAGATAACGAGCATCTCCCGGTCGTGCGGCGAAAATTGGTTTTTTGCGATAATCCATGGTCCCCGACAATCCCTTCGAGTCTCAGTTCCCTTGAAATCGGTGCCCGTGTGAATTGGAACGCCTGCAGAACTGTTAATATGCTAAAAGGTTTTTTGTTGTGTGATTTTTAATTTTCGTAGACTCTCTCAATCTTTCAATACATGCCTCTTGGTGCTGCCATGTTTCGTTTAATGGAGCATTTTCCGAATATTTCGCAGCAAAAGAGGAGCGAAACTTGTATCTCTCAATCACTTTCGCTTCATTGTTGTACTAATCAATGTACAGGCAAAGTACCTCACTCCCCATTTGGCCTATAACGCCTCATTCCCACTTTAGAGTTACAATAGCTAACAGCGGAGGGTCTGATAATCCGACCACTTCTCCGACTGGTGACTTGTATGAGGTGTAGTATTTCCCTTAGATTATAAAATCTTGTTCGCGGAATCTAAATATTCATTTAAAATTCTCGCCGGAAATTAGGTTTTTATGTGTTTTCCTCGAATATCGAGTGACAATGTTTGCTGCACTTACGAAGGTTCGGTGGCAGTTGGTCGAAGGACAGCCGGTCGATGGGACTACCCGTCGCTAGACTTTTCGTCGCGGAGACATTTGGTCAAAAGAATATTCGTCGCTTGCGAAATAAGTGTTTATTGATTGCTTTATTGTAGTTTGGTTTCTGTTTTAATTTTGAATGAAATTCTTCGAAAGATTTTAAATACAACTTCGGATGTTCACGGTTCGAAGAGCGTCTTCCCCCTTGTGCGATTAACCAAGCAGTTTCATTTCTCCAGTGTTTTTCTATCCTCTGCTATCCTAGCGCCCTTCCTTTGCCCTAGGCAAATCCATACATTTTTTATCAGTTTCCCTTTCATTGCTCTCACAGCGTCGGACCGTTCCCTTCAAACATTCATACGCCACATTCATATCGACTCTTATATTTTTAACGGAAATTTTTTCATCGCGTTTCAATGTTTCGTCCACCGATGATAAGCTTTTATAGCTTTGCATCGGTTACGATTTTTTTTATTCATTTCAAGAGTATCGAGTATTCTCCATAAATGTGACACTGAATAAAATGCTCTTTAACGATATTGAAACCGAATACGTTATATTTTATAATGTTCCTTTTTTGTTGATTGTTATGTTTACGAAATAATGTATCTGCTCCATTTTTTATGCCTTTCTAATCTAATTTAACGTTTCCTTCACCTTAGCTAAATATCAGTTGTGGGTGTTTTCCAGCTGTAGTGTATTTTTCCTAAGTACCAACGTAGGCTTTGGAACCCACGAAATAGTTTTCTTCTGAGCACTTTTCTCAATCTTTCTCTGTTAAATTTCAAATGGCAAAGGGTTGGATTTAAGAAGAGATTTGACGGTCTCGATCTCTCGCGAATAAAGTCGTAATACGTATTATTATTGGTGTTGTTGTTGTTATTTAGACTGCTATTATTATAACTGCAGAAGAAACGCCGATGTGATAAGCGTGTAGAACCAGAGTATCTGGCTATGAAAGTATTCATAACCTTGCCTAATTTTTGCACTATCTGCGTTACCTTCACAATACTTACTTTTGATTTTCCGAAGTTATAAGAACAGAATCGCTGGATTTTGAAGACTAAAGATATTATAGTAAGATTCCGATTTCTGTTATTGCCGTTTGGTTACGCTTTTAATTCCAAGCCTTTGTCATTAAATCAAAATTTATTCCATTAGAGTTCGTCCTTTACAACGATAGCGATCTCTAGATCATTTCGATATATATAATTGTGATTGTACTTTGAATAAGTCTACTTCAATATATTTGTTTCTAATTACGCCTTAGAATAGACTTGACCACTTGTAGTATACCGAGTTATGCCAGGCTACAAATCACGTAAAACCCTCAAAACGTATAGAACGCCCAATGGGTATGGAATAAAAAATATTTCTATTTATAATGGACAGTTGGTTTTTTATGCAAGTAACGGCCTTAATACTCTGTATTATCCATGTATTGATAAAACCGAATGATTTTTAATGAATTCCGATCTCGATTTAAACAAAAATTTGTATAAGCATGTATTTGGTCACTTGATTGTTTTTACCCTCTATCTTGGCTCATTGGCTAAGTTTGTCTCCGATTATCCTTCTTAAAAGGCAAAATAAGCTCTTAGGGCGTTCTACACTTTAGGACGGTTCTCTGCAGTTTGTTCCCTAGCATCATTGCCCCTTGTTAAATAACTTGATCATCGGACATTCCCGGAAAATACAAAATTACATCTACAGAGAATCTTTCTCGTTTCACCAAATAAAACCCTCTCATCATCGCAAAAGTCTTCTCCCCTTCTATGAGAATCAGATGTGACCAAGTGTATTGAACCTGGGAAAAAAATCTCTAGACGGATGTAAAAACGAAAGACCTCTATAAATCACTGCGCCGTCTCACGGGATTCGGAGGGAAATAAGGAATTTTTTCCTCGGTCTCTAAAAAGGTGCTCCGAAATGAATGATAACGGCAGCATCTCCGTACGTTTTGAAAATTCCATTAACCGAGATTTCAAATACGGAAGGTTTGTCGGTCTTGTATCGATTTTAGAGATCTAAAGCAGATGTACCCGCCCTTGACGTTATCCTATTGCTCTACAACACAAAATAGCAGTTCTCCGCGGAATTTGAGAGTCATTTTTCTTTCTGTCTCGCGTATCGTATTCGCCACGCCCACTGAGAATTCAATTGTTCCAGCGGAGTGCGAGTTGAAAAAGGTGGCACCGACATCACCCTAAACATCCTATGAAAGAAAAACGATTTTACCTTCCGCCTGTAAAGTACGAAGAACGGTTATCCCCTCGACCTTTCCACCGCTATCTATCGCTATCTATGGAATGATGCTTACTAGACAAGATGGGGAATGAGGTAATTTGCTTTCCTCATTCAGCCAAATCTTAATGAGTGGGATGCGTCCGCTTAAGTACAATGAACTTATGAGTAACAATTGACATAGCATTTTAAAGAGCGACCAAGATAAATTCTGATATTTAGAATCAGTCATACCTCATTGAATTTCATTTTATGACAGCGATGGTGGAGGCAAATGTAAATTAAACATAGATTTCTCTCAGTCCCCCAGAGAAAGAGAAACGAAAAAACATTCCACCCATCAGGTTATTTTGGATAAACTAATGTTCTTTAAATTGACTTCGTGATAGGCTTATATCATACCCCTTGGTGTTATTTTGCGCACAAATTTGAAATGCAAGACCGTTTATGAATTACTATTTTATAGCGTTATATGTAATAAGAACGCCAGTCTACTAATAGTTACTTCTAGTAGTCACTAGTAGTAACTAGTCTCATTCTCACCCTGAAGTCGTGTCTTCACGAGTCGTGATTGTTGTTATTCTTCTTTTTATTGTTGTTACTTTTAGTATTATTATTGTTGTTGTTGTTAATGTTATAATTATTATTATTAATCGATGTGTTAATCCTAAGTATATAAGTAACCATGGGAAAAGATCTTTAGAATATCCAATACCACATCTTTTCAATAATCTAACAATTTATTTACAGTTTGAGTAGCATAAGTTCGGTAAAACTTGAGATTAGAAAATATTTGCTGTTTTAGTTATAATTCACAGTTTCTTTCCACATCGGTTAAGGGCACCTCCGGACGAGCCTTGTCGTGACTCAGGAGGAACTTTTTTTGAATTTATTTTTCTCCAAAAATAAATAAATAAAATGTATTATTATTATTTTTCGTTATCTGGCAGTAACCACGAGAAAAACCTTTGAAATACCTCTTGCTTTGGTGATTAGGCCGGGGATTGGTTGGTAGTAAATCGGTTCATTAACGATCTCTATTCCGAACTTATCGTTTCGTCTTTTCATAATTCTTTCATCCCTTTTCGTTCATTTTCTGCTCTGTTAATTGCAGCTCTGGATCATTTTCCATCTTTCACGTCCCTCTATCGAATATATCTATAAATGTCTTCTAATTTGGAACCCTACCTCAAGAAGGATTTTCGCGAGCTTCTTTACTCGTTCATCCCTATAAGCATTTTCCGTCGGAACTCTAATTGCTCCACTTCATTTTGAACACCAGATATCTCAAATGAGATTGAAGTGAATGAGAAGTCATCAAAAATTATTATTTGTGAGATTTATTTTTATTTTTCTTCTCCCCTTAAGTCCCCTTATTATGTTGTAGCGAAGCTAGGGGGGTTTTGAGTACTAACCCCCCCAAGCCAAAATGGGTTATTAAAAAATCCAGATAATAGGAGGTAAATGATAATTTTTTAAGTATTTACATTTATACACACCTCTAGTGACTCGTGGGGAATATACATAAATATAAATCTGATTCAGTCTTTACTACATATAGTACAGAAGTCTGCATTTCCCAGAAATGTAGGCCCCAGGAATTCTCGCTCAGGAATGAAAGCCAGGGCAAATTACCTTTGCACATTTAAAATTTCCCTTTGAACTCAAAACCTGATACGTTGTATTGCACATAAAATATTCAGACAATTCCTCGCATGTACGATTGACAACAACTCTATTGTTCTAAAATGTTTCCTTTTGCGATAATGCTAATGAGGTATGAGTTATTGCACTCATTTCGGTCAACATTTACTGAAATCTATAAAAAATTACAAATTATTCATTATTATGCTTCACTTACGTAGACATTTTCCATTCATAGCATTCAGGCTCAGAGAGAAAATTTTGAGCAAACTACCTCACTCCTCGTCATGCCTAATCACTTAATTCCATCTCTGGGGCTTTTAGTTGCAAATAGTGGAGGAAATTAGGCTCAAGCCATCCTGAAGGAAAACAAGGGCAAACTACCTCACTTCTCATCTTGCCTAATTGCTTCATTGCATCTCCAGGGCTTTTGGTTGCCATTTTGGGAGGAGATTTGGTTCAAACCATCCTGAAGGAAAACAAGGGCAAACTGCCTCGATCCTCATCTTGTTTAATTGCTTCATTACATCTTCAGGGTTTTTGGTTACTAATATTGGAGGAGATTTGGTTCAAACCAGCCTCCGAACTGAATTCATAATGGCATAGGTGACGATACCATAAAACGCGACGTCTATAAAAGATAAGTAACAGTATGAAGTGTTCTTCAAAGAGCAAATTAAATGGTGGATTAGTGATAACCTGGTCAAAGCATCCGCCGCTCTTCAGCGCCTTCAAAAGGATTAGCGGTACGGCGGCTGATTAAAACTTAACCGGCGTGCGTTCGCGTTGAGGGAGGCTTTTGGGTCGGCCGATTCATTGGAAGGCGTACAACCGCGGGCGAAGCGGAACAGAAGCGGTAAATAGTGTGTCGGATGGAGCAGATGGTGGAACGTCGATAGCAGGCGCCTGCGCAACCACGCCGCTTTTATTCTGCGGCGATAACGCATCTGCGATAGGCGAGCGACACTTTTCGGAGCGTATCTGCCGCGCAATCATTGCTTTCGATGTACCCCGAAAATAGAGGGGAGAGAATCGATGGTTTGCAAATAAAAGGAGTGGATTACCCGATCAATGACTTTAATCCCGAAAAATTACTACGGGCCATAACCAGTAGATCATTTGAAGGGACGAATTAGGTATAATGAAGTACGATGAAATAGGTATAAAGGATTAACGAAACCTTTTGTTCTAATCAAATTGTCCGAGTTTCGTGTAAGATTATCGCGAGTCTATCATGGATGTGAGTTTTTAATATACTCGTAGAATCACACATTCCGCAGGGCTCCAAGTTGCAACAGTTTGGGGATGAGGGTGGGATTTCGCATTTCCAAATTTAACCCCTATTATCAACAGGGGTCGATTTTTAACTACGCGCTAGCTGAGGGCCTTATCTATATGGGGGCCCCAGCAAGACAGTACTAATAAGTTCTTGTGAAATCTTTCTGATTTTTCGCTTCAAGAAATAATTTTATATCTTTTGAGTGAGTCTTCATAATATGTTTGTAGGATATATCAGGTTGAACCGACTATCCATTATTCTTTGCAATTCATAGAAATTCTATGAATTGCAATTCAAAATTTGTTTGTTTACTCTTGCCGTAGTGACGCGGTTAAGTTTTCAATGGGATGTATATTTGAGTATTTTATGAACAATTCGAACGAATTTTTATTCATAATTCCAAGTGGGGGCCTCAGTCTTGCGCCTATGGCCTCTGAGAGCTTTAATCCGCCCCTGCTTATTAAGGGGCTAATTTTTTAAATAAACGATTCTAATAGAGGTGTTAAACGTGAAACTAATGGTTGTTCTACTCTGAATTTTCTTTACGCCCAGGTAAAATAGCTTACTAAAAATTGTATAGTGATTGAATTGTTAATATTAAGAATAACTTTCTTCTTGGGAAATTATATTAAATAAATCATGCTAGAGGACAATTGAATAATGTGTTGTTATAGAAGATTTAAGTCTTCTATAACGACACAAAGAAGATTACGTAGACTATTTAAACAAAGACTTAATTTACTTAATTAGTTCAGAGAAGGTACATTCTTAGGAGATGTAGCCGATATTATGCGCACTCCCTGTTACATAGGCCTTTCTCAGAGGAAAAAAACAGAAGAATAGATACTAGAACAAGTCGTTCTAAAGTTCATTGTTTCTGCTAGAGATATGCGGAAGTAATCGATTAGGGAAGTATAGGCATGGTCCATCCCGTATAACACCCCGAAAGACGGCTTGCAGGGTATATACGAGCATTTATATGTAGACATGTCCATACACGCACACATGCAAATAAATTTGTGTATTCACGAACAAATAGAGGGACGCAAGATTTTAGACCCTTCATCCAGCAATAACCAATAACCCTCTTACTTACGTATGAGCGCTATTTCCAGAAAATGAAAATTAAAAAATAACATTATAAACTCTACGGAGATCCATTTCATAAATGAGTTAGGATTGATTTTTTGCCTTTTCAGTTCCATTAGCAGAAGAGCTGATGAATCCAAAAATTAATAAAACTACTCTAAAATTGGCATTCCGTATATCTGTTGTAAAGAGTAGAACCTTGGTAGGCGAAGAAATGTTCCCCTTTCCCTTCAAGTCTATCCTCTTCCATCCGACGTTATTAGAACAGCTTTCATGTTCCCAAAAGTGGTGGAATGGTATCGAGAAAAGACTTAGGCGATATCGAAAGAAAGCACTTTGCACTTTCCGAGAGTGCATCGTCTGAATAGGCTGCGATCAACCCGAGCGTGCTGCCGAAGGCTTTAAGGAAAAGGTTCTCGTGGAATTCCACGCACCGGATAACAGCCCCGCTGTTGAGAGGTGTTGGAATTAATCTGAAAGGGATTGAGGGAAGTTTAAAGGGAAACCGAGTTCAGTTCGTCTCTAAAATTACTGAGGAGGGTTTTCGCATCATTATTTTTTGATTTTTTTTTCTTTTTCCGTATAACTTCGTAGACTTTTTAAACTTCCTTCGTAGCTCTGTGAAAGAGACTTTCCCGTTAAAGATTATTTCCTTCATAAAACTTCTCCTTATTAGGGTTTTAAGGAATTCATAATACATTAGAGCAGGTTGGGAGACCTGCGTAATCATTCCAGTACTGCATGAGGCGTTCCCTTCCCAACTTATTCATTGATATTATACATAGATACGTATATCATTTTCAATAACTACCGTAGGTCGAGTTTTCCCTCATAAAGCGTTTTCTATTTTTCTGTATTCTGATCTTCTCGTTGCTATGGTAACTCTTAGTACGTATTAATAATGATGCAGTGGTACCTTGGTTAGTGACGGTAATCCGTTNTTCGTCTTTCAGTAATTTAATTTAATTTCCAAATAAATTAATACCTCATTGAGTGATTATTTACATCATATAGCATAATTTAAATCTATATTTTATTTACTTGTTGTTCTAATATCATGAATGCACCTAACTGTGAATCCAATTCACATACTATGCGTATTCTGATCTTCTCGTTGCTATGGTAACTCTTAGTACGTATTAATAATGATGCAGTGGTACCTTGGTTAGTGACGGTAATCCGTTACAAGATTGTCGCCGTTAACCAAGACTGTCGTTATTCAAAGACCAATTTTTCCGAACCATGCTGCATGTCAAATATGCAGTTAAAACTCATTTAAATACCATTATTATATGGTGAATATAATTTATACAATTATATTTGCAACAAAGAATACCATGTTTTTATACAATTTGCAAAGTGTCCGTCCGTCTGTCCGTCCGTTCCTCTCTATCTCAGAAACGGTTTGGTTTAGAGACACGGGGTTAACTGCGTTGGATCTCTACGTGCTATAAACCCTGGGCACACATATTTCATCCCCGGAAAGACCCGATGTCGAACCCCGGAGCTAATGATGCAATTTTTCATTTTCGAAAGCTTAAGGCTCTCTTTCTTCATTAATTAAAATACTTAAATTTAAACGGATTTCTATTAAACGTTATTTACTCGAAGGAAATAGCCAATCTTATTTTTGCTACATTTATAAGTTTAAATATTGATTTTTTAATAATACGACTTTTATTTCGAAATTTATCGGAAATTTCTTGCTTTTTCTGTGTTTACTGCGACAAGCCAAGAGTGCAACGCGTTCGACTTCAATGAAAGTTGTCCCGGGTTCGATCCCCGGTGGTTCCCTATGTGCAAAATTTCCTCATCTATCGAAGCACTTTTAACAATATACTATCACTAGTTATATATGCGGGATGTAAATAAATACAAGTAAAGCAGACTACTATAAATGAAAACTACTGCTAAATGCTTTTACTGGATGTAAACGGTTTAATTGCCAGATTGAAATTTAATTGCATTGAGATACTTTTCTTAAAATATAAAATAATCTCATGCGTTTTTGCTGACATTTAATATACCATGCGCGCACAGGCTCTGCTAGTATAATATAATTAGGCGAGAAAATAAGACTTTCATCAGTTCAGGGACAGAAACGATTTTCTTTGTTTTGGGAGTTTTGGTGGAAAATGTATAAAATGTATAAAAAAGAAATTCGCTAAGAGTTCGACGCCAGCTTACTGTATATTTACATTGATATTCTTTTCTGAGGACTTCTTCTAGTCACTCTCTACGTCTTTGTTTTCTATTCTCAATTTAAATTCTTCGTTTGCATGTTCCCCATACACATTCAAATTCGGAAATTAGTCCTTCGACGTCATGTCACTGATGAGGAAGCAAAAATATGTTATTTTCGTTGAGTAAATAGTTATTCTTCCGTAAGAATAGTTACATTAACTATGCAAAGTTTTTTGAGAGTTAAGTAAGTCGCTTAGTATTGTGCTTATTAGTTTGTATTTCCCCATTGAGAATCTACTATTCTATTTTCGGTAAATTATTAATAAATTTAATAGTCATTGAAGCTGTTTTTAATTGTCAATCTTCGCCAGAAAGCGTCCTAAACCAAAGCCTCCGTCCTTATCTGAGACAGGTTTATACTACATCCATACGTCGTTAACCAAGTACATCGTTAGCATAGGCCGTCGTTAGCCAAGGTACCACAGTAGTAATAATTTTATAATAGTTATTTCAATATAATAACAATGCAGGTGTTGATGTCCCATACAATATCATATGTAATACCAGTACCAGAGAATACAGTATGACAACTGAATATTTGAAGAGTTACATGATTGATCTGTACGCCCTTTCAGAGTATTATTTTTTCAATTAATAAGATTTCAGTTTTTGCTCAACTGCATACGATTAGGGTTTTGAAGTCGATTGTCAATTTGTTGACATTATACAAGCTGACATCTCTGTTCGATCTGTCCTTCGGTCTTCTTCTTGGTCTCTTCCCATTTCTTATTGAGAACTGATGATGCCCAACGATTTCTTCTCGTCACATGGCTTATTCACATTGATATTTTGATCTTTCGACTTATAATGATGTGTTGATGTGTCTGTTCGAATTATAATATGTACGCATACATAAAAACACGCAATCACGCCCATATATACTTGTATTTGTGTGCGTGTAATATCAGTTCTAATCTGATTCGATTCGTCGAAGAATTTCATTGCGAGGAATCTGAAAATCATTTCTTTCGCAAAGGCGACGCTGTCACGTAGGGCAAATCCCGAGAAATGGGTCACGGAAAGATAATACACTCGTCGTCGTATCGATATCGAACATGAAAAGAGCGAAATCGTAGTACATTGAGTTCTTTTTCTGCCATTCATACATCACTGCTACTTTTCTTGCGTACAACATTTCGGCATCTTCATTCATTTTTAAATTCGTAAGCTGCAATCTGGATAATATTAAATATACTAGCTGAAGTGCCCTCGACGGCGAAAATAGAGATAGGATTTAATAAGAAGTCATATTTGTAAATAGGAGAGAATTAGTATGTAAGAGAAAGTAACATCTTCCATCTTAGTTTAGTCCAATGGGACAAATTATCGAAAACAAAAATTTTCAATCAAATTTCTCGTAGTTCGAAGCCGATATCTGCGATCAAAAATAAACATATGGATCTTTATGGAATTTCCTTCTCATGAACTTGTCTCAAGCTAATGTGCAAGTTTGCAAAATTTCACCGGGTTCTTCTGGTTCTACTCAGCCTTTATGATCGCATTGAAGTTAATCAGGAAATCGTAAAAAGTAAACAACTTAGAAGTTGCAACATTTCATGCTTCATGAAGAACATTTAACAATCTTTAATGTATGGAAGTTGTCATTCTATATTCTTTTGATGAGAATTTATTCATAACATTTCTTTTTAGATACGTTTATTGTCTTCCACATCTACATCTTCGCATTCGAACCTCTTTTGCTTCCTCTCTCTTTAGGACCATTTACGCTCTCCTCAAATGTCCTTTTGGCCACTAAGCTTTCGTTCTTTTTTTTTTACATTGGTCTCGACCAAAGTTGTCCCTTTTCAAACTGCTCACTTCCAGGGCCGGCCGTCTATCAAAGATGGGCCCGGTAGCAAATTTCCATGCCCCCCCTCCGCTTCCCTTTCTATGCGATGGACAATTGTAGATGAGTAAAACATGATATTTGTTTGGAAATTCCTGACGGATATATTTCTTGCCATATATGAAACTAATTGGTTACTTTTTAAAATGTGGTCCCATCAAAATGGAGCCCTTTTGTTCCACTGACCCTCCCTCCCCGCCAGTCCTGATCACCTTTCACATTCCGCATTCTTTCGTCTTTCAGTAATTTAATTTAATTTCCAAATAAATTAATACCTCATTGAGTGATTATTTACATCATATAGCATAATTTAAATCTATATTTTATTTACTTGTTGTTCTAATATCATGAATGCACCTAACTGTGAATCCAATTCACATACTATGCACTAAATTTAAATTTCCTTGTTTTATTTCTGTTTCCACGAAGTTGTTAAAAATCTACATACACTGTAGTTTAATGTCTTACATCATGCGTTTCTTATCTTTACATTGATTTGACAAGGGGTAAGTTGAAAATGGGACTTTCTAGTCCCAATTTCGCCCATTAAAGACGTCTTATGTTGTAATTTCCCATCGTTGCCGCATCCACTTCTCTTATAATTCATTCCAAACACATTCGCATTCTTCCAGCAGACTCAGAATTCTCTTTCGGAAAAGAACAAGCGAGAAGATGACGTTTAAGAAGATTTTATGAATAAATACCTCCTTTCGGAGCGCCGTGAAATTTACGATTCAGTGTCCGAGAGCCGTTGCTGGGTTACATAAGCAACCAGAGCGGTCGTGACGTCATCCGTGGAATGATTAGGGCACCCGCATGCCTTACCGACGTGGATCAGACGGCGAATATTTCATCGCATATCATTCCCCGCAAACCTCGTCGTCTTCCCTGAAATCTCGCTCTTCCGTGAAGTGTGAGATCGGAGGAGAGTGTGCCCCTTTAAAAGCCTCTCTCTTCTCCCAAGGAGTGGATCTTTGCTCTCTTTTCAACGCCGTAATTATTTCACTCCGACAGAAAATGCAGTTGTTTCCTCAAAGAGGACCCTTTGGCTCGATCATTGTCTTCCTCCCGTGCATTTTTTCTCATTACCGGAGCATCAAACTCATACTGGGGCTATTCTGAAGTCCCCCAGGGGTTTTTTGCATTAAGGGTGCTAGAAAAAAGAGATATGGGGACTGAATTTTTGCAATCCTGCCGGGGATTCTTTTGTGATGCTGATTCCGAGAGATTCGGTACTTGTTGGTTTGAGCCTTTCGAAAAATATCTGTACGATTGGTTTAACATCAGGACTTACATCCACAATCCCACATCCGTTGTGTTTTCCCGCACAGTAGGGTTTTCGTCTTCTTCAACCTCCACTTGACAAGATTTTCCTCACAAACCCAAATCTTTATGTGTTGTTGTAATAATTTTTCATTNTAATAGAACGTCTTTATTTGGGTGAGATTGAAAGTTTCTTCTACTTTAAACTAGTAAGAGATACAATTAGGCACTATAAAAATAATAACACGCAAAGCCCTTTCACACAAGCGAATGTAAGTTTTAAAATTGTATTCTTCTGACGCTCTATGCCTTAAATTTTAAATATAGGGAAGGTAGCCATACTAAAGAAGCAAAGCCCTGAGGATGTATACTTGTAGACGAAACAATCCGCGTGAAATATATTGTACTAAGTGTTTCTATACATCATTAGAGTTACATTACGAGTATATTGGCTAAATTTGGTAATCAATCGAAATTTGTTTCGATTACAACGAAGCGTGAAGATGACGTGCTACTTAACGGTAAATTTCCTGAATGATAAATGAGTCAAATGTGGAAGTATTAAATTATCACATTCCTCAATAGATTCTAAGGGTTATTAAAAAAAGTACCCCGACAGCCCGCAATTTCGGTTTCAATTTCACGTTAAGATAGGGCGTCCTTGTGGTGCTGCTCTAATTAAAGCCACCGCAGCGTGTTATTGCAAGGGGAATCTTCAGATGAGGCGTGTTATTGTATGTCACAGATTTCATTAGTTCAGCAAATGGTTAGGGATCCCATTACGTGAAGACAGAATTAATCGATTGCGCTGCATCAAAGAATGAAACGTCATTAAGTACGAGAAAAACGTTATAAATTACGTTACTCACTTATCATCACAATTGTATATTATTAGAAATCTACTTCTTTTATACCTTTGGTGGCCATATTTCCCGGTCTTACTGATTTGTTCTCTAAATTAATGCACAAAATTATATATAAGGCAATCAACTGTAATCGTGTTCTACGCCCGGGACAGGTTGGGACGCCTAGATCTCTGTTTCAGGTTTTCTGCTTGAATAATATTCCTATCATAATTCATTACTTACTCAAAGTTATAGCTTACATTTCGACAATTTATTATTATCCAGGTTAAGTATCTTTTACCTCATGTTGTTCAGACGAACCATTCTTTTTTGATGTTGTTATGAACAATTTTGGATGATATTTACATTAAACAATATCATAAATAAATGTCTGTAAAATAAAGTTGTCTTAAAAGAAAGAACCCTTCGAAATTTCCATAGTAGATTTTTATTGACTAGTTTCAACAACCAGTTGACATCTTCAGATCTGAAAGATCAGATGACAATACTAGCCAATAAAAATATGCCGAGGAAGTTACAAAGTGTTTTTTCTTTCAAGATTTGAGTTAAATTCCCCGAAGTCACGCTTGAAATTATTAATTTAACTGTAGAGGTGAGCGCTTTCGAGTTTATTAAAACATATTTGGCGCTTTGGGTGGTATTTAAAAATAATCGGGCAGCTGTCCTAACTCGGAGAGATCATTATATACCACTGCATGTAAGATTTGTTATTGCTAATTTATTTTACTTACCCTCTGTCTTAAAGCAGGCGTTTCTCATAAATGGTGTTACATCTTTCATACCCCCATAAAGAGTTTATCCTACAACCGTTTTACTGAATTTAACAATAAATCTCAATTGTAATTTCATACATGTAAATGATGAAGAAGAGCCCCACCTTTCTCAACGACACCCCTTCAGAACAATTTAAAATCCTCCGTCTCCAAACAGCCGCCCTCTTCCTAACTCGTTTATCGCCGCCATATTTTAAAAGTGAGATGAGTCTCTTGAGGCCGCAATTTTAATTGCGCCTCCATGAGCACCCTCCATTTAAATGCCCTCAGTTCAATTAAGGAGCCCCTCCTCCACCGGAAGAGGGGTAATTGGAAGTGACCCTGTAGAAGATGCACCCTCGTGAATAATTGAGGCCCTCCTGGAGCAATGGAATTCGTGAGCCGGGATGCGAAACTCACACGCAAAGGAAACCTTCGTTTAATCCGCCCTTTTTTTTAGTAAGGCGGGCCCCCGTAAAGCGCTCGGAAGCAAACGGAGAAAGGAAACGTGTGCGGGAAGAAGGGCGGGTGCAAAAAAAAAACGCGAAACAATATCGTTCTCGATCTAGTGGCGCTTGGGAAGGAAGGAAAAGCGGGGGTTCGTTTGAGGTAAGAAAGGATGTTTCCGGGACGGAGGATAGATGGCAGTCTAGGAGAAAGAATTACGACGGAAGGCATTACGCCGATGGAATCTGAATGCCTTCGAGAGGATGTGCCAATGGCGTCGGAATTGAGAAGGAGGAGTCAATTACGGAACGATTCGTAATGAATGAATATTTGGGAATTCGTGTCTTACGCGTTACTGATGCCATACTTTAGACCGGTATTTCCCAACCTTTGCTGTCTTTAGTCCCACTTTCCGTTCTTAAGACAACCGAGTACGTTAGAGTCTTGATTATCAGAGTTAATATGGACTGGGGACACCTCGGATACAGGAAAACTCGGATAGTGCGAAAGAGTCGTTTTACGTGCTTAAATTATGAAATAAACACTCGAAACATGGTCATGCCTTGCAGTCTTTCCGATAAAAAAATCGTTTTGACGTAAAACGGAATACTGAAACAGAAATACCGCCGACAAAATTTAAACGAAATACAGCCGCCTTGTTAAGAAAAGAGATATTTAACTATAACTGCATTTGGCAAATTACACTATTTCTCAAATTTTCAGAATTTAATATATCATATTTTTACGTTAAGTTCAATAAAATCATATTATCGCAAAGAAGTTGGTAGTAATGACATGAAATGGCTTTTCTTGCGTACTTTAACTACAATAATAGAACGTCTTTATTTGGGTGAGATTGAAAGTTTCTTCTACTTTAAACTAGTAAGAGGTACAATTAGGCACTATAAAAATAATAACACGCAAAGCCCTTTCACACAAGCGACTGTAAGTTTTAAAATTGTATTCTTCTGACGCTCTATGACGTAAATTTTAAATATAGGGAAGGTAGCCATACTAAAGAAGCAAAGCCCTGAGGATGTATACTTGTAGACGAAACAATCCGCGTGAAATATATTGTACTAAGTGTTTCTATACATCATTAGAGTTACAGTACGAGTATATTGGCTAAATTTGGTAATCAATCGAAATTTGTTTCGATTACAACGAAGCGTGAAGATGACGTGCTACTTAACGGTAAATTTCCTGAATGATAAATGAGTCAAATGTGGAACTATTAAATTATCACATTCCTCAATAGATTCTAAGGGTTATTAAAAAAAGTACCCCGACAGCCCGCAATTTCGGTTTCAATTTCACGTTAAGATAGGGCGTCCTTGTGGTGCTGCTCTAATTAAAGCCACCGCAGCGTGTTATTGCAAGGGGAATCTTCAGATGAGGCGTGTTATTGTATGTCACAGATTTCATTAGTTCAGCAAATGGTTAGGGATCCCATTACGTGAAGACAGAATTAATCGATTGCGCTGCATCAAAGAATGAAACGTCATTAAGTACGAGAAAAACGTTATAAATTACGTTACTCACTTATCATCACAATTGTATATTATTAGAAATCTACTTCTTTTATACCTTTGGTGGCCATATTTCCCGGTCGTACTGATTTGTTCTCTAAATTAATGCACAAAATTATATATAATGCAATCAACTGTAATCGTGTTCTACGCCCGGGACAGGTTGGGACGCCTAGATCTCTGTTTCAGGTTTTCTGCTTGAATAATATTCCTATCATAATTCATTACTTACTCAAAGTTATAGCTTACATTTCGACAATTTATCATTATCCAGGTTAAGTATCTTTTACCTCATGTTGTTCAGACGAACCATTCTTTTTTGATGTTGTTATGAACAATTTTGGAATACAATGATAATAATAAAGTTATAGAGATAATTCAATTAAAAATCTTTATTCTTCACAGAAAAATTCAATTCCGACCCATTTCTGTGTTCGAAGGCTGCCAAATGGCCCAGATATTAAAATCCCCGTGTTAATCGTTCAAACTTATCTCATAGCCATCATCGTGGTTGCGTTCCACGAAGTTCAGCCTCTTGATATTATTTTCTCTCTAATTAATCTTTTCTATGGCGAATACAAAAAATCCAACTGTAAAAAACATGTTAAAATTAAATCCTTTATTACAAATAATTTTATAAATAAGTCACCGTTCTGTTTCATCAATCCCTGGACGAATTCAAATTAATATCATTGTAAAATTTAAACGGAATTGCTTGGAAGCTTCAGAAATGTAGATAAACAAACCATTAGTAATAGGTAGCTTTTTTGCCGTGACTTTCGTTAAGCATACAGTTGGAAAATCTCGTTCACTATGAATGCTAAATGGAAACCAATCGGAGACCAATCAGAGACGAATCCGGTAAAGTTTTTATAAACATAAACAAAACGGAAAAGCAAAATACTGTATATATGTCCCGCTCTCTCCAGTTCTGAACTCAATCTTATTTTGTAGAATTAAAGAGATATTCCCTCGAGCGTGCACATTGGAAATTTTCCGTCAAGCAACGTTTCCCCTCCATTCGAAAAATGAAGTATTTAATCAAATACGTAATATCGTGCGGACATTTTCCGAAGAATATCAATTCTGAATTTATTTGAAAATTCCATTCGAAGGATAAATCATACGAAAGTAATTTTTAGTTTAACTAGCGCAAAATTACTGTCTAATTACATCGCAAACGATTCTCGAACTTCGACTCGCTTTTAAATTAACCGTCGCACAAAAGAAAAAACAAAGCTTTTTTCCTCGAAGCGAAAAATTAACTATGTCCCAAATGAGCTGAAGGATTAAGTTATCTCTGGATTTTATCACTCTTTTTAGGCGATGAGGAAGTTGAAAAACATCCCGAAATTCATAAAAAATTCATCCCTTCGTCCTATGCATAATTTGGCCGGTCATTCGGAAAGCGAGGCGAAGTTTCTGAAATTCGCTCCAGCGAGCGAAAAATTGTATCAACAACGTGCAGTGGAAGCAATAAATCGCTACTCTTTTCGATTCGCGAGTTTATGCTCTTTTAAAACAGTCACATTACCATCGTCCCAACTAATGAAATCGATAGAGACAGATAGTTTAAAAATATTTAAATATTTAATCATTAATTTACGGAAATTAGCGAAATAAAATATTTGAAATTTTTAAGAAGCGAACAAAGTGAATTTCATTGTCATTGATATAATTTTAAATGCTTGCAATCCTGTAATAATGGAAATGTGAACATATCAAAGTCACTGAAAGCTGGCAGTTTTAAACTGAGCAATAGTCTGACGTGATCACAAACCATGGTGGATGTGGTAACTATGTTCCAGTTCCCGTCACGTACGTGTAATATTTATGCCACGAGCATTTTCAGATAATAACGACGCATAATTAGAGAACTTGTTTCGTTATATGGACATAATTATAGATAAAAAGAACGAATATAAGTTATTACGCGAAAATAATATGTGAGCATATTACAATGAAGTTTAGCCAAACTGGATTAGAGAGATTTCGAAATAAATATATCCTATCAATAAATAAATTAATAATAACAACAACAACAGGAACAATAATCATAATAATACAATTATTATCAACCTCATATTTAACAACAATAATAATAATACAATTAGTAATCAACGTCATATTTACTAGTAAATCTATCTGAACCTTCCTTTCCAACGCCTTACTGTTAAAGGCGAGTGATTTAAATAACTAGATTTTGGAAAGTATATATTTTATATATCTTTGTAGAATTAGCTCAGGGTTGTATAGAAAGAAATTGTTGTAACACAGGTGAAATCAATGTTTGGCATTAAGTCCCAGATCACTGACTCAACAATTATGGATCACTGGGGATGTACATAAAGTGTATCGTTGTTTATAAATCGTCTTTACCTGGAGAGTAAATGCCTTGGAAAGCAACTTTTTTCATGAGATATAAATTAGACTTATGCAGGCTAGATTGGGGCTATCAAGTTCTCAGTTACATCTAACTACTAATATACTGCACAAGGAATGAAATACGAAACTACTAGCAAGACCCATGGAGTAAATGCAAAACTGTTTGGATTACTGGGGCAGGCAATCCTCTGCCCTAAATGTAATAAATATGGAATAATGTATTTAAATATATTCCCCGCGAGTAACTAGTGACGTGTTTAACTGTAAATATTCAAACAATTACAATTTACCTCCCATAAAATCGAATTTTTTAAACCATTTTGCCTTACAGGGGGGGTTAACACCCAAATCTCCCCCTCCTACGCCATTGATCCAAGATTCTTGTAAGGCAGCGTTTTTCAGTCTTTTCTGGGAAACGGGAAGCTCCGGATTGCCTATTTCTGGGAAGTCTAAATGTACATTTCAGAGACAATGCCTCTATCATCAAGGGACTTCCTATTGAGGAGCCCCCCTGATGATGGAGACATTGTCACTGAAATGTACATGGGGAGTTCCCAGAAATCTGTAATCCGGAGCTTCCCCTTTGTTTCTAAAATGTTCCGCCTGCCGAAATACGTGTTTTGTTGAGTGGAGTGTTTTGGAACCTCTAATCCATTAACAGCCGTTTTCCAACTTTCTTCCTCTGTTGTTTGACTTATCGTCAGGTGGCAGAATAATGCTTGGAATCAAAGCATCAGATGACTATGATAACTTAAAACATTAAGTATCAATACTTGATTACTATAAATCAGTTCATCACTTGATCACATATATATCACATAATTAATTCAATTAAACAAGCATTCAAATTACTATCCATTACAGTCCTCCCTCGTACATAGACTGATCATAATCTGCAGATATACATAGAGAAATACTAGAAGTAGTTACTTCAAAGATTCATTTTTTCACGGATGGTACACGGAAATGACAATGAACAAGACTGATATTACTTTGAAAGAGTGATAATGCTCATTCGCCAACACTCACAATCAGTATCCCACTGCGCAGGTGGGTCTAGTCCATTTCAGAAAATGTAAAAGGCAGCACTTACTCTGAAGGGGTCTGTTAGTGAATAGCTTTCACATAATGACTGGCAAATGAATGTTCCCCTCTCCTCCACTTATTTCCTCTCTCATGAGTTTTCATCGTAGAATTCAAGAAAAAGACAAAGGCTAAATATATTTTTGGACATGAAAGGTGGGATAAGTTACCAAGAAACGAAAGAAATGGCATAGAGCAGGGAATATTAAGGCACATGAACACACGTAAAGGTAAAACATTTATGTTCGAATATGAGTTGTCATCGGCCAGGTTAATGCGAATGATCGACACTTTTTTCTTTTCCACGTTCCAAAATACAAGTAAGATGCATACCAATTCTCGAATAACTGTTTCATGTGTATACATATAAACAAAAAATCTCTGATAGTTCTTTGAAAACTATCAAACCTTTGAAACGATAAAGGAATGCTTAGACGAAACAGTTTGGGAAAATTTAATTTTTTGCCATCGTCCGTCCCAACACTGTAGAATATTCATTGCCAGTCAGGCGTTTATCAATTGCAGTGACGTGTACCTCGGCTCAGGTTATGGCGTGTGTAGTAGGATTAAACGCGGACTGCATTTCCTTGTCTAATAATTTAACGAAGATAAATTCGTTTGCCGTCCAGCGTAGGCGCTCGCTGCAAATTAAGCTAACAAATTTTGTCTCCATGGTCGCAAGGGCAGCTCCCGTCCACTTTGGGTGACATCTGATGGCCGCTGCACCAATTTACTCTGTCTGCATTCGCGATATTCAGATATTCAGAAATTCAAATTGAATCAGCCTTCATAGGCAAGTGACTCTCCGCCGCCACTGCATTCTGCGTGCAGTCCAAAGCTGTAATGTATGGGGACGCTGAATGTAATACCGTTAGTAACATTCTCTTTTACACTCAATTAACACAACCTCGGAATAGTATTCATGCATTTATGGAAGTGTGTGATTCTTAGTAAGCAATGAAAAACGGATGGTTCAAATCCTTAACTTTAAAAGAAATAAATGATGTAGAAGAAGTCTGACGTAACCGGGACTCGAACCGGAATATCCCACTTACCGTGCGGTTGCTCTAACCTACTAAGCTACCAGGATAAAAAAGTTTATCCTTCCATTTCTGAAGCTACGATGGGACTAGGTGCATTCCATAAAATATAGAAACATGCGGGACATCGAAGATACCTTTTTCGCTATAAGAAACCAATAACGCCATTTAGGGCATTCTGGCATAGCAAACTATCTGGAGTTGTAAATGGGTTTAGATTCGGACACTCGCAGGAATTAAAAAAATCATTTGGATGTTTTTGTTTCAACTTATACGTGTTGCTTCGTTTTTAACTTAAAGAGATAGATACCTAGAATTTAAACATCATATTCTTCCTTTCCAGTCTAAATAAAAAAACAAGTGACAAAATAACAAGCTCGCGTGAATATGCTTGTTTTAAAATACTTCAAACTGAAATGCACTCATACGAGTGGAATACATTTTTCTAATTTAAAAAAACTCATTCTTTTGTAATATTAATAACTATCCATCCCAAATTCTACGCTACAATTTTTGCCTTATTTAATTATCCTATTCTAGTTCTTACTTTTCAAATTAATTTTCTCTACTAGTAAACGCCCCCGTCAAGCATGACGGATCTTAATTTAGCATAAAAATATATCTATTATCGTACATATAGGGTTGTATAGAAAGAAATTGTTGTAACACAGGTGAAATCAATGTTTGGCATTAAGTCCCAGATCACTGACTCAACAATTATGGATCACTGGGGATGTACATAAAGTGTATCGTTGTTTATAAATCGTCTTTACCTGGAGAGTAAATGCCTTGGAAAGCAACTTTTTTCATGAGATATAAATTAGACTTATGCAGGCTAGATTGGGGCTATCAAGTTCTCAGTTACATCTAACTACTAATATACTGCACAAGGAATGAAATACGAAACTACTAGCAAGACCCATGGAGTAAATGCAAAACTGTTTGGATTACTGGGGCAGGCAATCCTCTGCCCTAAATGTAATAAATATGGAATAATGTATTTAAATATATTCCCCGCGAGTAACTAGTGACGTGTTTAACTGTAAATATTCAAACAATTACAATTTACCTCCCATAAAATCGAATTTTTTAAACCATTTTGCCTTACAGGGGGGGTTAACACCCAAATCTCCCCCTCCTACGCCATTGATCCAAGATTCTTGTAAGGCAGCGTTTTTCAGTCTTTTCTGGGAAACGGGAAGCTCCGGATTGCCTATTTCTGGGAAGTCTAAATGTACATTTCAGAGACAATGCCTCTATCATCAAGGGACTTCCTATTGAGGAGCCCCCCTGATGATGGAGACATTGTCACTGAAATGTACATGGGGAGTTCCCAGAAATCTGTAATCCGGAGCTTCCCCTTTGTTTCTAAAATGTTCCGCCTGCCGAAATACGTGTTTTGTTGAGTGGAGTGTTTTGGAACCTCTAATCCATTAACAGCCGTTTTCCAACTTTCTTCCTCTGTTGTTTGACTTATCGTCAGGTGGCAGAATAATGCTTGGAATCAAAGCATCAGATGACTATGATAACTTAAAACATTAAGTATCAATACTTTATTACTATAAATCAGTTCATCACTTGATCACATATATATCACATAATTAATTCAATTAAACAAGCATTCAAATTACTATCCATTACAGTCCTCCCTCGTACATAGACTGATCATAATCTGCAGATATACATAGAGAAATACTAGAAGTAGTTACTTCAAAGATTCATTTTTTCACGGATGGTACACGGAAATGACAATGAACAAGACTGATATTACTTTGAAAGAGTGATAATGCTCATTCGCCAACACTCACAATCAGTATCCCACTGCGCAGGTGGGTCTAGTCCATTTCAGAAAATGTAAAAGGCAGCACTTACTCTGAAGGGGTCTGTTAGTGAATAGCTTTCACATAATGACTGGCAAATGAATGTTCCCCTCTCCTCCACTTATTTCCTCTCTCATGAGNGGAAAGTAACCAAACTCAGAACTAAATATCGCTAAAAAGTGGTTATTAAAATTGCTGATATTCGCTTCTACTAATTGAGTGTCAGTTCAGATATTTCACAAATTAAAAAGAATGACAGGTGTGAAGAATGGTGACATAACTGGGCCTCGAATCCAGGTCTCCCACTTTCTGGACAGGTATTCTAACCATTTAACTACCACGCCGCGTCTATTTTTTTCTTTCTTTTTAGGGAATGCGTTCGCAGTTGGCGCTCCGCATATTAGGAAATTAATAAAAGTTAAGTTACGTTACCGCACCCCCATTGTTAAGTTTCTAGGTACCCGTAGTCACGCCTCATTACGTAGATGTTCTCCTCTCTAGATATCCAGAATATTGTCAGAAATACTGACAGACTAACAAACCGACTCCACACCGTCAAAGAACAGTACTTCAGGCTCTTACGTATGTTCTCAATTTATTATTGAGAAAATACCGCCGTGTGAAAATATCCGGGAGCTCCTCCAGTTGAAGCGCTATCTGGAGAGGAAATCGAAAAGGAAAAATGGACCGGCGGAAAAGAACGTCCACAAAGCACACAATGCTGAAGAATGGGCGAGGATATCAACACGGCCGAAGCGCCTGTCGAAGATTCGACTCAAAGCAAACATTGCGGAGAGTGACGGCGGGAGACCTCTGCCGGCGATCCTGGGAAATGAGAACTTCGTTCGGCTCGCACTATGTCGTCGTTAAGATAAAAGCGTCACAAGTGAGGCGTAAAATTTGCGGAAACGTGTTGTCACGTGACAGTTATACAGACCCAATCCAAAATTCCCAAGAATGTACAAGTAATATGTACTTTACTCAACGAGCCATGTCACTATGATTTTACGAAATCTACATCTACACTTGGTATCTATAAGGAAAAGGGATATTGCTGCGTTAATACTTAAGGGTTTCGAGAACGAATTCCAAACGCCTTTTTTTGCAGTTATTAAAAACATCGACCTTTAAATGTATAAACAGGGTAAAAATATAATTGGTTGCATATTTAACCTTCGATTGAACCAAGTTTAATGGAAATCCGTTCAAATTTACGTATTTTAATTAACGAAAAAAGAAATCCTTGCGCTTTCGAATATGAAATATCGCGTGCAATCTTACGGAAACACATTATCAGCTCCGGGGTTGGATTCCGGGTGTTTTAGAGGATGAAAATGACTTTGCTCAGGGTTTCTAACATGTAGAAATCCAACGCAGTTTACCGCGTGTCTCTAAATCTATCCGTTTCTGAGGTAGAGACGAACGGACAGACAGACGGACATTTCGCAAATTATATATAAATATATGATAATTGTAAAGCGCGACTACGGAGAACCCTAACCCCCGTTGGTTTGAATTTCCCAACGGCTTTTTGGAGCTTTACTCAAAGCTCTAATCTACAGCATACCTTTCGAAACGTCTTTCAGCGTGTGGCAGGGGGTACATGCGTCATGTTCTAATCACGTTTCGTCTGCCCAAGGAAGGAATCTTTCAAGCGGCTAGTTCTTCCATCAATGTCGTAGATTTTCTTGCAGTATTTGGTCATCCTATGTCGTATGTTAGATACATGACATCTTCTGCGTCTTCCCAGAAAGTATTATATATGACTTATCTTAGTTTAAGAAGCTTAACTTAAAATTTGATTTCCTTTGTCCTAAAATTTTTCACCTTTTGTTAAGAAGCACCTTGGTAAACTATATCAATTCGTCATAAGAATTCTTAGCAAAACGAACGGATTTTTTCCGCTGGCCCTTTTTGATTCCGAATATTTATACATTTATCTGCAGGGTTTCAAGTAGATGGGGTATACATGTATTATATGGTTCCCTGCAGGCAACTGTTCCATTCGTAAACTCATCTTTTCGGAAATCTGCATGGATTATTTTGTTTGTAATTGTTTATATTTATGAGCTCGTTGGGGGTGAAGGTTGTCATTCATTGTACTTGAGATTAATTAAATTTTATTTAGTGATTTATGATGAAAATATATTGAATTAATTATAATAAACTCGGCAAAATGTATTAAAACCTAACAGAAAAGCGTATAATCAAGGATGTAGTATAAGTAGTATATTTAAAAGGTATTCTTTTATTGGGATAAAAAAAATCCATTTTAAACAAGGAAACTACACGTTCACAAACATTGCAAACAAACATGCCTTTTCATTATTTCCCCGTTCTTCACAATATTTACACATTCCCTTCTAAAAGTTCTTTCGTTGTCAATTCTGCGAACCGCTTCAGGAAGGCTATTGAATAATTTAAAACAATCGCTGATTAAGGACTTCCAGGATAATTTGAGTGCTTCTGAATTCTTAAGTTAGAAATTTGTCTTGTGACGTAAGGATGGCTATAAGTTAATAAATAACTTGGCATTCTTTGGTACTACATTTTGTGAACTGTGCAGTGAAATGTTTTCTTCTCCAGACATCCACTTTATATTCCCCACACCGTATTATAACTCTCATTGCTCTATTTTGTAATTTCTGTGGCTTTTCATTTCCTTATTGCATATCCCACGTAAAACTGAGGAACAGTAATCAGAACGGGAGAAATTATTGTCTTGCAAATTAGGGTCTTTGTCTGTGGACTTAAATATGTGCTTTTTCTCGATGAATTATCTATTTTTAGGTTAAATTTACGTTCTTCTTGTACATACCTATGATTGCCAGATTGCTTAGATGGTTTAATCTAATTTTCTAGATTTAAGTTAATTTTAGTCAATAATTTGTGGTTATTAGTGTAATATTATTATCATGTAATATCTCCATAGGCAAGGAGGAAGAGATGCCATTTACGCCTAACCTCGCCGTAAGATTAATTAATAATAATAATAATATTTTCCCCATATATTTTAACAATGAATTCTATACATCCCTTAAAATTCAAGTTAAAGTTAATAATTATCCGTAGATATTTTAATGCATCCACAAAATCAAGTCTAAAACCATCAGTCTCAATGAAAGATTTGCTTGTTTTAGCTTGTATAATTTTCTTTTTTAGGTGTTGATGTAGTATCATAGGATACATTTTGACTTATCCATAATTCATTAAAATTGAATTTATTAAATTTCAATAATAGAACAAAAACCAATATATCATAGACAGGGTTGGAACTGCGCTGGCGAATTTAGACTAGGGTTGTAATATAAAAGCCTCCTTAATCAATCAGACTAATTACAGATAATTTTAAACGGTACTTCCCCGTCGTCTGCGATAGAAGTATGTGTTAGAGAAGGAAACGTCTGGAGTGCGCCATTTTGTAACGTGATCCACAGCTCTATTTATGCCAGATGTAATGAGTTTCGTGGCCTTTCCATTTAAAAAAGGGAACGCCGAGATGGCTTTATATTTGCACGGGAAATGCCGCCGCTGAGTTTAATCTGCGAATTTCGAGGAACTTTATCATTTGGATGGGGTAATTAGGTGGCGGTGTTCGTGATCTCTGGAAAAACTTTGCTTCCGTTTCTAAGAATTTCGGTGGAGAAGCGAGTTTCTTGATGTGAAATGCTCTAATGGGATTCGGAAACTGACGGATAGCGGCGGATATAATGGACACTTCGCGCAATCAAATATTCGTCTATTTCCCAGTACCCCTGCGAAAATCCTGTTGGGGTATTTACTGGATTACAGGATGGATGCAGCATGTATTTCTGTGTAAAAATGTGTGCAGCTTCAACTATTCAATTAGCCGTCAAGGGGACGTGCGGTAGAAATTGAAAGATTTTTAAAAACTTTGGTTTTTATGACAATTTTAGCAACTTCAAGTAAAAAGCAATATTACCTCACGAAAATAGTAATCTTTATTCAGTTTTTCCCTCATAGCGCTCGTATAGAATTCATGGGATAATAATTTGATATGTCATATAATGTGAATGAATGTATATCAATATATATTTATTTATATATCATAATAATCACTGTCGTACATATATTTGCTTATCCGATGTCAGTGAATACCCTAAAAAATACTGTTCATTCGATAGTTTAGTACAAAACATTTTCCTTGGGTAAGATTTAATTGTAAATTTTGATCCAACGTAATAGGTAGGGGTACCATAAGGAAGTAAATTTAGTAAATATTCTCATTTTTATCATCGCATGTTGTTTTCGAGACGGAATCGCGGAAAATGTAAAAATCATATTGATTTTTCGTTTTCCAATTTTCCAATACAGATTAAGTAAATATTTACGTTGCTATCAGTATTAAACGCTGGTTGCTACAACGCTTATTCCAGTTTATTTACTTCGGTCGCATAATCGGCAATGACGGCAGTCGCCTCGGTTAGTACCCAGAAGAGTTCCGACCCCCTTCGAAATAAAAGATTATGATATTTTGTCCATAATATTCGTGAACATCGCAAAAATGAGATAGATTACATAGGATATGTAGATAGGAAACAATTTACTTCGGCACTATATAAAGACATTGACCTATTTCACAGTCCTTCTCATCCGAAAATAGATCTCCGACTTTATGGTGTAAGGTAGCTCAGGGCTAATAAATTGTGTTAGTTATCTCTTTGTCAGGAGAGAGCGCCTCTCTCGTCTCCTTTTAATTTCCCTTCCTTGACGTCCTCCATTTCAACCCTCTTCACTTCCTTCCTCCTTTTTCTTTGATCAATACATTTTCCTGCCTCTGTATTTCGTGTAGCTATTGAGAACTTAATTTCTCTGATCCACATTACCCTTTCATCTCCGAACATATCGTGGTATACATCGGGGATCCCCTTTTAAGGGTATAACACCCCATATTTCGTAAATATTTGATAGTAAATGTCTATGTACGGTGTACTTTTTCCCAATTCTTTTTTTTTATTTCAGAAATTCTTCGTTCTTCAGTATTTTCCTTCTTTCTTTCCTTTTTTTGTTCTACTATATTATACTGCTTACATCTTGTGTTTTAAATACAATCTCTGTTCTTAATTTTTTGCATGAATGTGCACCACACGCCGAAATGTGGCTCGTAGGATATTTATGTAGATTTAGATGTACAAATTTAAAAGTGCTTACTGCAAAATAAATTACGCTCTCATTTTTAACGCCAGGCTAGCTTTTATATACTCGAAGTGTACTATATTTTTGAGAGCTTCGAAAAAAATCTCCCTATTCTGGGGATTGCGGATGCTCTCTTGTGAATATATTACGGAAAATACATTTATACTCCTTAAGATTACTCACCTTCCGTCGCTAGGGAACATTATTCGCGCGTTTATCAAACAAAAGAGCGCTACGTCCACCTCCTGCTTTGCTACCGCGTGGTCCCCTACGGCTGAAACTGTTTTACCTCTTCGCGTCATGAAAAATTACGCACAAAGGCCCCGAATGAAAAAAACATAAGAAGGAAGATGGAATTGGGTGTCTCGGAAGCGAAAGGTCTGTCCCTTAAGGGGAGAACGTCCTCGGATGAGACCCTTCCACTCAAATGGCTCCGCCTCCACTTTTTCCTTTATCCTTTCACTCAAATTCCCGAATTCTCTCTCTCCGTTTATCTCGCATCGGGAGAGTGAGTTCGAACTTTGTTTCAAATCAGTTGGAGATGATGCTACTTGTAGGCAGATAAAGTATGATCCTTTACTAACTGTGCCGTCGAAAATGACGACAACCCGTCCAGAGCAGAAAATTGAGTTGTTTTGGGCAGTGCAGAAATACCCTGGATGACCATCGTCATCTGTATAAAGACGAGAGTTCGAACCCAGGAATTGACAACACGTATAAACTTCATTTTCCATGTTCTAAAGTGCAATTCTTTATTCTTTTGCTCATTAAAATGCGTAAATGAGAACATTTTCGATAGCACTTGGTTGGCTGAAACTGTAAAAATCTTTTTTGCGATGTTTCCGAATATTTTGGACAAAATTTCATGAATCTGTCTTTTATTTCGAAGGATGTCAGAACTCTTCTGGGTCCTAACTGAGGCGACTGTCATCGTTGCCGATTAAGCGAACGAAATAAATAAACTGGAATAGCCTGAAATCATTTCAGTATTTGAGAAGTTTAGTGACGGAGAATGGAGCTGTACCCAAGAAGTAAGACGGAGGATAGCTATGGGTAAAAAAACATTTGAGAAGGTGAAAGGACTTCTTACAACATGTCAAATTCCAATAGATTTGAAAAAGAGATTCACTAAATGTTTTGTATGGAGTGTGGTGGCTTACGGCAGCGAAACATGGATAGTCAAAAAGAAAGAAGGAAAGTACTTAGAGAAATGTGGTTGTGGAGGAAAATGCTTAACGTGAAGTGGGCTGATAGAATTAGAAATGAGGAAGTACTGTTGAGAATAGGAGAGGAAAGAAAACTGCTAAGGGAAATCAAAAAGAGGAAGACAGCTTGGTTGGGGCACATACTACGCCAAAATTGCCTTCTTAAAAGAATTATTGAAGGTAAGCGAGGAAGGGGAAGGAGAAGAATGGGAATGCTAGATGACGTAAAAAATGGCCGAAGTTACAGGCAAATGAAAGAAGATCCTCAGGACCGACTGCGATGGAGGGTATCCAGTTACAGCCCGTCGGAAGACAGATTCCACTAAGAAGAAGAAGCTTGGAATAAGTGGTGGAGCAACCAGCGTTCTCTTGATGGAAACATAAACATAAACTTCATTTGTATTGAAAAATTTTACGAAAAAGTAATATAATTATAAAATTTTATGAGAAAACTCTCGAGTAACCGTCTCGAGAACAACATGCGATGATAAAAATAAGAAGATTTACTAAATTTACTTTCTTATGGCACCCCTACCAATTACGTTGGACCGAAATTTACAATTAAATCTTAGCAAAGGAAAATGTTTTGTACTAAACTATCGAATGAACAGCATTTTTCAGGGTATTTACTGACATCGGATAAGCAAATATATGTACGACAGTGATTATTATGATATATAAATAAATATATATTGAATATACATTCATTCGCATTATACGACATTTCAAATGGTTATCCTACGAATTTTAGACGAACGCTACGAGGGAGAAATCGAATAAGGATTAGTATTTTCGTGACGCAATATTGCTTAATTATATAGAAATAATCTAGATTAATATATTGTATACCCTTAATTACGCAATAATAATTATTAGTACTTTTTTTCATATAAAGAATCATTTTTATGCTTAATTTAATTTAATTGTAATCATTTTGTTGCTCAGAGACTAAATGGCAAATATCGATTATCATAACTGTACTCTTGGTATTTTTATCTTTTTATAGCATGGAGATAACATGCGTCATCGCAATGATACGTAAGTACCGACCTGTGCAATGTATTTCGTTTCAGCCTTTTGAAATGCACCGTTAAGGATTTTGTTTCAATTAGCTGAAAATGACTAATTTGTTGGTTAGTGATTTCACTACGTTACTCCTATCGTTTTCCAGCACTGCATTGTGTGGTGTTGAGACCGTTAACTTCGAAATGGAGGGTTTTGAAAAGGATTTTCCCTTTGAAAGAAGCTTCAACAAATGAACTCTCTACGTGATTAATCAGAAAGGGCAGAATCCGCGCTTAGTGTTCTTGATATACGTTCCAATTAACTTCCTTCGCACAGTGTATTATCGACGACCAACGATCACAGAGCATTTACTCGCTCCATCAATCAAAGTATGACCTCTACTACACCATTCGTTAGATTAAGGATCATGACCACTCTGTAATCAAATCCGAACGTTAATTCCCCGCCAGCAAAGAGAGGCTGTGCTTTTAACTCTTCTCCCAGCTGCTTTGAATCTACATTTTGTTATTATCGTCACCATCATCATTTTCGTTACAATTTTACGGCGCAAATGTCAATGTCAAATGCATGTGTACAATTATTAAGGCTCTAAAAGAATGCAGAAACGTAATAATACAATTTAAATTCTTCTCTGATTAAAGGAACAACATATGCTATCAACCACGAGTGTGGACGTGGAAGGAATATAAATGTTGTGGACTCAGTTGGAATAACCTTTACAAATAACTTCAACTGGAGCACACATATTCGAAAAATCTATGTTAGGCAACTAAGAAGCTCGGTTTTATAAAGCGCATTGTAGGTAGAGGCGATGAAAAGATTATAGACCGATGTTATTTCACTTAAGTCAGGCCTCAACTTCAATATGCGGCAGGTATTTGGGACCCAGCGGATGAAACGTATACTCACGAACTCGAGAAACTTCGGCGCATGGCGATACGATTTGTCTATGTCTATGTGAGTACCCTGCAAGCCGCCTTTCGGCGTGTGGCATGGGGTGCATGCACTTTGTTCAACATTTGTTTTTTTTTATTTGTTCAACATTTCAACGATAAAAAAACAAGCGTTATGAAAATGCTCTTAGGCGCAGTTTGGGAATCGTCTAAAGAAAGGAGATTAGAAGCGAGGCTGCGATGGCTTGATAAATTCAGAGAAATTACGTTTCCGGCAGACGTAATCGGTATTATGCTACCTCCTGCTACTTCGGCCTATCCAGCATTGAGCGCAAAACAGGAGAAATAGATGCGAGGACAAGTCGTTTTAGGGACTCTTGCAGGGTATTTATGTAGATGTACAATCACTAAGCTCACAGTTGGCAATAAAACCAGTTGTAACGAGATACTGTACAACACCACCGTACCGCAAATTCTATGTTTTTAGAATTATTCCCTGGATATACTCTCATTGATATGGTATTTCAGCAGGTACTCGTAAATATATCGAGAACCTCAAACCAAATGTATATACCGTATGTACTCGTGTATGCATTTGTTTTGTTTCGAAGTCTCTCTCCCAGATTTAACAGTAATTTTCCGTATCTTTATCCTCGGTAACGGAACGACTTACTTTTCTTCTTCTTGTAATAGTCTTTAATGCCTAATACGACTTCACCAACAGGTCTTCGTCTTTTTATATTCCTTTTACATATCGGCTGATGCTGAAATACCATCTTTCGTTCGCTAATCTGGTCCTTGGCAATCTTATTAGGTGGGTTTTTCCATTTTTTTATAAACTACTTCCTTTAACGTTCTATGTCTACTTTGTATTCCTTCACGAATTCTGGTTTACTTCTCCTTCTTGTTGCTTTTTTATAGTTATTAATCACGCTTAAATGATTTGTACAAACATATGTGAAAGATATCTAAATTTCTAAGCAAACTTCTTTCCTTCTACCGTTTTCAATCATGTTAGCTAACTTCTTTTATATGACATCCAAAATTCCAAATATTTTATAATCAGCTTTCTTGCGTCTTTTAATTATTGTTTTGTACCGGTTTACTACAAATACTCCCCTATATTGGATCTTGCGGGATCCGAACCCGGACACCCAGTTTCGTCCGGCGAGCTCTTTAATCACGTGACCGACAAGATGGGGCTGAGAGAGGAAAATTGTGACTCGAAGCATTTTAGATCGTGAATGACAGAAATACTTGATTTTGCCTCCAATTATCATCGATAGGATCGGACACGTTGTTCTTTCAAATGCCAGTCTTTGAATGAAGATAGCACTGCTGCGCTCTTGCGGTGAAATGCGGAACAATTCACCCTTTCCGTAATCCGGCAAAGGACACTTCCGCACCACTCAATGGTTCCAACGCCAACTGGTACGACTAAGCCGAAGCGCAAATTGGATCCGTGTTTGCTTCGCACGCGTAGTCTTGGATATTCAACGCGCACGCCATCCGATGCTCTGCCCCGATTCCATTTCGGCGGCGGACGGACTTCTTTTGTTTCCATTTCGTACGGATGCGCCATCTGGTTAAATCCCGTCAATATTGGAGCGTGATCGTGAATAGAGTCGCACGTCTGTTGTGCACTTTGTATTGGTTATGTTACTGCTGTTGGAGTACCTCGTGAATGTTACTATCACACCGGAAATTTTTCATTTCTTCGAGATAGATGGTAACTATACAATCCATGAATAGTGAAAAGACGGACTTTTTTGGCCTAACTTCGTCGTAATTGGTATTCAAGAATGAGGCATGGCATTTGTCAATGTGGACAATGGAAAAATCTTTTTCATAAGAACGTAAATCATGAAATCAAAACTTTCTGGACAGATAAAGGACTCGGTCCTATTTGATTGCTTTTCCATCTAATATCAGAATTAATCGTGAAATTTTTACTCTACTTTGTAGATTTAATCGGGAGATTATTTAAAATACGCCCCTCCATTATTTCTAGTTTCCTTATTCTCTCGTTTCGATTCCTCTTTTCTAAACTTCACTTTATCTTACTTTTGTCATTTGTATCTACCATCATGGCTGTAGGAGAAATTTAAATAAACAAACTCTCTTGGTTACGTAATTAGAAAAGTTGTTTACTGTTGTTTATACAGTATGTACGCAAAGTACAGTGGTGCATCGAGTTACAAACTTTATTCGTTCCAGTTCGAAGTTCGTAACCCGAGAAGTTTTTATCTCGAAGCCCAGTTTTCCATTATATCCTTTCGGTTTTATCGTTTCATATATCGAAACTAAGTTCGTATGTAGAGTGGTCCATAAGTCGAGGTACCACTGTATCTTAACTTGAATTCCAATTAAGTCAAGACATTTCGATCCCTTGGGATCCAGCCACATGTCTTTTCCGACATCCTAATAAAGTTAACTTAAATTAATTTTGGTGATTAACTCCATTCTCTTTTACATTTGTTAAAGGGAGTTTTAAGTATTTTTATTACCTATTCTTTCTTCTTGGAGTTCAATATTTTTACGACTTCCTCGATAAATTTTTTCCTAGGAAGTTTACTATAGGTATTTCGATTAACCGTGAATTCATTTTCCGTGCCCCTTAACTACTTCCCTGAAGTACCCGAAATATCTCGTAGAAGGGAGCGGTTTAAAATCAAGTCACGCCCGAGATATCTCGTATTTAGGGTTTTCTGCTTTTTTGACTATTTCTTACTTTCAGATAGCTCAGTTAAGCTGTTGATCGTATTGAGCTTGTATAGCATACTTCCTTTCATTTGCTTTCTAATTATGCGTCTCCATCGTTTTACTTAACATGTGGGTATACCGTAAACAGGTTAAAATATAAGGAAATGAAAAAGTGAACTATAATATTAAATATCCAAGGGGGAAAAGACTTTCTCCATTCTTAGCTATATATAAACGCACAAATTAACAAAAAATGTGCCTTTTTACTTATACAAAAATTCGTCAGGGAAGGGTTAATAATTACGATTACAAATATTGTGCTCAATGCTCTTCGAATCTGATAATTGCCTTACGTTTAGTTTGCCCGATACATCTTAAACGACGTTCAGGGCAAAGAAGTTCATATATACCAGATCTGCCAAAGATGTCATCTTTGTCTTTAGTGGAGCCTAACAATATTTTATGGTTAAAATTATGGTAGCAACTAACTTTAATATTTTTCTGTTTGAAAATATTTTCCAGGCCATTCGTTAAGGTAGGAAAATATGGGAGCTTAATATATTGGTGGAAGAAGTATCGCAAATCGAAGTTAAATTAGAAGAACTTTGAATTAAGAGTTTAAACTTACCGTTAAAAACTAAGAGGTACAATAAAAGCAAAGTAATATTTTCCCATGCTTAATTAAAACAAGTCAACGAGGTTGTCTAGACAAGAAAGAAGAATACATTTCCTTACCCTTGGCATTTTCAAGTAGTGTTTTCACCAATTGCTATTCTCATTTAAAAGGAACGTCTCTGAAATTTCATTAAGTCTCAGTAAAATGAAAAGAAAAACGAATTCTGTATTTTCGCGGTCACTGATTATCTGGAAGAAGACGCCCAGCCATTGGCTTGGTAGTTGAAGATTTTACGATGCTATAAAGTGGTAAGATGAATCAAAATTTAAACTGAGAAAAATGTATGTGATTATTCCTTATTGATATCAAATTTATATCCATGACATTAGCTAAGAAACCTTTCGAAGTCTCTGAAGACTTGCGTTTTAGCTTCTTATATGAAATTCAGGATTCTAGATATACTCATTAATACTTATACATTTTATATCTTTAAGTAGGGAGGTATAGAGTTGAAAGAGATGAAGGCATAAAGAATTAGAAGAAGAGAACGAGAGAGTAGTGAAAAAAGTGCGCCATCTCATAGAGAGGTATAGAGGTTCTATTGATTTGCACCGCTCGATGGTTGAGTTTCTCAACGGCTTCGTGCATCTCCAGCACAGGTGCTGCACCTCCACCATTATACTTTTGAATACTGCATCGTCACCCCTTCATTTGTTTAAACGTTTCGTAACGAATAAACAAAAGGAAATATTCTCGGGTTTCCCACCGGGTCGCGTCTCTCCATGTTGTCGACGTTTCGGCTGCAAACGCTCCAGCCATCATCAGGAACTGATCCATCCATCCATGAACCATCAGTTCCTGATGATGGCTGGAGCGTTTGCAGCCGAAACGTCGACAACATGGAGAGACGCGACCCGGTGGGAAACCCGAGAATATTTCCTTCAGTCTACACGCCGGGAAAGAACCACTTCTTACTGAATAAACAAAAGTTCGTCAGAGAGTTAATTATTTATTTATTTATTTAAAACCTTGCTTCTGTTGGATTCATGTAAGGCTGGAGCATTACCGCCCCTTATGCATTGGCAGGTGCAACTTTTACATTCGTAATACAGTATGACTGTCAAGTTACAAATTATCGACTCACACGAGTATTTATTATTAAGGATATGTCGTGTATTCTCTTAAATACGAGATCTACTGCATCTCAAGTGTAGGTCGACCTCCAAAATTTCACAGGAACTTACTTTTTTCTAAGTTAGTTAATTGTGTGTCCTCTATGAGATGTAGTAGGATCAAGCCGCTTATTATTTATTTTTTCGACCTTTCTCATTCATCAAACTCCATTAAAATTTAAAAAGGATCTTTAGGAGTTTTTCCCATGCCTAATATCTTTTCTATTTCTTAAATACCTCATTCTTGTAATTCAACGGAACACCTACTGTTTTGTAAATATGAGGTGATACTTTACGGATCATGGATGAGCAGAAAAGAATAATAAGGCTCGGTATTTTAATGTATACTTAAAGTGGACTTTGACTAACGTACGTTTTAGGGACCAGCGTTGTAATTGTTAGTTAGAAATAAAGTGAATATTATAGTTAATCTCCTCTACATACAACGGTTTAGCAAGGAGGTTAACCACAATCTTCACTTTAACTCTTGCAAACCAGTATAATACTGGGCCCTAAGGTGAAAATTAGCAAAAGTCCATTCTAAGTACACGTTATCATACCGGATGTAAGTGATACTTATTTATATGTAAGTGAGAATTATTTATGTCTTGTATTAGCCATAAATTTTCTCCTAATTTCCTTCATATCTCCTTTTCTTTATTTATTTTTCTTTTCATTTGTTTAACGGAAGAATTTTTCCATTACTTTTTTAATGTTACTCCAAGCGACGATAACTTGTAATAGCTGTTATTTTCTGTAAAACCGTCAGCCTAAAGGGCATTTGTAACTTTAACCCCCTCCATTAATATCTTCGAAATGCTTTGGAAAGAGAGTGAGGGTTACTAGGCCAGATTCACGAGTCTGTGAGTCTGCCATTGATTTCCTCCTTGAGGCAGAAGCTCCGGAAGGTAGGAAAAGTTGAAAAAGTTCACATAAATGCAAAACATTAAATCTACGAATAACCCTGTTCATAGCATTACTAGGATAGATGGCTAGGATGTGTGCCATTGCATAGCATCACACATATCTCTGGAGCTTTCGTATTATCACAGACATGGACTCTCTTGAGACAAATGTTTCAATGCTTTACCAAAAGAAGTGTGAATCCATCCGTACATCGAGATGAATCAATAGAAGAAGCAAAAATATTTTCTTCTTCTGATCCCGTGTTAGGCATTGAAACCTGTTCCGAAGGGTCATTGCACATCCCCTCTACCTTTCGGCCGATAATCAAATGCTATTGTTTGTAACCTTATCTCTTGGCATTGGCATCGTACGGTGCTTCTATATGTGCTACTTTTCCCGTTATAGGTGCAACTTCTTATTTTTTCCATTTTTTTTTCATTGCCTATCCTGTCTAATCTTTTGCAACCCATCTTAATAAGTTTATATGACGGAGGTCCTTCGCTTTAGGAGCCCAAAATTTTGAACCACAGGGAATAGTGATTATATGCAAAAATAAATACAAAATATATATTCGTAAGGATTAAATAACCAAAGGCAAGGTATGACGGAAGGAACAAACGTATCCTGTTACAACCGGATACTGTTTGAAGTTATGTTACTTGCGCTAGTTAGGCGGTGGAATGTGATGCGACTTTGTGCTAGTTAGGACTTACCTTGAGTATGCATATAGTGTATGGGTTGTGCTCGGGAATTAGAAAATGTTCAGTGAAAGGCGATACGTTTTGTAAAGAATTGCTTCGACAAATCAGTGAACGCTACTCACAGATGGTTCAGGATGCAGGATGGGAATTTTCAGAAAGCAGAAGACTGAAACAAAGGCTTAGTTTACTTAATAAGTTAAGATAAAGTACGCTCTTAGATGATGTGACTGATACTATGCGTCCTATCTGTCACATAAGCCATTCTGATAGTGAGATAAAAATTAAAGAAATAGATGATAGAATTTCTAGACTAGATTGGTCATTCCTAGAAGAATAATACGCGAAAATAGTCGATTTCCCCCTGCCACACGCCGTAAGGCGGCTTGCAGGGTATTTATTTAGATGTAGATTAGTGAAGTAGAATAACAGTACGTTCACCCCCTGCCATACGCCGAAACGCGGCTTGCATGGTGCGTATGCAGATTTTGATGTAGATGAACGTTTAGGAAGGGGGATGGGAACATGGTGATAGTAGATAAAATAATGTTGGAATAAGGGAGTGCGAAAGCTCTTTTTGGGATGGAACTGAAGAAGGGTCTCTTCGAAGGTAATAGAAATGTCCCTTAAGAGCAGTCTTCGTCCTCTTCTAAACCAACGGGAGTAATCCGTGGGTGCCCGTGGTTCGCGAGTGGCCAAATGGGCCCTCTCGGACGGCATTAATTAAATCTCTCACTTGCCCCATTCGATTTTCGCTGATGCAAAGTGAAACCGTAATGCCAAATCCCTAATCCCTGAAAGGTTACTCGGCCCAGCGTATTTCCTCGTAAGGGGATTTTCAAAAGTCGTCTGAAGCAACGAATTGAGAAGGGACGAATTTATCCACGGGAGGGAGCAGATTGAAATTTATGCCACTCGTTAAAATAAAGGGCCTAACTTTGAATGAATTTCCTGCGCACCTGTAGTTTCGTGGACGGCTGAAATTTTATACTGCAACATAAGATTGAAATAATTTAAATATGGGTTGAATAACTTATTGATTGTGTATGGCTATTTTCAGTCTTCATTTTCATTACTGTACTGTCAATCCTGCCGAACTTATTGGCTAGTAGTAAGCCTCATTCTTATACCTTTCAAGATGAGGAGTGAGGTAGCCCTCTCCAGAGCCTTACTTCGTAATGGTGGAGGGTCTGAGGATCCAAACAGCCTTCAGGGTTGATCAGCGGTAACCTGGGAACCTGCAGCCTTCAGGCCAAATGTGACCTTTTTGGAGATTCATTTTAGTCATTTCCTGAAACGAATTTCCTGAAATGATTTAGTTTCCCAGTCTTACTAATGCCGCAAAGTGAAAAAAATGGAAAATATTCCTTTTTTAGCTCTCTCAGACAATGAATTAATTTTCTGAGATAATATTTCGATGTTCAACTGTTTTAAGGGGCAGCGCTCTACTTAATAGCAGCCTGGTTTCACATGCAGCCTTTCCTATACGGCCAAATAGTAAATGTATCCTAGTTTAATGTAGGTAACACGCTACTTAAGAGCGGCCTGGTGGTATCACATGCGACCTTTCTTATGCAGCCAAATAGCAAATGTGGTCTTTCCCAAAAGGTTCCCACCCATGAGTAAGATAAACCAAGCTCTAGTACTCGGCTACCCGACATTTAGCATCATTTTCCGACTACCGGTGATATTTGACCGAGTATTGATTACCGAAAATTCACTTCATATTTTGTATTGAAAAATTGTTTCGCGCACTGGGTGGCGAAGTTGATCTGATGCAGCGATAGTAGTAGACTCAATGGATTTCTATTCCCACTCTCTTCCATTCTGGTCCCTCCTTGAGACTCGTTTTCTTAGAGATTCGTTGACTATTACCAAGATTGTAATTGTATAGTTGTCCTTTACATTCTACTTGTTGAGAGTCCTATACCTCAACAGGTAAAATTATGTTTTTATGTATGTTTATTATTGTTTTTTCAAAGATTTTTGACGTTTTCACCTTAGCATATTATGAATTTAATGAACTTATTCATTTAATACTGATCAAACTGGTTCCCAGTGGTGAACTCTTTAATTTCCATTATTTTATCTTGACATTTGATATTTTTATTGCTACTTTGAAACTGACCTGTTTTGGAGCCGTCATATGTGTGTTTCATAATGCTCTTTCTTGTTTGCTTTCTAAGAAAATTCATTTATATTTGTTTTTTTTCTGAGTAATAATGTGTCTGTACCATTTTCTTTGCCTTCCAGATCTGTTATAACCAGCTTTTTCCTTAAAACTTAGTTACCTCTCAGTAGGTAACGCAGCTCGCATTCGCAGATTTTTCAGGACCCCTTTGTTTATGTTTTCCTAATGTGATGCATGTTTTCCTAAGTGCAAACTTAGATTTTTAAACCCATGAAGTACCTATTGTTCTCCTGCTCACTTTTTCCAGGCCTCTCTCTTTTAAAATTCACATGACGAAGGTTTACATGTAAGGAGAGACTTGTTAGTGTCAATCTCGCCCTAATTTATTCATTTATTAATGTTTTGTCGTTGTTGTTGCCTACCTTCATATGAGTTAATAATTCCGCAGGGAAGTGTATAAGGACCGATTTTGTTCCTAATCTACATTAACTGTTTATATACAGAACGATCTAAACGTTATTTCAGGTTGGTGCAGTGATTGGTGCAGCTCGACTTGAATCTATAGAAGTGCGTATCTATGTCTTCCCACCAATGTTACCCACGCACCGTATCATATTTCAGGACATACCTTGGAGTTGGTTGGACATCATAAATACTTACGCTCATTAGTAGTTTTTCCTTCAAAGAGTATATTCGAAACGTAATAGGAAAGGCAAACGAGATGCATAGGTTAGTCAGTAGGATTCTGAGGGGTTGTTCATCAAGAGTAAAGGAAATAGCTTACTTTTCCTTAATTAGACCTCTTCTCGAGTATTGTTTTGCAATTTGGGATCCTCACGAAGTAGAATTAGTCTCCGATCTTGAGACGGTTCAACGTAGAGCGGCTAGGATTGTCAAGGGAGATTTGAGATTCGAGAGTTATGATTCGGCTATCCTTAGGGTGGACTTTGCTTAGGGACAGAAGACTTGATTACCGACGTAAGCTTTTCGAAAAGTTTGTCACTACGGATCTAGTCGAGGAGACAGCTTATATCGTTATTCCGCTTAGCAACGTGCGGGAGTTCCGAGATAAAACTAGGAAGCGATTCCGGGAAGTGATTTCTAGGACGGATAAATACTTCTGGTCGTTTTTCCCTCGTAGTATTAGGGAAGCTAAGGTGCAAGGTAAACTTAGCAGTTAAGGTGTGAGAAGATTATTTTTTTATAATATTTCGGTGTTTTTACACCCCCTGCCACCCACGTTGGCGGCTTGCGGGGTTTATATGTATATGTAAATTCTAATTAAATGCCAATTTTGTCTTAAAATTGTAATGTTTACGTAAGATTTAGCTACAATTTTGAGAGTTTTCGCAGCATTTCCTTAATGCCTTAATTCGCAACTTTCCATAGTTATATCTTTGTAGTGGAACTTATGGAAGAATATAGAGAAGGTGGTTCTCATAGTAGGCATCGTTCGTCAACCAGGTCGACAGTTAATTCCTTGGAGTGGAGCGGAGGCGCCCCCTTTCAATCTGAAAGTGAAAACAATCGAAGATCGAATCTCTGAATGGATGAGACGAAGGAAAATGAGCGTAATGAAGTAATGGCGAGGGGTTCGCTAATGGAAAGCTCCTTAAGAGGGTGGATCTGCCTTCCCACGCCTTCCTCCATTCTCCTCCGAATCCATTTTCATTCTGAAAGCAGACGCATATTTCTCGCGCACAAATCGACGGAAAGATTACGACCTTGAGGTGTTCGAAAGAAGGCTCTCCGTCAGAGCAAATCGCCGGAAACACTCACTCTCCTCTGCAATCGCCTCTTCGCACGGAATATTCTCCTCGCTTCCATTCAAAGTATTTTCGGAGAGCTTTTTACTCCGACGCCCTCTGCAATTGGGGATTCTTATGAAGCAACTCTCCCCTTCCGATTCATTCCATTTATCTGATTTCCTCCAGGAAAAGTTGGATTGACATATGGCCACGTCATAAGGCTAACAGTGTTTTAATATCTGCCTTTGTGTGTGAAATAGTCATTCCGGAGGCGTGTTTGAGCTTCGATCCGCCCAGTCTTATTTTACATTTATTTATGTATACCTACGTAATGACTACAGAAAGGTAACAGACTAGGTGTTTGTCTTTATTGACCGGAAACTAAAAAATAAAACGCCCTTCCTGGTATTTATCCTAATGGGAAGGAAAATCCCTATAAAACCTACCGAAGGTATACATTTCAGTTACAAATATTACAAGTTCAATTAAAATGCAAGCCATTTCGTGGTAAGCCAAGCTATGTACATAGCAATCCAAGCCATTTACCTGTAGCTTCAAGCCATTCACAATTCAAGCCATTTACATAGTAAGCCAATCCATGTACTCGTACATGTAATTTCAAGCCATTCGCCAAATAAAGGATATTAATTAATAGTAGTAGTAGCGTTACTACCAGTTTGTTAATATACTTGATTTGCAATGTACAACATGAAATTGTAAACAGTTTACCAGATTCTCTTAATTCTCTTTATAAAGGCATTTCGAAAAAGTCTTTAGGTAAATTGTTCCATTTCGTTATCCCCACATTCAGAAGTGAATATTTACTAATAACAGTTGTCTGTTTATGTGTGGAAACTTTATGCTCGTTTCTCTCGAGGTAATCTGGGACTTAAAGTCTATTAATGTAGATTTATATATTTACCAGTCATTCAAGAAGGAATTATGCTTGTCAGACATATTTGGTGGTATTGATAGAGATGAACGATGAGAAATAATAATATAATAACTAGCTGCTTGTTCGGTGGAAAATTATCGGAATATTTTTTGTTGAAATTGTGTTCTATTTTAGCAAAGTATAAAGATCCAGGTAATACACTGCCACTTGAAGCACAGGGATTCGAACCCAGGAGCCAATGATATGTATCCGTGAGATAACCATTTTCAAAACTGCAAGTTTTTACTTTTTCGTTCATTAAAATGCGTAAATAGGAACGAGCTTCATTCACAAAGGCTTCATTTTAGGGCCAAAACTAAAATATTGCATATCTCTGCAATGGTTTTACATTTTAAACTTGAAAATCTCATTAATTTGTAAATTATTTCGAAATACGTTTGTTTTTTTACTTTACTCGGTAATTACTATGAAACTGCTATGACAACCAACACCTTATTTATAGAAACGTTCAAATTTACTATTACTAATAAACGTTAAAATTGCTTCATAAATTTTGCAAAAACAGAAATATGTTGTACCTTAACAACGATATTTCGAGTCGTAAACATTAGAATTTTAAGGTAACGGTACTTTGTACTAAATCGCCTTTCTTATTGTACCTCTCCCGATGTATCTAGACCAGTATTCTGATTAAATTTAGCAATACAGCAAAGGTGTGTAACGAAACGAAAATTGAACTTAATGTGTATTTCTTACATACGTTATTAACGTCGAATAAATAAATACATAAATTTCTAAGCGTGTTCCCATTATTATTACCACGGCGATTATTATAATACATTTCGTAGAGGATGTTTCTACTTCCATATATTAGACTTATAACAGATTTATCATCAGAAAAATGTGAACTGAAACATAGTGCTTGTGGCAGCAAGCATCAGGAAATTCTCCCTGTATTTTATTGAACAGTTTCATCCCCGTTCGACATTTCTTTCGCAGCTACACTTCTCCGAAGAGAAAGGATTCAGTATCGCACAACACCCAATGGAATATTTATTCATCGCAGACGTGAACACGCGTTTCTCTCGCCAAATAGAATTGCACGACAACCCCTCTCTCCCTCTTGGGTGCGTGACGTTGGCTAGTAAACCTCAGGGAATACGCCGAGATGTTATTCCCCAGCCGCCTTTACCAAGGAACACCCGTTCTCTTGACGCTGTGTCGCCCTTTCATTAATCAAACCCATTTCATATAACTCTTATTCGCGAAATTATGTTTTTTTAAAACACGATCTGAAGCACTCTCGGTTACCCCAGAGATAAATGGAGCTATTTATTCATCGAAAATGTACTCTGCCGCAATACACACATCCCAGAAGTAGGGGTAGTATGAATAGAAAAACACCTTTTCGAGGGTAAATGCTTTAAAGTGATCTCTATTCCATTTTGAAACCACATGAATAAAATGTAAGTGTTAAGTGTTTAATTTGAGTTCAATTTAAAGTAAAAAGGATGCGAATTTTTTATCAGAATATTTTTTATCAGAAAATTCTTCATCTTCTATTTTTCCAATTGCTTTCTCTCCAGAATTAGTCTAAGGCCTTTACTTGTTGGTATGTCATAACAGAATGAAAGAAGGTGGTATTTTGTATTTGTATTGCATTTATTTCAATTGCATATACAAGAATACCATTCACAAAGAGGTATGAAAGTAAACGTATCAATTATATATAGTTCTCGCGATAGCCAAAAGATTACATGATCTTTTCCGTCTATATATATTTTAAGTTTACAATCGTGAACTTTATAAAAAGATAGACATTACATATGCTATATATCACAGAGATATTAGTTAAAAAATTTTGCAACTGTGTTCTACTTTTTTCGCAATAAGGTATTGCTGAATTTTTAGAGATTTTCCCTTTAGTGTCATATGTGTAATGCTTCGTTTCCAGTAAATGGTTTTTTCCTTTGGTAGGATAATAATTAAGCCGAATATTCAGTAAAAGGTTTTTTCCTAGGGTAGAACTAACTCTTTAATTTATAACGTAATAAATACATACACTTACGACCTAGGTAGCATTGCTTAGCAACATCACCAGGTGAACATGTCAAAAATTCCACAGTATATATAGTCACAAAAAAGTGGCGATGGTAGGTGATTGTAGGGAAAAGAAGATATTGGACATGTTCACCTGATGATGTTGCTAAGCAATGAAACCTAGGTCATGAGTGTATGTATTTATCGTGGTATTGTATAAATTAAAGTGATAGTTCTACCATCACTAGTCTGTTTCTCTGAATTAATACCTACATAGGAAACTTTTAGAAGTAAGCCGAATGATTTACTTTTCCAGAATCGGCAAGTGATATTACAGAACGTGATGAAAATCAATGCAGTTTCCAAGAAGTTCGTAAATTTCACAAAGATCCTCCCGTTTGTAATAAAGGCGAGTTAATGATCGACGCCACACAAAGTAGTACAGACAGCGAGTAGGATGAAGACGTAATTCCATTATCGAATAGCGACTGAAGTATGAAATGGTACATGCAAGCAAAGATTTGGTCGTTTCTAGTCATCGTAAACTAACTCAGATTCTATCGTAAGCTAACTCAGATTTCCTTAACAGTTTGAATGAGGCAATTGAAGATGTAGAGAATTGCATAATACGAGAAAATTAGATAAAATAGTAAAAAATATCGGAATATGATTAAATTTTATCAATAAATTGTCACTTTACGTATTTAAAACGAAACGATTTTTGTATCTAAAACACGTATTGCAGTTTGTTTTNTAGTCATCGTAAACTAACTCAGATTCTATCGTAAGCTAACTCAGATTTCCTTAACAGTTTGAATGAGGCAATTGAAGATGTAGAGAATTGCATAATACGAGAAAATTAGATAAAATAGTAAAAAATATCGGAATATGATTAAATTTTATCAATAAATTGTCACTTTACGTATTTAAAACGAAACGATTTTTGTATCTAAAACACGTATTGCAGTTTGTTTTTCGCTTACTAAATTTCAGCCGAATATCCCGTAGAATCGCCCGGATCATAAGGACGCATGGTAATAATTCTCCATTCGGTCACTTATTACAGACCCTGCATTAAGGGGAAAATTTTCTTATCCGGAATAAAATCGTGACCACGGTGGATTCAGCTAAAAATATGTTTCACTATATTAAAATATTCAATGCATCCCTGAGCCAATGCATTCAAAGCAAGTCTGGAATACTTTTTGGAAATGAGCCCCTGAATTATAGGCACAAACTCTACAGATGTGAATGTAACTGTTGCAGAATTACAAGGATGAATACCGCTACCAAAGAGGGCGTCGAACCGTGATATTTTTTTTTCTTTCCGGCTTTTACTCAGGTTCAACGAGGAAAACAAATCCGGTTTTACTCCCTCTACCAACGTGGAACCGGTTCAAACCGGTTTCTTTCGTTCAGACCGTTGTATGTTATATCCTTCTAAAAGTTTGTTTTATCATTTCAAACCTTTTTCATACACACTTCATTACGCTAAATTTCGGAATGAAACTTATTGATGATTAGTTGCTAGTCGTAGTTACACGTACATAGTAAACCTTTCTCCAATTACATGTAAGTGAAATTCGCATCATTGGGAACCGAAAATTGGAATAAATTACGGTCTTTAGGTCCGTTTCGGGTTCAAACGTTTCATATTTTTCGTTTCGGGTTCGGTTTCCACTCCAAAAATTTATTACGACTTTTTTTATTTTCAGTTCGACGGTTTTCGGTTCCGTTTCGGTTTTTGGTTCTGTTTAGGTCTTCGGTTTGGTATCGATTTTTGACTCGTTTCCGGTTAGATGCCCTGCTACCAAACATTTATAAAATCCATATCAAAAGGCCTGACTTGGTGAAAAACCACGGTATGAAAAGTAGATCTGTAGTTTTCCACAAGATTTCCATTAATCATATGGAAAGCTACAAAATATTTATAAACATGCACATTTACTCAAAATGTCAAAAATGGTTTAACTAAAGTTTTCTGAAGAAAACGAGGTAATGAAAAGCAAGGGTTTTTAAGTGTACGTGTACATAATACTTCAAAGGAATACCAAGCGTGAAAAATAGCGACATGACCGGGACTCGAACACAGGTCTCCCACTTTCCGGAACACTGTCACTGCTTGAGCTTCTTCGTCGTCTATGATTCTATCCTTTATTAAATGCTTGCTTACCCTCCGTCTTTATTTTTTATAATTTCCACACTTTAATGAGGATACGTTACACGTTGTTCTCTGCAATCATGCACACCTTATGAATTGGGCCACCGTTTCCCTCCAATCTGTTGAAGAACTCGAATTGAAAAACGATACGCTCTCACTCTCACGGGAAAAAGACGCACCACCACCTCTACTGAGCGCGGAAACCAGAATATCTCAACCGCACGTTCTCATAATCCCCCCTTATTAACACTCTACGTCACAGTCAAAGTCAATTCACTTTCGGAAACCATTCGCTCTTCATATGAATTTCAGCGCCTTTTCGCCGCGAGAATTACTTTCGGATCTCAATACCTCCTCATGTCCCCTGCGCACATAATGAAAACGACGCTCTTAATGAAGTGGAACGAAAGTTCGCTGACAAATAAGAGCGCACGTCTCCCGAAATGAGAGCAAATTGAAATTGCATTCTCGGCGACGAAGAAAGAGCTGTGAGGGATCGATTTTTCCCATAGAGAGCGCTCTTTAACGAGGGATGCCTCTTGAAATGAAGGAATTGGTTAATTTGCTCCTTTATGACTAAATTGCGTACAAATTACTGAGTGTAATGAGTTGAGCGAGGGCTTTTGAGGGCGGATGCAGGAAAACTTGAGTTGGATATCTCTAGCTGACTTAGAGAATGAGAGGGAATGTCGTCATCCTTTTGGCGTTCGATCGCTTGCTGGAACTGATAAGTAGATCTTTACACGCGTAAACTGTAGGTCATATTACACCAGTGTATTACACTATCGTCCATAGGAACCAATGTATTTTTTGCAAGTATTTATTATATCTTTGATCAACAGAAGTAGTGCTATTTTAATCTTAACACACTCGCAAAGTCAAGAATTACATCTCAAACTTGCTGTGTTAAGAGTAGGTAGAGGAGCGTCAACGTTATAGAACATGTCCCATTGTATACGAGATGTCGCTAAAAGAGAAGAACGGTCGCTGAAAGAAGGAAATATTCGCTAGATTTAGCGGTAGAAATCACCAAATTGGCATCTATGGTACCGTCAGATAGTGAAATATGCCTTATATCTTGATTTATCCTTTATATACACTAATATGTTATCAACTTCGTGCTACCGTATCTCGACGAATGGAATATATTTACTTGCCTCTTGATTTTGGTTAGAAAGAAAGATAACTTTCATTCACTTCTGTCTCAGTGGCTGCAGTAATATGAATGCTAGTGAGGTATGAGAGATGATGAGCTCACACAAATCATTCATAATAAAATGCTTGAAATGAGCCATTCATACGGTTATTATGCTTCACTTACATGGACTTTTTTCACTCGTAGCATTCTGGCTCGGCAGGAAAGTAAAGGGAAAATACCTCACTCCTCATCTTGCTGAAATGGCTGCTGTATGGATTTTATCGATGGGGCCATTAAACTATATTTGTGTGGACGTTTTACAATCATAGCAATCCAGCTAATCAAGGGTAGCAAGGTCAAAATACCTCACTCCTCATCTTGTCTTGTATTCCCTCTCCAGGGCTTTTGAACGCTTAAGATGAAGAGTTTGAAAACTCAAAAGGCTTAGGTGTTCTGTCTTTCAACATTTTTGCCTAATGTAACTAATGTCTCTGTGGTTTATTGAATTAAAGATGCATTTTCTTTGCCAAAAATGCATCGTATGACTTCTCTGGCACCAATGTATTCTCGAATTTTTCCGAAGATTCCCAAAAGATATCGTTATACGAGCTATATCTGTACTCCCTATAGTATTGTAACTTTACTGCCCCTTTAACTTCGATTGGACATTAGCCACTAAAGATTTAACTATGATTGATTGAGCGAGGTTATTTAACGAGTTTTTAATGGCAGTTGTGCTATGGATATTGTAATAGCTATGAATAAGATACTAGCCAAACAATACAAGTTATAAAAATAGAACAATCTTAAAAAATTGACACGCTTATAAAAATCGCAGTATATTGTGAGTTATTGCGAAATTTTGTTATATAATGAAATAATTTCAATTGTGCTTTTTTCCTCAATTTTTGTTTTTCTTCCCCTCCTAACGCAAACGACCAGTTTTGACGGAAGATCGTCTTTTGTTTCAGAAATAAGTTTCAAAGAAAAAGTACCATTCATTTTTGCACATACTAAAGTGTTAAAACTGTGATGGGAACATACCGGAATTAAATTCATGGTTACTCTTAGCGTTTAATAGTTAAGCTGTTTGGGGCTTTGAATAGATCTTAGGCTCTCTCGGTGACGTCCAAGATCTTCATGAGTCTGCAGCTCACAGTATGAGAAACCTAGAATTCAAAGCGAGGTTGAAACATTATAATCTTTTCTTACATCTAACCCATTGGTATTTTAACTTCAGAAGTAAGAAGGACATAGGAAAATTAAGCAAAAAAAAAGAGGGAAACGTTCCTCAGCAGGAAAACGCCCAAAGGACGGAGGGCGTGAAAACCAGGTAAATATCTGATAGAAATATCTAAATTTTAAACTTAAGGAAGCTGTTTTCTGACAACTAAAAAAATAACAAAACTACAAAAACAGCATAAAACTAAGTGAAAATATTCCATCCCAAGAGACGTTAAACATTGAGTTTATGAAAATAACGTTATCAATAAAAATACTATGAATACTCCGATCGGGTATCTAAGTCTTAGAACGCTTGGTAAATATAAATGTAAAATATATCATTAAATGCAAAAATATAGGTACATAATTACGGAATATTATTATTACTGTTGTTGTTTTTGTTTCTGTTGTTGTTATTTTACATACTGCGAGGTTAGGCCAACATGGCCTGTCTTCCACCTAACCTCTTTAGATACTACATGAAAATAATACTACACTAATGACCTAAAAGTAATTTACTGCCACGAAATGATATCTGTGATGTGAGATACATCATTACAGCAATGCAGAATAAGGCAGGAAGCAAAGAAAGTTCTGAAATATAATTTATTTATAACAGATAACGAAGGGTAAAAGTACTAAATGAATTTCAATTGATAAGTGGGTTAATAAAAACATGAGATTCGTCGATATGGGTCTTAATCGTATTCAGAGAAATAGCACATATTACTAAATAAATAAATTCTCGTACATCACACTAAGATGATTGCAGAGAGATACAGCAGGACAGTGCATCATAGAAAGGCGTGGTATAGATAAAGGTGCGGGACAGCAAGTACATATATATAGTACATGTATCTAATGTCCCGGATTCCCAGAACCAGTCCCGGTCATCCATCTCTGAGTACAACGGAGGTTCAAATATGATTTTTAAGAACGTGACGCTTCCCACACTTCTAATGGAGACCTCCGTGAGCCATCATTCTTCTCCTGGGGATTCCTCTCGAAGGCTTCTTTCTATAGAAAAGGAACAGTGGCGCCTCTATCAATCACCGCTCACCTTCGGACGTCCATTTGCTCTTCCGCCGCCATTTTGAGTGTCGGCCGAAAGAGGTTCTCCAAAGGTCAAAGGTTGCTATGGCTTCAGTAAAGGTAAACTGCTCCGTGAAACAAATGCGATTAATTTCGAACGGGGAGCAGAACGCAGGCTGTCCGATAGTGTGAAGGGGTGCGATCCGTGCTGATGAATGACGATTGCTTTGTCGGCTCATATTGACGCACGAGATTGCGCTAATCGGCAAACAAAACAGAAACGAAGCGAAACTCTTTCCCTCTTGAGATAATAACGTAGAGAGGGGCCAATGACTTTACTCTTAAATACCCGAGCCTTGATGTGCTGACACATTCTTTCTCTTTGTGATTATCCGCGCTCTTCACCTCATCACGGCAACGTTTGCGTCGTTGGGTTTACACAGAGTCGGTTAGAAATATTAAGGAATAAGGAAAATGTATGGGGACCCTACGTTTTTGGGGCACGTTGGACTCAAGTAGCATTCATGTCGTTTGTGGTCCACAGGTCGAATTCGGTCTATAATTGTTTGTGATTAAAAAAGGCGTGGCCAGTGGGGGTTTGGGTGTTAACCCCCCTAGGGCAAAATAGATTTTTTTAATTCATGTTATTGGAGATAAATTGTAATATTTTACATATTAACAGTCACACACGCTGCTGGAGATTCGCAAGGAACTTAAACGTTTCTTTAAACAGGTATAAATGCAGCAGTAGTCAAAAACCGAAGATATATCAGTGTTAATGAGCGATTTTTGAGTAAAAGAGGTAGGTTGTGAACATGAAGTTTGAGATGACAAAATGTTCTATTAAAACTAACATTGGCGACCGTTAGTGAACTTAGTAATGAGAATGAGAATAATAAATCTAGGATTCGTGTGGACGGCAGGGTCATTTACAGGAAAACAGAAAGCAAAGAAAATAGACTGACGTTTTCCAAGAATTTACATTCAATTTTGAAATGGTGCGATTAGTGGCAATCAGAACTTAATTTAGGTAAGGTATATTTACCTTTATAAACGGAGAGGATCTTCTTCTATCTCTCTTCTCTGTCCCCTAGGAAGGAATTTAGTAACAGCAGACTTTGAGAAATATCTTGGAGCTACCCTTAGGAAAGTTTAAGACACGTTACATGCATGGAAGGGCACTTAAGCAATTCGCCTTTGTCTAGAGAATGGTCGGTAGGAGCGAAAATCTCCGCGTATCTTGTTACTTAGCGATGCGTAGACCCCATCCTGAGTATGCATACAACGTATAGGACTCGTGTTATATTCGAGGATTATAAAGGATACGACGAAAAACTGTGTTAAGGTTCGTCACGGAAAATCGATAAGCGTTCCGTAGATGCTTCATAACATGTGGTAGTAATTTTAGAAGAAAGAATCGTTAAAGTTAGGCTGAATTTGCTCGATAAACGCAGCGATATTACGTTATCGGAAGACTTTGCATATATTATCCTTCCAATCTGTTAAATAGATAAATGGATAATGTGGACCAGTTGCTTCGAAATGTTATTCTTTCGCCACGATACACTATGATAACTGACTAGGAAAATAAAATTTAAGCTTAAACCTGCCGCACGCCGAATGGCGGCCTGCGGGCGTATTTGACGGTGGAGATGTGGAAAAGAATCCCTTCAGGTTCCGTCAAAGAGGCACTTGGATGTTTTGGGAAATAATCTTGTTTAACTTCCACTAAGATGGAATATTTCCTGAATGCACCGTTTCGGAAAAACATGACGGGGCACTTTACAAAGATGCAAACGTTTATGTTCTCATAACTCTTATGAGAAGTGACACATTTGTCATTTTTATTGATTTCCTAGATATGATGAATGCCTCCTAGGCTGGCAGGAGTCATGGGAAGCGATTCGTACCATTAGTTCTTCTCGCCGAGACATATTATTTCGAAATATTCACAGACATATTTATTCAAGCTTTCGTATGTCTGAATTTCAGTGGAAGTGATGCTTTGTTCTGTAGAATGCTGTTATCATTTGAGCATTTTTGCTGCTATTTATTGATGAATGGAGTATTTTTCTTATGGAATAGGGTAATGATAAATGTATCATGTATTTCTTTTTGTCTCAACCTTCTTCGTTGCTCTGATAATATAAAAGCAATGTGGTATGAGTGATTACATTTGTGAGTAATGCCATTCATCTTGACCATTCCTTATTGAATGCTTGAAAAAAGTCATTTTTATGATAGGGCTGTTGTTACTACTCTACTTAATGGACTTTTTCCACACGTAACATTCTTCCTAAGATAAGAAAAATGTATTGCTAATACTGGAAGGGTTAAGGATCCAAACAGCTTTCGGGATGATAATATTACAGAGCGTTAGAGTGCATAGTTTTTGGAGCGTAATTTTTAAGAAATAGAGTAATTCAAAGCTCTTGTGTCTAATTTTCTCCCTTCCGGGATTCGGCAGATAGGAGGCAAAACTAAATGTTTTTTTGTGTAAATCAGCTTGCTCTTTTGTATAATTATGCAAAACACATATTTACAGTCGTCCACCCCTTAGTTAGTAACTGTATCTTTTTCGGAGGAAAGGTGGAAAAGTCGTAATTAAGAAAGTTGAGAGCACTTAAAGTTTAGGTACTTATAATGGCAGTTCGTGATTCTAACGGAGAATAACTCCGACCGAAAAATGACTTGGTTTTGAGAGGCTTCCTCAATTTGTTCTCGATTAGTTTAAGAAGTTGTCATATCCTCAAAGAAAGAGCTCACTTGTCGGAAGGGGCTCGGAAAGTTGATTATGAGGAAAGTACGCCGTTGTGGGAACTATCCCGCCGCGCAACGGTTCAATTCTGCGGCGTGCCTAATTTAAGCGAAGCATGAGTAACCGCGGATGGGAAAAACATTTTCTTATCAGATTATCGGGTTTGAGGTGGGGGGTGGTTAGGAGATTTGATCGCGTGGTAAGTTTATCTCGTAATAGACACACCCCTGTCATTTTCATTCATTTATCTTCGAAAATAAATAACCGTTGATCCTCCTCGCGAAATAAAAATTGATAATTGCAATAAAAGTTGCGACATCCAAGAAAATATCATATAATTAATGTAGCTAATGAGACAGACAACTATTCACTCAATGAAAAACATATTTTCGCTTTAAAATTTGTGAGATCACATTGACGGACAAACTTTAACTTTTGAATGTATATTTGGAATATACCAAGGGAGCCAGGATTTGTCCATGGGGAGATTTAGAACCAAGAAGTAAACACTGCATTGCATACAATCCGGGTCAGGAATACTTCCGCCCAAAATCTAATGAAAATACAAACTGATTTATTTCAACACGTACACCCTATGATTCTCCAGCAGTGTTTGTTTGGCATAATTGAGAGAGACTCACATGCTTTCGTTCATTGTTTGCTGTTCTCATTGGGAGGGGGGTCTGAACCCCCAAAACCAAACCCATGGCTACGCCTCTGAAAGTATTTATACTGAGTATAAAATATAAATATGCAGAAAGCTACCTAATGAAGCACTCAAGAGCTCCCGGATAGCCAAGTGGGCAACTCGCTGGACTTCGATGAAAGCGACCCCGGGTTCGATTCCCTAGTTGGGAATTTCTATGTGAAAATTGACTTCAGACGCCGAAGCACAATTCTAATATTAATTAACATTTAACAATGCTAATATGAAGTCCTCAAAAAAGAATATAGGTTTACATCTCTAGCATTAAAGTCATAACGAATCTTTCATTGTATGTACACCTCAGTTTTGCTAAAAAAAAAAGTCTCCTTAAGTCCCCCGCATATTTTCTCTTCTGCCAATTCATTGATAAATACATTATTTTTATGCCTCCCTGAAAATAACATAACAACATATAAACGTAGTATGCTATAACCAAGCTGATCTTAAATTTGACCAGCGATTTTTCATCGTAAATGCAAAATGCTGAAATTTCATTCATACATTCTGTCATTAATTCTTACCATTACTATTAAATGGACGTAAATACCCCGTGCAGTTTTATGCGAAAATGGATTACCTCGGATTTAACAATTGCGTTGGTCTTCAGGGGAAACAGGCTGTTTGTATCCTCAAAAGTTCACAAAATCTTCGTATACTTTATCAAAATTTTCGCAATTTCAAATCTAATGCAATGTTCCACGATCAAAATCAGAATATTCATCCCACTTCTCTTCTTTTTGTGTTCGTCTCGATTTCGTCCGACTGTTTTATCTAATTTAATTTGGTGAAATTAGTAAACCCTGCAAGCGATAAAAGTGATCTCTACGTGTATTTCTTGTGCAAACGCTTTTACACGTCTGGAGTGGAAACGGGGACTATTAGTCGAATAAAAAGTAGCATATTATCTGCTCAGAGAGGATTCTTTAAGGTGTGATAGTCATGCACCTTTTGGTTCTTGGGATTTAGGCGAACATACACAAACAACATACAAACTTTCTAATTTATCTGTAGGAAGATTCGCAAACCTGCCAATCAAGCATGACGGAACTTACTCCTACGAAAATAGTCGTTCTCTGAATAGTCCCTCTCTTTAAAGAACAAGAAGTAGATGAATATTTCATCCTCTCACTGGCGAGAAAAAGCGAGGAATGGAAAAGTTGGAGGAAGAAACACCAACGCCAAGTAAAAAAATAGTATAAATGATAACGAAAATGGAATATGCATGAGTGTGCGAATTTTACGATAAACAGCAACTCAAAATGAGAATACATGTAAATAAATGTTCATTTCTCCGTTTGAAAGGTTCCCTTCGCGGGAATGTAAAGTACTTAACTATCTCTGAGAAAACGTTTTGTTTTTCTATTCAGGTGTATATTTTTGTCTGAATTTTGGCAGCGGATTTTATTTGCATTGAATATTTTGTTTCCTGCGAGGAACAGTTTCTACTGCATGTATATTTTTAATTTGTTTATCAGAAGATGAATATTTATGTCCCAGTACCCTCGGTTGTAGAAAATAATTCTTCCGTGAGAGCAACGTGCAACGTTCCAGCAGTTCGACGAAAAAAAATCGTATTATTTTAAATTTCCACAACAAAATTTCCTATTCATACGTCATTGGTATCTTTTATTCAACAAATTAAAATTAAGTGATGAGTTAACGATAACATAATGTCCAAGAGTAGATAACGGTCGAAGTCAGCAGCCCGAAGGCCGGTTGGATCTCAATCCCTCCAGTGTTAGCTATCAAAAGAGAGGGAATGAGGCTTACTAGACAAGATGAGGAGTGAGCGTTTTTAGTAGCTTGAGGGCAAGATTGGTAGTGATGAAAATTTCCCATGTAAGTGCAGCGCAATGACCTTATGAATAACACTTTTCGTGGCATTTCACGAGAAGACATCTTGATCAATGCTATTGCTCTGTAACACTCATACCTCATTACCTTCCATATCATCGCAGTCTTGTATAAAAGAGGGAAGAATAATCAGCGATCTATTTTCTCTATCCTGAACCGAAAATCAAATTAAACATATTACAATCTTCAAGGAATTGTGTCGCTATCTTAAACAAGGATACAAACGTCTATGGTGATAAATACTACAGTAATACTACAATAATTCTTCGGTAATTCTACAATAAAGCTACAGTAATTCTACAAATAAATTACAGTAATTCTAAATTAGTACTACCGTTATTGTAAGATAGTTCTACAGTAATTCTACAATAAAACTCTGATAATTCTAAAATAATACTACAGTCATTGTAAAATATCTACTGTAATTCTACAATAAATCTACAGTAATTCTACAGATAAATTACAGTAATCCTAATGTAACACCACAGTAATTGTAAAATAATTCTACGGTAATTCTACAGTAATTCCACAATAAAACTACAGTTATTCCAAGGTAATACTACAGTAATTGTAAAATAATTCTACGGTAATACTGCATAATTCTACAATAATTCTACAGTAGTACAGAAAACTGAGTGTAACGGAACCTGTATACACGGAAATTCGTCTATAATGGAAAAACTTCTCGATCCTGACGTTTCTATTTGGAATTTCCATGCAAATTATTCAAATCTATATATGACAGAAACCTGTACATTGCTGTATATTTAACTACACCATGCGATTCCGCTTACAGCAGGTTTCACTGTACTAAACTATAAACACGATATTAAATTACTTTATGTAAAATTATTAAGTTTTTCCGAACTAAAAACAGGATGTGCTTCTGTAACCTGAATTTTTTCCAATTGCAGCGATGCGTTGAGCGGTGTTTGCTCGAGGCGCGGCATTGACCTCAACACCGTGAATGTGTTCCAGGACAGCATCAAGAGGCCGCTGCCCATTCACAGCACGGAGACCTCCAGACTGGGTGGAAAGCACCTAAAGATCAAAGGTCAGCCTGAAATTCTTTCCTTGGATTAATGTGGTTGAACAGAATCAGAGCCGGAAAAAGCAGCGTGGAACGTGACGCGGTACCATAAAAACACAAAATAATTTTGCTTTCTACCGGGCAAAAACCAAGGCTTGTAAAATTTTGCATAAAAGTTCTAGGAAAAAACGTGAAAAAGTCTCCCAATTTTAGTCAAAAAATGTTGTCGTGGTTTATTGTTTAGTTTTCTTTATCTGCTTAATATGAAGCTCACATTTTAGTTTTTGGTAACAGTCAACAAAGTCAAGGTACTTTAAATGTTAACTCGTCAAAATTCAAAGACGCAAATAATTGAAGTTTTCGAGAAAATACGAAAAGTTTCACGTCAATATTTACAGAAAATTGGGATGATTTTCTCATTACGCATCTGTTGTGAAATATTGTTATCTCCCCGGCGATCTTTGCAAAACTTAGAAATTACAAATTATAAATAATGGTCGAAATAAAAATCACTAAGCAATATCTGAGGACTGATGCGACAGAATAATTTATGAAATTTGAAAAAAAAATCATTAAAATGATCACTCTCAAAGGCCCTCCTTTTGATAAACGATTCTAGTCTTTTTCCATCATTAGCATGCAATATCGTATTTTGCCGAGATCGAGCGTTACAGGTTTCGAACCAATCACCATAACAATTTTAGGAATGAAGAGACAGTGGAATTGAGCAAATAAAGAAATAACGAGGGGACTATAATGTGGAAAAAACCATAATCAAAAACCCCTTATATAAAATGCTCAAATTTTATATAAGGGGTTTGCAGATTTCTGTCGAATATCGGTGACGCGGCTCACAGTTCCGATAAGTTTTAAGAATTTCGAGTGAAGAAATGATAAGCAACTTTGACTATATTATTGTTTGGAACGTTATAATTTGTTCTAAATTTCTTTGTTTTAGTTCTGATTTCCTAGTTTCCTATAGTTCTGTTTTGTTTAGTCTTAAGTCTTTCTACGGAGTCATCGCTCAAACTTTTCTCATAGTACTAAATATATTATTTTACAATTTCAAGTTACAGACAATGGAAATCAACCTTTTCTTACAAAACTTTTATCAAACTATAGCATATCATATCCAGGAATGGTTGGAAAAATATTCAGGTCTTCAGTAGGCTCGTTAGGAGGTGTCACACTTTACAATGCAAAATAGTTTTATGTAGGCACAAAACATCAATGACGAAGAAATAATTCAAAACCAATAGCACTTCTTTACGTTATATAATAATGATAACTGTGTATTGTACCAGAAATGTTACCGGGGAGAGCGCCTAAAATATTTTTATTGAGGAAAGAGTCGAAAAGAGGCATTGAAGCGTACTCGCCGTCGAACAGAATGAAGGTTATTTTTAATTCACTCTCAAAATCCACTTTCCAAAAGAGAGATTAGTTCAGTTCAATGTTCGGTTCGAACTTCCAAAATTCCTTCACATTCGAGCGTAATTCTTATCAGCAACAACACACACATACTGTTCATAAGGCCTCGGCGAAGTTGTATCGCTTTGTCACACTTCATAATCTGTCATTTTGTCTCAGTTTCTTGTTCATTCGCTCCAAACTCGCAAACTACGGGGTATGAATATCAAAAGTTGATCGTGCGAGTGACTGACAAGAAAACCCTCCCGAGTTTATTTCAAACTCTCTCAGTTTTAGGCGTCGAGAACACATGAATTAAACTAATGTTAATAAGAGTTCATTTCAGTCTATTGTCAAGGAAACTAGAGTAATAATATAGTAAAGTATAGTAATCAATAGAACGATTAATTTTCATGTCCGTTCTTCCTTAGAATTTTTCCTAGGTGTGTTCCTTTAAGAGAAAAGCCACATTAACCCTTTTCCTGTGTAATTAATGGTCACATAAGGATAGATTTAGTGTAAATAAGAAAGAAGAATAGGTCGAGCGTCGATTTTGTTATCTCGGAAGTATAATCACTAAAGATAACAGATGTAACTGTAAAAAAACACGAAGGATAGCGTTGGTCAAATAAGCTATTAATAGCATACATAACATGTTAGCATGTAGACGTTGAGATAAAGAATTATTGAACCTTTTGTTTGCTGTTTGTTACTGTGAGGAAGCGGAAGTTGGGTCCTCAGCGAAAAGGAAAGAAATCAACTGGAAGCGGTCGAAATGAGGAGCAGGTCTATCAACTTGCCAAGAGGGGGTGGTCTAATACGATATCCTTATGAGTTCCACCCCAATTAACTTTAAAAGTGCTACTTTGTCGTGATAAATGTGGTAGGTGTATAGTGATGGTAGAAATACTTCATAACAAGATTTTAACGTAAGATCTTCGTAATATCCCTGACAAATTTCTAGTCATCAAATGGCGGGGGGGCGATGGCCTATTCACCCCTGGATTCACTGAAGATATGGAGAAGGTTAACGCGTACGATTTCTCTCAGAGGAAAACGGATAATGAAGTATTACAGGATGCTTATGAACAGAGAAGATAGCTTACACACGGGGAAGGGTCTCCCGGATAGCCAACTGGGGAACACGTTCGCCTTTGATGAAAACTGTCTTGGGTTGGATTCCTCGTGGGAGTAACAATATATACCTATGAAATAACAGTATGAAAAAGAAAATTTACTTTTTGGGTCATTTTATAAGACAACCCATATTTTATAGGCAACTCAGAAGGTTAAATGTTAGAAAATGGAAGACCAGGAGAGAATGATATCGGCTCGTAAATAATAATTATTAAAATTGACGTATTGAAGCCCTCCTGTTCCCGTTAGAGAAATGAATAAATAAAATACATGGTGATACAATGGTTTTATCGTCTATTTTATAAAATCTTATTTTCGTTTTTCTCTTAAGTTAGAATTGTAAATTTATTTTATGGTTGATAAATTGTTGTCTTGACTTCAATCGGTAGTGAACTGACTAAGATTCTCTAATTCCTAGTCTCTGTAATGTTTTAATCCGTTCTGTTTATCTCTGCAGCCAAAGATGAGAAGAGCCCAAACCGCTCTGTCAAAGGCTCCATCAGCCAAGGGCCAAGCAGGAAGACCTCCGGTGTAAGTAGAAGTCCACATCACAATCCTAATCTTCCTTCTTTTCCCTCGACCTCCGTCTCCTTAAAAATGCAATACTTTCCTCTCTTCAACACGGATGACTCAATCGGTCTCCATGGAGACGCTTCTGCTAACAGATGTAAATGACTCTGGTTCGCACATCACTTGAAACTCCGTGTGCGCCTATTTACTCGATCAGTCATTACAAGCTGCTTTTGTTTACTGGTAAACAGAGTCGCTTGAAATCGATAACAAAAAAACCCTTTAAATGAATTTGATGTGCCAAGTTACAACCCTGACATCCCACCGTAATCTATCAAGCTAAGGGTTGTATAAATGATAGTTTTAATCCGCTTAGGTGGTCCTTAGGAAAGTCGAAAATTTCGCGCGAGTTAAAAAGTGGAAATTTTTATTGATGTTGAATAATATTTGAATATTTATTTCTTTCTAACTCATGGTTATACTATTGTAATGCTAAAGAAATCGTGTTTTTTAGGTCTTTCGTAAAGACAATTATACGAAATTTTCGTAATGATTCCGTAAATATCTTTATATGAAATTTTCGTAATGATCGTGTGTATGTCCGTCCGTATCAGTAACGATTTGTCCTAAACTAAGGGCACAACTAGAAACTTGCCACAAGGGGGTAACTTAAGACGATTTCCCTATATACTTATCATTTTCCTATCCTTATCCTGATCTGATTGACATCGCCAACCCCCCCTCTGGATTCGGCTATGGTAAGAGGTTTACAGTAAATTGGATTTTCGAAATCCGCGAGATAACTACTCTTCTCTTTGGAAAGACCCGGGCTCGAACCCAGAAGTCGACGAAATATTTCTGTAAATTTACGCGCATTTTTTAATTTCCAGAGCACACGGCTTTATTTCATCTTTCATTAGAACTTGTAAATGTAAATGGATTTCCCGTTTTCTTTCTTTGTTCGTCAGATAAAACTTAGTCGTAATCTTGCGAATATTTTAATCTCGCAATTAATGTGCGTTTTGCGACCAATGGTCATTCGTCATTAATTTCGAAACTCATCGGATATTTCTTAGACTTTAGTTCTATTTACTGATGCGACTGCCAATCTACTAAAACATATTTATTTAAGTCTCTTGCTGACCTATTATGAAGATTTAGAGCCTAGAACAAGATGAAAGCGCCACTCAGGATAAAAAGAAGGTGTAGGTATACGTTCAGGTTATCAATTTATTTTCATTTGTCATTCCGGTGATTCTGTAAAGCACGAATGCCCAATTTATTTCTAATTTAAGTCAAATATCTAGTAGATACAAAACTAATCGAGCCATAAATCTGGATAGCTTCCCATTCTTTCCAACGGATTCCATCAGTTATACTTACAGATGTAATATCATTTTTAATTCCACGCAAATTTAATGGGCACCCGTGCTTACGTAAACACAACAGTTTAATTAACTAATTTCAAAAGTTTTTTTTTTACTCGGCTACATTAAAATTGTATATGATGTTTAAGAAAATATTAAATTTGAGATTTTAATTTTCAGGTACCGGAGTAATTTTCCGGTAATTACGTAGATAGATGAGCTGCAAAAACCAAATTAGCGAAGTAAAAATGTTACTTCCCGTTATTAATATCTTCCTCGGAGAATACGAATGGCCAGTAATGGCGTTTTTAAGGAAATAAGGAAGAATATAAAAATCTAATTTGTTCGTTAATGGTAATCGCTTCGGCTCTGCCTTTGTAGTGCCCTATAAAGCTATGTAGATGCAGTCAAAGGAAGTAATTAAATCCAGTGCCTCCTAGAAATCGATTTCGTAGCCTCTTTCTTTCAGAAATTAGACCATTGGGTTAATCCTACTGGCCAAAGAATTAAGAACATGACGTCATTAGGATTAAGTGGAATTAGTTCTGAAAAAATTGGACTTTGAGAAAAACGCTCGTTAGCAGCAATTGTCAGCAAAAGAAATTTGCCAGAAGGTGAAGCTAATGTTTGAGGTGTAAAGAAGCAGGAAGAACAAAAAAATGTAGAGATTAGGTATTAATAAAAATCAGGAAATTTTACAGGACGAATTCGAGTGAGTTATGCTACTGAGCCGAATTCTTTCCCCATAGTTAAGGCCAGTCATCTCCGAAAGGGGCTCGGGGTTTAAATTTTCATGGGGACCCTTTCTATGCTTCCTCTGCCCATGCGATGAGCACCCTTTATTTACTAGTAAAACTTGATATTTTATAAAACACATTTCCTTTTAACTAAAATAAAACTCCTGTTCTAAAGTTACTCTATAAAAGTGGGGCTCTAACAGGGTTAAAGATGTTAGGAAGTAGATTCAGGGATTAAGATGTTAGGCATCCACACGGAACCCCCCTTTTAGCCGGCACTGCCCATAATCCTAAACGGTTATCGCAAAATGTTTTTTTTTATTTCCTAAGGAAATAAAATTAAAGAAATGTTTAAATTAAGAATAATTGACATTTATGTGCTTCCATATAATCATTTATCCATCAAGGATTTTTTGAGGCCATTGGTCTTTTCATATTATGCAAATGCAAGCGAATTATCCTTTAATCAAATCATACGAATAACTCTTCCACTGACTAATTTCACTTCGCAGCGGAATCGACATGATTATGGCGAAATTCAGGTGCTTGGATGGATTTGGCTTTAGGTTTTCCACATCTCATAAACTTCATTGACATCTAAAATAATTTAAAACAATTTAGTTGATTCAATAAGATCAAGTTAACATCCTTTTTACAACTGTTTCTCATAAATGTAATAATGTTGCTTCCTATACACCTTTAACAGAAAAATCACCATGTTTACGTTGATATTACTGAAATTTTGGTTGCTACAACATTAGCCCTGACGCTAAAACTTTCCTTTTTAAAAGTTTTATGTTTAATAAGTAATCAGCGGTTAAATTTGAGGTAGTAATACCTGTCGTTTTTGTAGTCACTGAAAAGAGTAAGCCAACAATGTTCAAAGAAATGGCAAAGTAACACGATTGTATTCACACTATAGAGCTATTCCATGTCAAGTGGAACAACGACCATCACTAATAATAATAATACTAATAATAATATTATATAACAGCATGCTCAGCATGCTTATAAGAGGGATAACAGCATGCTATTTCATATAAAGAGAATTGGGAAGAGTTACGAGAGGGTCTTGTTTTGTAAATGTGAACTGAAATGCCCTACTTTCGGCGTCGTAACGAAATTCGTAATATTTACAGTCAACTATTAAACTAACGGAAATCATTCGGAAAGTGAAACTTTTTATTCGTACATTTCGTATTAAGTAGTTCTAAGGCACAAAGTATCTCGTTAACGTTATGTTTATTTGCAGAGATATAAAATGCCAAACTTTAAATTTTTTTCGCAGAATAT